>SJYO01014747.1:12770777-13126033 GCA_006410555.1 Capra ibex
AATTTTTATTTTTTTTTTTTTTTTTTTTTTGAAGATATTAATGAGATCGTGTATCAGAAACCTTTAATGTATACAAAATCAAGGGAATCCATTCATGCATCACTACCTTAATAAACGAGGATTCAAAATTGAAACACCCTTTGATATAAAGGGTATTTTAATATAATTATACTCTAGTTATTATCATTATACTCTAGTTCATTATCATGTTCAAAAATACGAGAGGTCGTGATACACTTTCAATAGAGATTTTGGAGTAGTTATCAAGTATAAACTCAGTAAACAGTAAGATCACCAAGATATTCTCATACAATAACACCAAATTAAACGTAGAGGCATTAATGATATCTGTAATTCGTGAAAAGGTGTTCGAAAAGTCAGAAAGTAGTACAGGAGGAAAGTTCGGAGAACAGGTAAAATTTAATCCAATAATATTATCCGTCCTACACCTTCGTTGGATCTACCGGTAGTCATCTACTTACCTATTCTTTCGACACCATGTATATGTGTCACCTCATAATGAGTCGGTAATTTTTCTTATGTAAACTTAGTTAAGATTATTCCACCCACTTTGACCTCGGATAATATGTCTCACTTCATTCGGTCTTTCTTTTTGTGGTTATGTCATATGATTGCGTATATACACCTTAAATCTTTCTACCATTACTATTGGGACATACGCTCTGTCGTTTTCTCTGTGTCTTGAGAACTTGTGTCTGAAAACTTGAGACTTCCTCTCCCGTTCCCACCCTACTAAACCCTCTTACCGTAACTTTGCACATATTATAGTATATTCTTTACTTAGCGGTCAGGTCCAAACTACGTCCTATGTCCTACGAGCCCCGACCACGTGACCCTACTGGGTCTCCCTACCATACCCTTCCCTCCACCCTCCCCCCAAGTTCTACCCCTTGTGCACATATGGGCACCGTCTAAGTACAATTACATACCGTTTTGGTTACGTTATAACATTTCATTAATCGGAGGTTAATTTTATTTATTTAAATTTAAATTTTTTAAATTTTTGACTCCTTATGACTTTTTTATTTATTTAATCCAATAAATAATAACTCAACATTCAAATAAACGTTTATTCTATGTTTGGGAAACAGTTAATACGTGATACTTATTCGAGAAGATTTGACACCGACCGGTCAAGTGAAAAAACCCTACAGAAAACTATTCGTTTTCCAAAACTACAGCTATTTCAGGTTAAACAGTTATTTTTACTAATAACAACCACGAAAACCAAAACCTGAAGGGACCACCGAGTCTGCCATTTCGCAGACGGATGTTGCTCCCTCTGGGCCCAAGTTAGAGACCTAGCCCTTCTAGAGGACCTCTTCCTTTGCCGTTGGATGAGGTCATGATAACGGACCTTTTAGGGTACCTGTCTTCTCGGACCACCCGATGTCGGGTGCCCCAGTGTTTCTCAACCTGTGCTGACTCGCTGAAGTGAAAGTGAAAGAAACCAAAGAGTCTAAAACGAGTGAACCTCCACCATTTCTATACCATGATACAAAAGAGGGTCTTTGAAACATCGTGAGTTAAAATTAGAAAGTCGGATACTAGGTAGGGTTTAATTATAAATAGATACGGTATTCTTCCCGAAGTGTCCACCAAGTCACCATTTCTTAGGTAGACGGTTCGTTCTCTGTGTTCAAACTAGAGACCCACCCCTTCTACGGGACCTCCTCCCGAACCGTTGGGTGAGGTCATAAGCACGGACCTCTTAGGGTCCCTGTCTCCTCGGACCACCCGATGTCAGGTGTCCCAGTGTTTCTCAGTCTGTGCTGGTTTCGTTGAATCACACGGGAGTACGTAGATCAACAGTGTCGTGGCAAACAACTCTCCCAAAAAGAAACGACTAAAAGTAATCGGGTGTAACGGTAATAACAGTTTTTTTTAAAAACTTTTTTACCCGGTTTCTTGATTTATCTGTAAAGAGGTTTCTTCTGTATGCCTACCGATTGTTTGTGTACTTTTCTACGAGTTGTAGTGAGTAATAATCTCTTTACTTACGTTTAGTTTTGGTGTTACTTCATGGTGAAGTGTGGTCAGTCTTACCGACGCTAGGTTTTTAGACGTTATTTACGACCTCTCCCACACCTCTTTTCCCTTGGGAGGATGTGACAACCACCCTTACGTTTGATCATGTCGGTGATANCAACCACCCTTACGTTTGATCATGTCGGTGATACCTCTTGTCACACCTCTAAGGAATTTTTTAACGTTTATCTTGACGGAATACTGGGTCGTTAGGGTGACGACCCGTATGTGTGCTCCTTTGGTCTTAACTTTNTGGGAGGATGTGACAACCACCCTTACGTTTGATCATGTCGGTGATACCTCTTGTCACACCTCTAAGGAATTTTTTTAACGTTTATCTTGACGGAATACTGGGTCGTTAGGGTGAAGACCCGTATGTGTGCTCCTTTGGTCTTAACTTTCTCTGTGTACATGGGGTTACAAGTAGCGTCGTGACAAGTATTATCGGTCCTGTACCTTTGTGGGATCTACAGGTAGTCGTCTACTTACCTATTCTTTCGTCACCATGTATATGTGTTACCTCATAATGAGTCGGCAATTTTTCTTAAGTAAACTTAGTCAAGACTACTCTACCTACTTTGACCTCGGCTAATATGTCTCACTTCATTCGGTCTTTCTTTTTGTGGTTATGTCATATGATTGTGTATATATACCTTAAATCTTTCTACCGTTACTGCTGGGACATACGTTCTGTCCTTTTTTCTGTGTCTACACATTTTGTCTGAAAACCTGAGTCTCCCTCTCCCTCTCCCACCCTACTAAACCCTCTTACCGTAAGATTGTACATATCATAGTACATTCTTAGCTTAGCGGTCAGATACAGACTGCGTCCTATGTCGTACGAACCCCGACCACGGACCCCTACTGGGTCTCTCTACAATACCCCTCACTCCACCCTCCCCCCAAGTACAAACCCTTACGTACATTCTTAATTTCTAAAATTTTAATTTTTTTTAAAAAAAACTAGTATACTTATATAGAGATAAAGACCTCTGAAATGAGACAAGGTGACTAGATAAACAGATAGGAAAACAGTTATGATGTATGAAACTAATTAGATTCAAAAATTTCAAAATTTTTACCTATCACATTCGGGAGTTGAAAGAAGAAAACCTCTAATAAATCTGATAAGCTCAGGGAAGAATACAGGTATTTAAAAATTTAATTGAATAGTTAAGATGTATTTTGACCGACTCTAAAACTAAACCTAACACACCTTAGGTATCTATGTACTGACCGTTTTCTACTAATTTTATCGGTAGGTTTCAATACCCAAACACCCGAGGAGGGAAGCTACGACAGTCAATAACGAAGACTATGCACTCCGAGACGTTGACTTACAGACATGCTTAGTTAAAGTGGAGAAGATAAACGAAAATCGAAACAAAAGTAAACAAACAAACCTCCAGTGAGCCTCTAATGTCAGCGTAGTAATTGAATAGTGCAAAATGGAGCCTAAGTATGCTAGAGTGAAGTACATTTTACGTTCTAAGAATGTGAAAGTAGATAAATAGTAGAGAACAAGAGACACGACAAAAACAGGAGTCACAAAGAACAGGTATACAACATTTGTGGTATTGTATACCACTAATAAGAACAAATTTTACCCCTTACGGAATTCTGTCATTCTTCGGTTGTTTTCCTAAAACTTGTAAATGGATGTATAATCGGAAGTACACCTAAATCTTTCCCACTCCCTCTCCCATACATCAAACTATCGACTCTTCAGTGTTGATGGCATAAGATAACAATATCAAGGGAGAGTCAATTGGTGGTATGTCCGTCCCAGGGGTACATTATTGACATGATGTAGATATTCTTGACGTTCCTTCTGCGAAGAATTTGTTCGTATATATCTTTTTGGGTTTTAGTTCCCCGATTGGTTTCCTTTTTGTGATCTCTTTAAACTTGCATACCATGGATTTGGTTCCTGGTTGTACTTTGAGTTGGGTTGAGGATCAATCTAATTATAATTATATTTAATCTAATATCTAATTATGTTTGAGAATACGGTTTCCGAATATACGGAGAAAAAAATGATGGACTATATTTTTTTTTTTTTTTTTTTCTGTACGGTCTCTTTCTTTTCTCTGTTAGACTTCTCTGTTTCGTTCGGAGTCTTGTTCTATGTATATATTGTCTATGACCTTAATAGTCTATTAAATTTTATTGATAATAATTGTTGAATTCCCGTGGTTACTTTTTTCGATAGATTCGTCTCTTTAACTTTGAACTTTTTTTCAATTTACTTTACGATATTTGTCAACAGTAATAATTAACGGGTACCTGCGTAGTACCCGTTTTTATACATACTTTGACTTAGTAAGGTCGTGCTCTTCTATCCAATATCTGTATAGGGTTCTCCTTTTTTTCCTCTGTCAATGACGACCGACGATCCATTCCTCGGTAGTTATGGTGGGAGGGACTTTAGACCAGTTAATGAATATTAATCTATCTTTTATTAAAAAAATAAATGTAAAAGGGAATGAGACTCGTACTAGTTAAGACATTAACTGCTTTACTGTTAGAACTAAATTTACATTAACGTATTTCTTTTCAGAAGGGTCCACCTCGATCACCACTTCTTGGGCGGACGGTCACGTCCGTCTGTATTCTCTGCGTCCAAGCTAGGGACCTGGTTCTTCTAAGGTTCCTCTTTCCTTTACCGTTGAGTGAGGTCATAAGAACGGACCTCTTAGGGTACCTGTCTCCTCGGACGACCCGTTGTCAGGTATCCCAAGGTTTCCCAACCTGTACTGACTTCGTTGAATGGCGTGTAAGTGCGCGATATTTATTTTTACGGTCAATCTCCCTAAGAAGATAAAAACTTTTTAATATGTTTATATCATACCGAAGTAAAAGTCGAAGATAACGGTAAAAACTGTAAACTTCTATATTTACAATTTATTTCGTACTACATAGTACTAAGAGAGTCCAGAGGAATTATTGACCCTAGTGTGATTATTGCTCCCGACCACCTGAAACTTTACTCCGAGTGGTCTCGTCCTTTTCCCTAGTGGCTAAACTAAGGAGACCTTTGTAATCCGTCACATAGAAACCATACTTAATCTTCACAGAAATGACAAACCCGAGACTGACTTCGATAAGAGTCTCACTGTATTGAATATAATCTCGGGAACAAAATTGTTGATCGTCCGTTACAATTACACTTTACGTCAATTGGAGACACGTAGATATCATTAATTTGACGTTTTAGTCTTATTATTAAGTCTGAAGTGTTTCAACAGTACTTACAATTCACTCATAAATGTGGTTTTACGAACCAACCTATTGGTAGTTAGTCGAATATTTTAATTTCGTTGAGATAATAAAACGTATCCAATTAAAATAATGAACCGTATTTCTCTTATCATACGTTTCTTCGGGTTACGGGATGGAAGTGAAGTTTGTAAAATAACAACTAGCGTCTCTACCGATGTGTATAGAATAATCTTGAAAGACCTTCACTCAAGTGACTTAAAGTGAACTCAAAGTTTAGATCCACCCACTATAACTCCTCCAGTGAATTTAGTAAATTAAATAAGTTTACTTTTCCACTCTTGACCCGGTCCATTTAAACCCTCAGGAAGGGTCCTAACTAAGAATGTCAGCGTACTAGGGTATTTCGTGGAACTGACATTGTATAGTAGAGAGGTAAACGAAATAAAGTCAAGACTGAAATCTAGTGGGGCACGGTCGACAAAGATGTTCGAGCTCCTTCCTTTCCACTCCTAGTACCCTTCTTGTTCGGACAGTCTCCCCCCCTTAGGGTGACGAAGGTTCGCGAAATAAGGAACAACGATGGGAGTTAGTTGATTTGACCAGAGAGGTAACAGGACTGAACTCTCTCATTTCTTAAAATCATTGTTACATTTTTCTGTCATCCCTCAACCGTCCTAACAAGTCTTTCCCCGTCGACTACCTTTCGTCCCTTCCATATACAGTTCCATATAATTCTCCTTATTTTACATCTGTCTACACGTCCCGTCTCTTTGTCTGTATCGAGTCTTCATACTGTACTAAACGTCTTAACGTTGAGGACCGTTTCGACCCCGCGGACGTTGCGCGACCATGAAACTAGTCCTCCGGAATTCCAAAGAGACACGGAGTCTGTAGTAATGGAAGTGGAAGACTGTTTTATTATGTTTTCTCTCTGGACGTACTCTTATTCTCTTGGCCGGGACTTATCGTCTCGGAGAACAATAGACCGGCTAGGATGTAGTCTCCTCAGACTTTTAGTACAGCTTCCTACTCCAGTGTTTCTTTTTTTTTTCAATACAAACAATATCTTAAAATAAAAGTTATTATATTTTAAGAATTGAACTCGAGTGTGCACCGGTCCCGAAGGGTCCACCGCGCTCATCATTTCTTAAGAAGACGGTTACGTCCTCTGAGTCGTCTGCGACCAAGCTAGGGACCCATACCTTTTAGGGGACCTCTTTCTTTACCGTTAGGTGAGGTCATAAGAACAGACCCTTGAGGGGACCTGTCTCCTCGGACCGCCCGATGGCAGGTGCCGCAACGATTGTCCGTTTTGACTCGCGGAAGTGTGTACGTGTGAACCGGCTCTCCTCTGGACGAGAAAGGGCGAGATCAAAGTGCCGGTGTCCACACGTCGCTTAGCGGAGCGACGTTAGGGCGACTAGGACAGACGACACTGGTCGTCGGAGGCGCGCCTCCTTGGGACCCGACTCTTACACTCCTCCGAGTCGCAGTACCACCCGGACACATGGCAGACCTTCCTGGCTTCACCAGCACTGTCTTTAAAGAAGGATCGTAGCGGCAGTCGGGCCCCTTTCCTTTACGACTGGTACGGCTTTATATTGAAATAAAAAGATTTTGATTCGAGTCAATCGGGATCTAGGGTTCAAAACGTTTCCTGGTTTGGGTTTGGTTTTATTTTCAGAGGAATGAACTGTTAATTACAATTGAGTCGGGGAAAGGTTAAATTTTGTTAGAGAAAAGTAGGAATTGTTAATCAAGATTACTGATTCAGTTTAAGTTCCAACATTGAACTAACCAATGTCTAAAAGAGTCAAGGGAGAAGAATTTAACCTGAGAACCCTAACTTTTATATAACAATAATATATAATGTATATAAGATATAATAAGATATATAATATTATATATATATATATATAATAAGAACCCCTTGAGTTAGTGACGTGCACACATTAATGGGACGGAACCGAAAATTGACGACGACGATTCAGCGAAGTCAGCACAGGCTGAGACACGCTGGGGTATCTGCCGTCGGACCCTAGGAGGTCCGTTCTTGCGACCTCACCCAACGGTAAAGGAAGAGGTTACGTACTTTCACTTTTCACTTTCCCTTCAACGAATCAGCACCGACTGAGGATCACTGGGGTACCTGACGTCGGGTGGTCCGGGGAGGCAGGTACCCTAAAAGGTCCGTTCTCATGACCTCACCCCGCGGTAACGGAAGAGGCAACCGAAAATGATCACTACCGGTAAGGGAATTGGACCAAGGGTCGAATTTCGGAAATGTAGGTATTTAATTTTAATTTAAGCTAATATAAAAAATTTAACAATTATAATATATGTGTTACGATATAATCTTATTTCAGTATGAAAAAGTACTCATAGGGTCCCTAATTCTCTCCTTCGTTTTCCATCTTTCTTTACTCTCTCCCAGACTTCACTTTTCTCGGTCTTTTGGAGAAAGACAGTAAAGATATACGCGGAATTAAATAATGTGGCAGCAGGATGAGTATTGTAAAAAGAACCATGTTTAAAAGGTGGAGTCACTTATTGGAATATGTATATAGACAAGTATGTACGTTCATAAAGACATCCTATTTAATGATCGTCTCTTAGTGACCCCTTTTCCCGTTTATGTAAATCTTAAAATTATCTATTTCGACTGAAAGGTAGGTTTATCCAATATGGTTAAGTCTAAGGGTGTCGTCGTGTTCTTGTGGGTAGGAAGGGTCACGATATATAGCAAAATTTTATAAGACGTTTATTTAACTCGAAAATACGATTCAAGGTAAACAAATAATAGTTCCAACTTGTAAAAAAGTCGGTAAATAACCGTGAAACACCAGGTAGTTGACACTTAACAGACGGGTACCACAAGTGTAAAAAATAAGTCGATAAACAGAAAAAGAATCATTAGATATTCTTAAGAAATAAGACTCATAATTATAAACAGATACGAAAAACAACGATCATTTTTTTTTTTAGGGTCATTAAACGGACAGAAAATAAATACTACAAAAACAGTAGATTTTCAAAACTCAAAGACACACCATTTTAGAAAGACAGAAAAGAAATACTTTAAACCGAAAATTTAAAAAGAATTCTTCCGGAAAGAATCGTGAATTTCATGAATTTCGTTTTTGTAAGGAAGATTTTCTTATAATCAAAGATCTTAACGATAACAACAACCGAATGAATAAAAAGTTTCCATATAGTACTTTAGTTAGATGTAATAAAAACGGACACCATACCCATTAAAAAAGTCTATCTATTGGTTAACGAGCGTTTTGTAAATATAGTTAGGTAATAAAAAGAAGATTCTGTTTTACGATAAGAAAAAAAAAGTTAAAAAAAATTAAAATGAAATGTTATGACATAACCAAAACGGTATGTAACTGTACTTAAGTGGTGTCTACATGTACTCAAGGGTTGTTTTAGGGTCTCTGTATATCCAAACAAAGTCCCGTAGTAAGTTCCTTAAAATCGTCAAACTTTCCCAGGTCTTTAAGTCACCTTATTTTGATTTCTGTATACAGTTAACGTAATAAAATAAAAAATGACTTCATATCATCTGGGACTACAACCCTTTCTACCTCTCGTTCTCGTCTTCCCCTACTGTCTACTCTACCAACCTACCGTAGTGGTCGAGTTGTCTGTTCTCAGACTTGTTTAAGGTTCTCTATCACTTCCTGCCCCTTTGGATCTCACGATTTCGAGTATCCCAGAGTTTCTCAGTTTGTGTTGAATCGTCGTCTTTTTATTGTTCAATTAAACGTTATAATATAACCAAAGTTCACATGTTGTAGCACTCAGTGGAAAAAAAAATATCTTAGAGAAAATAAATTTCAATAATGTTTTATTACCACTATAAAGGGACACGATATGTCATATAGGAATAGAGAATAAATTCGTTAATAAAATAAGGTGTTGTCATGATTTTTGGTTTGTATTCACGAAGTAGAGGACCTTAACCCAAACCAAAAAAAAAAAAAAGGGAGACTGATTTATTTAATTTGTAGAGAACCTATTGTCTGGTCGGTATTTTCTCGGTCTAAAGGATGTCTGTTAAGTCGACTCTACAGGATTACTGTATTCTAAGAGTCTGACTTGGACGTTCTCTCCTTGTACATTTGTCTATGAACTTTCCGACAACTTTATAAACGTAACTCAATTCATCCTAGTCTTTCGGAACAGAGTGAGTCCGTTCGACCTCTGGTGTAAAGTAACCGACTTCTCCGTATGTACGTACGAGTCAGCGAGTCTACACAGACTGAGAAACGTTGGGGTACCCGACATCGGGTGGTCCAAGGAAACGGGTACTCTATTAGGTTCGTTCTTATGACCTCGTGCAATGGTAAGGGAAGAGGTTCACTAGAAGGGTTGGGGTCTTAGTTTGGGTACAGAGAATAAAGAGGACGTAACCTTCCGTCCAAGAAATAGTGATCACGGTGGACCCTTCGGGGTTTCTTCGTATAAACTCTCAAATTACAAGTGGAGGATCCAGACGTCCATACACGACTCTGACAGGACGACTGTAGTGAAAAGTTTTACCTTTGAAAGATTCGGTTACAAAAGTCTATGTCGAGGAGATTTGTCTCTTGACGCAACTGACCCGACACTGGAGGACACAGTAGGCTCCGTTCCCAAAGAAACTGTTTGTGTTCAGTTGTATGGTAACCTTTATATGGGAAACCTTTTCGTTTTCGGTTGGAGGTCAGTTCTGTAGACGTCAGTCGTACCCAATGACCTTTTCTCTCCCATTTAAGTAAAGAAATAAATGGTGGATGACTCAGTCCGAATTTCTCTCAGGACCTAATTGTTCGCGAGTTACCGGTTGTCTCCCAAAAATACAACGTTCTATTTGTACGAGAAAAGTCCAATATCGTACAAGTCCTATAGGCGAGTCAAGTTCCTTGAACGGGTCCCTCCTAAACGCCGAAGGACCACTGAGTCCCCTGGTGTGGTTATATGAACCTGACCACTACCGGAGGAACGTGGGCCTCCTTCCGTCCCGGTTCACGTTCCCACTTTGCCCCTACTCGGCCCTACTCATTTGGGACGAGTTGACGTCCTCCCAAAGTGACGTACGGTCCCTCTGTATACTCGGTTAGACCCTCGGAAGTTTGGAGGAGAAGGACGTAGCCCGGTCAGGTAGGTCACCTCGTGTGTCCACACACGAACCGCTCCCAAGTCACACTCCAGGCTGAACAGATCTTGTAGGGTCTATCGATGAAACCACTTCAGATCGTCCTCCGGACTTCTTTATACACCTTCTTTCTAAAGGGTGATCTTGTGAACACAGACACCCTACCGTGTCTAACCTCCCCAGTCCCACTGTTCACATGTCTTCCTTCTGCACCCTCGTCGTCACCCTATTCTAAAGTTCTACAGAGGTCCTCCCTCAAGGGACACCAGGTCACCGATTCTTAGACGGACGGTTACGTTCCTTGTACCCAAGTTAGGGACCCTACCCTTTGCAGGTGTACGGTACCCTGTTACTCCGGCTGGACGGGGTTGATGACCCGGACACGGGATCCCGGGTTCGAGAAGTTCTTCTCTTCGGTGAGCTACTCTTTGGACTCACGACATTGGTCTCTCATCGGGGGTGAGCGGTGTCGACCTCTTTCGAGTACACGTCGTCACTTCTGGGTCTCGTCGGTTTTTTTTTCAGAGGTCCGAAGGGGTGGAGGTGAAATATGAAAGTTCGGGTGCACTGTAGACGGGAGACTAAAAAGAACGAGGGACGAGGTGGGGGTCCAAGGGAAGTTTTAGTCTAAAATGGATTCTATTAAGTCTGATTCTTTTTATTTCTGAAGATTGAGGATTTTAAACTTACGTTACTTTTGATGGTAGGAAACGTGTTGATTACCTTTTTCAGTCCGAGTGAAACGATTAAAAGGGGACCGACTTCTTCTTTCCGTTCCCGTCCCCCATGAACCCGTCCATTTAGAACCTCTTGCGTGTACCCCTAGGTGCCTCCGTCATATCTATGCCTCCTTCTTTTCTTCTCAATCCTTCCTAGACCCTTCTCCTTTCACTGTCCTCTTTTCTTTGGTTTCCGTTCACTTTAATTAATTTGTCTTATAAATATTGCACCGGGATTTCAGTCCGACTCGTCCGTCTCAAAAGTAGTCTTGTAATAAATACTTTAATAAAATACTGAATGCACGAAGGAGGGATTTGTCCACAAAGTTCTTCTTTTAACCTTCCCTTTCGGTCGTAAATGTTGTGTTGAAGGTTTATCATACGATCGAACGGATTAACTTTCTTATTTATATTCCCACCTTAACTTATCGATTAAAATATTCGGTTATCGGGTTTGACCTTTTGTCGATGATGAGTTTCAAGGAAAGCTTTCGTCACCCTACTTTATATTTGGAATTCAATCGACAAGATTACTATCTCTGTTTCTTTACTAATTCTCCCCTAAAAAATTTTATCAGATTTGAAACAAAATTAGTAACTAAATTCTCTCTAAATACGTTCCTCAATGACTCCCTTTTTTCACTCTTCGGCTCTCCTTAATCATAATGAGTCGGCAATTTTTCTTAAGTAAACTTAGTCAAGACTACTCTACCTACTTTGACCTCGGCTAATATGTCTCACTTCATTCGGTCTTTCTTTTTGTGGTTATGTCATATGATTGTGTATATATACCTTAAATCCTTCTACCGTTACTGCTGGGACATACGTTCTGTCCCTTTCTCTGTGTCTACACATATTACNTTTTTTTTTGTGTCTCTTGTTACATATTACACCGTAAAGACTATTTTCTACTCTTTTAGAAACGTATTTATATCTCTTTTTAATAGTTTTCAACCATAGTAAAGTCCTATTAAATGTTATTAAAATGTTATTTTATGTTATAATAAAACCTTTTTGATTTGTTTACCTCAGGGTGTATATACATAGAAACACACACACATTGACCGAATAGTCTATAAACAAAGAGAAAAGTACATGAAAGGTTTCCCATACATAGAAGTAATAGAGATATATCAACCAGAAAAGGTACTCTGGGTCAGAGAGGGGAGTAGACACATAAAGGTCATGGGTCGATGTTAGAGACCGTTCTTGATCTGCACTCTACCTATCGACAACGTGTCCACTGTTGATCTGGTCTACCGTACCAACCCCTTCCTACCTACTCGTCTTCGTCCTTATCGAGTCCCAACTCCAGTCTCTTGAGACTGGTCCGACATTCGTCTACCTTAATGGTCAGTACACCCGGTCCTACCGACAAAGGACCCGAACCTCAGATATTTTCTACCCTGGTCGATGTATTCAAAAACTCGGGTCATACTTTACTTTACAGTCCTGAGAACAAAATTTTACTAATTCTTCAAGTGTCACCACTGGGGTCTCGTAGTTTGGTTCGTACACCCAATCAACATGACACTTTAACTGGGACTGAAGTCCGTTAGTTCGTAGAAACAATCGACACTTCGTATTCGTTCGACTAGTCTAAATTCTTCCAGAAATTCTTTCGAGTCACGTCCCTGGAGTTGCATGCGTCACCAATTCTGAAACAGAAGGCCACGTCCCTCACACCCAAGTTACAAACCGACCCCTCGATCCTCGGGTGTACGGAGCACCGGTCCTTTGACTCTGTACTTTCTCTACGTTATAACATGGTTTAAGTTATTTCCGGAAGAAATAACTTCCAGACGTATTTTTCTTTTAGTTACGTCCACACAACATCTGTTAACAAGAGTCCTCCGAACCCCTTCTTTTGACTTGATGGTACTTTTTAATCTTCCCGGACTTGTTTGGACGGTTATCGTCTTCCAACCTCTCCACGTCTTCCCAGTTCCTTAATCCTTGGTGACAGGACTGACGTGACTCTGACTCCTAACCCCTTCTCTCAACTTCTAAAGAACGAAGAACAAAAGTAAAAAAAGGATGGAGACCGCTGGTCCATTTACTATGATGTTCGTCTCGTCGTGTGTTCCTGTAGATTGTAAGAGAGCTCTTACTTTGTCGTTCACTCCTGTACCTAAAAGTGACTTTTTCATGTCCATCGTACGATTACTCGAGTCTCCTCTGTCCGTCGTAAAGGAAGTTTCTTGGACCCTCCTGATCATTAACCGGATACCGTTTCTGCCACCCAAACACGACGTAGAGTTTTATAACAATTAAAGACACACTTCTTACCGTCCCTTCTCTCAAGTCCTCATGTCCGTCCACGGACCCCTCCAAGTCCCATACATGTTCCTTGACGACCACAACACCTGGTGTCGTAAGTCTACTCGGGACAAATGTCCACTACCACCCCCTCCACGTATTGCTTTGTCCACTGAAAGGGTTCCGATGTCATTTTATTACGAATTAATGTCTCTGTAGTTAAACTCCTGTTTCCAGGTATGTTAGTTTCGAGACCAAAAAGGTCATCGGTACATACTTATACTCTCAACCTGGTATTTCCAATTCGTGTTTTCTTAACTCCGAAAGTTTGAAACCACAACCTCTTCTCAGAACTCTCAGGGAACCTATAGATTCTCTAGTTTGGTCAGTTAGGATTTCCTTTAGTTGAGACTTATAAGTGACCTTCCTGACTACGACTTCGACCTCGAGGTTATGAAACCGGTGGACTACCCTTCCCGACTGAGTGACCCTTTCTAACTTCCGTTTTCCTTGTCCCCCGTCGTCTCCTACTCTACCAATCTGTCGTAGTGGTCGAGTAACCTACACTTAAACACGTTTGAGGCCCTCTGTCACCTTCTGTCTCCTCAGACCGTACGACGTCAGGTACCCCAACTTTTCTTAGTCCGCGTTGATTCGTTGTTGTTGTTGTCGTTTGATCTTTTATTACAAACGACCCATCTTTTTGATGGGTCTCAAAGTAGGTTATCCGGTCAAAGAGGAGGTTTGGGAGACAACAAATGTAATTAACTTAACGGTTGTACCGTTTTAAGTTGTCTTCCACCCTACCTACGGTCCATAATTCTGGTGGTTTCTAGACTTACCATTTGTTACTTTACCAACCTTTACTCCATCCGAGGTTCCAATTGAATAGGTCTCATTATTGTACGAAGACCGTTTCTGACCGGAGGACTAAAAAAACTAATTCCGTTTAGTGATTCGGTTTAACTCGCGTGTTCACGAGTGTTTAGGTGTCTTCCTAAAAAAAGGCCAATACGGACTTACGGGTCATAACAGTACTCTTTCACGAACAACCTTGTAAACGAAGAAACAATAACTACTCGTCGACACCTACTGTCTTTGGATTCTGAGTCTTCGAAGACAGGGAATCGAGGAAATCAGACGAGACCAAATTTCACTAATGTATCGATAAAATATATTGTTCTCGGTCAGCGTACCTTCTCTGTTTACCAAAATAAAGAGTTTGGTCGAAGTAGTTCCTAATGAGTTTCGTCTCAGAGTAGGTAGAAACGTGGTAAAGTGAGAGGAATATCGAACCTTTACCCTTCAGTAAAAAGTGTGCCGACTGGAGACCAATCGCTACCTTGGCAATTGTAACCACGTAGGATGTTTTGACCTGTAAGTTAGAGACGGGGACGACCGAAGTCGGTGCCACACTCAAGGGTAAGTAGTGTCGTTGAGGAACCCGTCAAACCGGGGTGACAGGGTCTCCAGACACGGTCCCTTAGGGTCTGGAACTCGTCCTTTACCAGTTCCTCTGGTAAAGATCTTGGAAAGTTTTCCTCGGTGCTTTGGTGACAATTTGGTGACAAGAACCCTCTGGTGGTACATTATCTAGTAGGTTTATGAAAATAGTAGAGGACCTTGTGAGAATTTTCATCTCTTTTCAAAATAATTATTAATGTAACAGTTATCTATATTTAGTTTGGATTCACTTTATTGGTCCCGTAGACAAGTGAGGTTGAGAATGGTTGCCTTAAAGTTGGAAAGGATGGGCCTGTTCGTGGACCGTAGTGTCTGTCTATATATAAGTGATTTCAATCTTTATTTTATATAATCAGTTAATTGTTGACTTACTAAACAATCGAAAAAAAGGAAGGTATACAAACTTAGTTAACTGAGAGTTTCTATCAGGACCTACAAGTCTTTTACGACTTGAAAAAAAGAATTTCAGTTCCCGTAAATTTAGTGTCTTGATTTCTATAGTGATAGTGTTTATTTAACCAAAATGAAACCGAGTGAGGTAAATAGTACAGACCTTAATGATTTATAAATAACTTATTTATTTACTTCACTATTTAAGGTAACTTTGAATAGACCAACGGAGACTACAAAAGTTTTACAACACAATTTTTTATTTAACCATTACTATCAATAATAATCTTGGAGTTCCATCATTTCTCCTTTCTCTTACTGGTAGAGTCGTGAATGAGGTTCGGTCCTTCATAAGTTCTTGGAAATATATTCGATAAAATTAGGATTTTTGTTAGGGTAATCTATGTATAATATTGAGAGTAGAGTATTAGCTCTTATTTTCCAAATTCAATCACTTCATTGTCTCATCAGTGTACTACAGGGGTTTGGCACTGAAAGAAAATAAACTAAAATTTAAAAATTTTAAATAAATAAACCGACGTGACCCAGAACCGACTCCACGTGTCCGAGGCGTCACACCCCGTGTTCAAGTCATCGACCTCGAATCAACGAGACGTCGTAGACTCGAGAATCAAGGGGATGGTCCCTAGTTTGGGTGTCGGCGACATAACTTTCCGTCTAAGAATTACTGACCTGGTGGTCCTTTCAGAGGTTTGAGTGCCGAAAGACTAAAGTGGTGGGTTGGGAAAAAAAAAGGTAATACCTAGTAATGTTGAAAATTACCTAGTGGATTTACTTTTGTGAATCACGATTGTCTGTGAAGAATTATAATGTTTTATCCATTCAAAATGTTTTCTTTTATATTTGATTTATACAATTATGTATTTCGTTTTTTCTCGTAAGAGTAATACTAGTCAAGTCAAGTCAGCGAGTCAGTACAGGCTTAGTAACACTGGGGTACCTGTCGTCGTGGGGTCTGAAGGGACAGGTAGTGGTTAGGGTCTCGAATATGTTTGAGTACAGGTAGCTCAGCCACTACGGTAGGTTGATAGAGTAGGAGACAGTAGGGGAAGAGGAGGGAGAAAGTTAGAAAGGGTCGTAGTCCCAGAAAAGTTTACTAAGTCAAGAAGTGTAGTCCACCGGTTTCATAAGCTCAAAGTCGAAATCGTAGTCAGGAAGGTTACTTATAAGTCCTAACTAAAGGAAATCCTACCTGACCAACCTAGAGGAACGTGAGGTTCCCTGAGAGTTCCGAGAAGAGGTTGTCAAGTTTTCGTAGTTAAGAAGTCGTGAGTCGAAAGAAATATCAAGTTGAGAATGTAGGTATGTACTGATGACCTTTTTGGTATCGGAGCTGATCTGCCTGGAAACAAGTGTTTCATTACAGAGACGAGAAAATTATACGACAGATCCAACCAGTATTGAAAAGAAGGTTCCTTGTTCGTAGAAACTTAAAGTACCGACGTCAGTGGTAGACGTCACTAAACCCTCGGGTTTGTGATTTCAGACAGTGACGAAGGTGAAAAAGGGGTAGATAAACGGTACTTCACTACCCTAGTCTACGGTACTAGAATCAAAAAGCTTACAACTCGAAATTTGGTTAAAAAAGTGAGAGGAGAAAGTGTAAGTAGTTCTACGAGAAATCAAGAAGAAATGAAAGACGGTATTCACACCACAGTAGACGTATAGACTCCGATAACTGTAAAGAGGTCGAACACGAAGTAGGTCGGGTCGTAAGTCGTACTACATGAGACGTATATTCAATTTATTCGTCCCACTGTTATGTGTCGGAACTGTATGAGGAAAGGGCTAAACCTTGGTCAGACAAAAAGGTACAGGTCAAGATTGACAACGAAGGACTGGACGTATATCCAAAGAGTTCTCCGTCCAGTCCACGAGACAACATAAGGGTAGAGAAAGTCTTAACAAGTGTCAACTAACACTAGGTGTGTCAGTTTCCGAAACCGTATCAGTTATTTCGTCTTTATCTACAAAAAGACTTTGAGAGAACGAAATAGTTACTGGGTCGTCTACAACCGTTAAACTAGAGACCAAGGAGACGGAAAAGATTTGGGTCGAACTTGTAGATCTTCAAGAGCCAAGTGTATGACGACTTCGGACCGAACCTCTTAAAACTCGTAATAAAATGATCGCACACCCTACTCTCGTTAACACACCATCAAACCCGTAAGAAACCCTAACAGAAAGAAACTCTAACCTTACTTTTGGCTGGAAAGGGTCAGGACACCGGTGACGACTTAAAGGGTTTAAACGATCGCGTACCTCCTATCGTGAAAGTGTCGTAGTAGAAAATTATAAACTTTATCAAGTTAACCTTAAGGTAGTGGAGGTGACCGAAACAAGTATCACTACGAAGGATTCTGGGTGAACTGAAACGTAAGGTCCTACAGACCAAGATCCACTCACTAGTGTGGTAGTGCCGGTAGACCGAGTACTTCTAGAAAAAACATATCAAGTAGACACATAAGAACGGTTGAGAAGAAACATAGAAGACGAAGACAATCCAAGTATAGTAAAGACAGGAAATAACACGGGTAGAAACGTACTTTATAAGACAACCATAGAGATTAAAAGAACTTCTCTAGAGATCAGAAAGGGTAAGACAACAAAAGGAGACAAAGAAACCTGATTAGTGGTTCCTTCTGAAAGAATAGAGAGGAACGATAAGAAACTTTGAAACATAAGTTTACCCATATAGAAATGAAAAGAGGAAACGGAAAGTGAAGAGAGGAAAAGAGTCGATAAACATTCCGGAGGAGTCTGTCGGTAAAACGAAAAAACGTAAAGAAAAAGAACCCCTACGAGAACTAGGGACAGAGGACATGTTACAGAGCTTGGAGGTAGGTATCAAGTAGTCCGTGAGATAGATAGTCTAGACCAGGGAATTTAGATAAAGAGTGAAGGCGACATTTTAGTATTCCCTAAACTAAATCCAGTATGGACTAACCATATTACCAAAAGGGGGGTGAAAGAAGTTAAGTTCAGACTTAAACCGTTATTCCTCAAGTACTAGGTTCGGTATCAGTCGAGGGTCAGAACAAAAATGACTGTCATATCTTGAAGAGGTAGAAACCGACGTCTCTTATATTAGGTAGACTAAAACCACAACTGGTGGACCACAACAGGTACACATCTTACAAAAGAAGACAACAACTTTCTCCCACAAACGATACTGGTGACGAAAGACAACCGTTTTCAGATAATTAGAAACGGGACGAAGTAAGGCATGAGGTTCCAGTTTAAACGGATAATGAGGTCCATAGAGAACTGAAGGAAGAAAACGTAAGATCAAGGGACATTACTTTTCCTATAGAAAACCCCCACAATTAAAATCTTCCAGAACATCCAGAAGTATCTTGGTAAGTTGAAGTCGAAGAAGTCGCAATGACCAGCCCCGTATCTGAACCTAATGGCACTAAAGCTTACCAAACGGAACCTTTAATTGTCTCTAGTAAGAGAGTAAAAACTCTAACTTAAGTTCATGACGTAAAATCTGAGAACAACTGATACTACCGATGAGACAAAGAAGATTCCCTAAGGACGGGCGTCATCATCTATATTACCAGTAGACTCAATTTAAGTGAGTAAGGTCAGGTAAAATCAAGTCACTAAGGATTTTACAACTACAAGTGAGAAAGTAGAGGACAAACCGGTGAAGGTTAAACGGGACTAAGTATCTAAATTGTAAGGTCCAAGGATACGTTATAACAAGAAATGTCGTAACCTAAAAATAAGGTAGTGGTTAGTGTGGGTGTTGACCCACAACAAAAACGAAACCGAGGTAGAGAAGTAAGAAAGACCTCAATAAAGAGGTGACTAGAGGACATCATATAACCCGTAGATGAGTGGACCCCTCAAGAAAGTCACAAATAGAAAAACGGAAAAGTGTGATAAGTACCCCAAGAGTTCCGTTCTTATGACTGCACCAAACGGTAGGGGAAGAGGTCACCTGGTGTAAAACAGTCTTGAGAGGTGATACTGGACAGGTAAAACCCACCGGGATGTGCCGTACCGAGTATCAAAGTAACTCAATCTGTTCCGACAGACGTCAAGTACACTAGTCTAATCAATCAAAAGACTCTAACACCAAAAGTAAGACAATACTATCCGAATAATACTATCCGAGAGATTTTGTATACACAGAGATATAATGGTCAGTAGAAGTGACTTTTCGTAACAAATTCCCACTCCACAGTCTACGAAACGACTCAGTGGGACTTTTCTAGATATGTAGGGAACGAGTTAGAAAGACTCTGACAGGAGGGGATCCATAGTCTAGTTACTCTTCTTTAGAGACGGGGCCGAGTTCTCTAGTCGATTGTACACTTCCTAACTCTGCTCTCCGGGAAAAACTCCTCTGGGTTTTACTTTTACCAGAGTTGTCACAGGGACACCTAAAGATGTTTTAGAAAAGTATGTTCGTCGACCTTAAAGTGGGACTGAGTGTTCGAAAGTGATACCCAAGGTTCTTGAAGTTAGAAAGAAAAAAAAAGAAAAGAAAAGAAGAAAATGACGAATCTCGGTTTATAGTCTCAGAACTTTTATGACCTTTCTAACGAACGAAAAGTAAAACGAGGAAAGAGTCCAAGGAAAAACGTTTACAGAACAGCCAAGGTGTAAGGAATCTGTAACGGACCGTCAATCAATAGTTTTCCTCGTATAGGGACACTGGCACGAATCGGTCCTTACGGTGATCAAACAACTCTAAATTCCGGACAACGACTGAACGTTCTAGGGGACTCATAGAGACGGGAGAGGAATACAACGCCTAAGTCCCTTTCCTCCGTCCTTTGGTCGTCACAGTATTCGTCGACTCCTAGACTAGAGTAGCGAGGGGGATAACTTCGGGTAGGGACCCCTGAAAGGACCGACAGGTCACCAATTCTGAACAGAAGGTCACCACCCCTACTCCTAAACTAGGGATTACCCCCTCCCTAGTACGGAGTACCGGTTTTTTTAGGTTGTATTATGTTTGTTATAACATTGTTTAAGTTACCTCTGAAGTTATTACCAGGTGTAATTTTTTTTTTTTGAGGAATTTTTTTAGGGTAGGGTTCCAAAGGTCACAGGTAGACGGTTCCCGTCCCGAAATAGTCGTTGAGTGTAACGAGTACTTCAGATAATTCGTCTTAGGATCCTATGGTCGACCGGGTTTCGACGACAGAAAGATGTCTGGTACGTTGTTTACCTTTTTCTTACCCTGAGCGCGAGTGTCGGGACTTGAAGTTAAGGTCCAGATAGAAAATCGTCATTAATGATATTAAGTGACCCTTCAAATAAATTGAAGTGACTCAAAGACGAAAGAAGAAAAGATTTTACCTGAAATATATATTGACATTTTTTTGTGAGTTTTTCCTGTAACGAAAATTATTTTTCTTTTTTGGATTGACGTCTGTAAAGACGAAACACACCGACCGTCTCGTCGAAAGGCTCTACGAATCTTTTTACGAAGTCAAACCAGAACTACTCAGTACACCTCGACTTTTTATACCATAGTGAACTCGTCTCGGATTTACCTACATCTTAAACCTTCTTCGTCTAAAGATACGGGGTTTTATATACACCTTACGATTCTAAGATTCTAAGGGGACCTCCTCCTTTACCGTTGGGTGAGGTCATAAGAAAGAACCTATTAGGGTACCTGTCTCCTCGGACCGACCGATGTCAGGTACCCCAGGGTTTCTCAACTTGTACTGATTCACGTGTTTGTATGTGTGTGTGTGTGTGTTCTAAGATGTCGATTGGGATCCTAGTCCCTCTTCCCAAAGGTTTTATCTCCGTTTTGTCTCTATGTCTTACCAGTCATTCCTCTTTAGGTTTCAACATAAGGTATGTTGAAGGGTGATACCTTCGAACTCGTGTACGCAGGACGGGTTCCTCTCGGTCGTTCCTCTCCACGTCGGGAGTCCCGACCCTAAGACGCGTTCAGTCCGGTCAGAATTCGGGTCCCAATTCCATATAAAAGGAAATCCTTTCCGTGATTTCCAACGGTTTCGTGACCTGTCTCTGGTTGTTTCTCTGTGTCGGGTTCACTACGAAGGTGTCGTTTAGTCCACAATTCAACCTTCCATAAAGAATGGGACATGACGGGAGGAGTGTGTGTTGTACGGGGATTCATACGGAGCAGGAAGGCCATTCAGGAAACAATTGTCACCCCAACACCCTCAATCCTCTTCCATCGACTATTGACCCAAAAGGACTCTCGGGTCGTCATTTCTTAGGTGGACGGTTAGGTCCTCTACACCCAAACTAGAGACCCAGTCCTGTTAGGGAACCTCCTCCTTTATTGTTGTGTGGGACCATAAGAACGGACCCTTTAGGGTACCTGTCTCCTCGGACCACCCGATGTCAGGTCCTTCAACGTTTCTCAGACTGTGTTGACTGGTGTGTGTGTGTGTGTGTGCGTGTGTGTGTGTGTGTGTGTACGTGTGTGTGCGTGTGGTTAATATATATCTTTCCTATATGTTGTTCCAGGATGACATATCGTGTCCTTCGAGGTAAGTTATGACATACTATTTAGAATTACCTTTTCTTGAAATTTTCGTTTACAAATATATACATAGTGACTTGGTGAAACGATATATAGTCTTTAATTGTGTTGTGACATATAGTTACTATAAAGTTAAAAATTTGTTTTTCAAACTATTTTCTTTTAGTACAAGTAAAATATTTTGAAGGTCTTTTTTCAGACATAAAAATGAATTTTCGAAAAAAGAAATTTTTCGATATTTCTTGAAACCTCATTGATCGTCAGTGTGCTGAGGAATGTTAAACGTTACTCGACAGTGTGAGTAAAAGTAGAATGGGTTGGAATAAATTAAGAATAGTGTTTGGGTCACCACAGTCTTTGTGACATTTACCCCGAGTTTGTATCCAGGAACGTCATCGAAATAAGGTGATGTCAACTCCACCGTAGTAACTGGTCTATGCGGGTGAAGAGGTAATTGGAGAGGTTAAATTACCCTTTTGACTTTATTACCATGTTCTAATCTTTCTTTTTTTGTTACCCCTCGTCTTCCGATGTGTGAACTTTAAACAGGGAAACGGAAGTGTCAGTGTGAACATCGGACGAGTGGGAAGACAGAGGAAGGTAGAGGGAACGGGAACACACAGACCGTTGGGACCCCGTCAGTTGTTTCCCCTCACACGAACCGGGGTACAAGGACTACACTTTATCATTCCTGTGCTAAGACTCTTTTACAAGGAGGAACATTTTATGGGATCCCTTTATTTGGTCTCGAAGTGACAAAGTCATTTTCCGAAATAAAGGCTCACAAAAGACAGAAGATTTAGACACTCAAGTGTCAGTGGCACCCTTTCCGTGTCACCAAGGGTCCCGTAGGTGTAGTCAGTCATGTCCGGATTGGAGAAGCAACGATTTAGACGTACTTCATCCTCTAAGAAAGGTTAAGAATCTCGGGAAGTCTAGCCAACCGTATTCTTCTGTTCGATGAGTTGTAAAGTGCAGACACGTTTTTGGTTTCTTGAGATTATCTACTGTCTTCCTTTCGGTGTTCTAAAAGTTTCCAGTAGAGTGAACCGACTCGACTATCTCTCTTTGACGTTTTGGATTCACGGAATACGGTGAAGTCCTCTGTTATCAGTAACAGACTTGGCAAAGAAGTCGATTCCCTTGTACTCGGCACACGTCGATACCTGAAGAAGGACTGGTACCGGGTAATCAAAGTCGTACAAACCCGGACCGAAACGGAAAGGTAGATTCTCTCCTTTAAAGGTTCCTTTTTCGACTACCTGTCCAATGTCCTGTGATGAACGATCTCAGTAAGGTAGGACGGGGACTTATAGGTTTCTTTAAGGGAACACCGAGTTCCGAAGGGGAGTTCCGAAGGGAGTTCCGAGTCGACCATTTCTTAGTCAGACGTTAATTTCTGTTAGAGAAATTGTTCACCACGACCCTTTTGACCAGTTGGTGAACATTTTCTTAATTTGATCTAGTGAAAGATTGTGGTAAGTGTTTTTATTTGAGTTTTACCTAATTTCTAGATTTACATTCTGGTCTTTGATATTTTGAGAATCTCTTCTTGTATCCGTTTTGTGAGAGATTGTATTTAGTGTCGTCCTAGGAGATACTAGGTGGAGGTTCTTATGACCTTTATTTTCGTTTTTGTTCGTTTACCCTAGATCAATTTTAATTTTCGAAGACGTGTTGTTTCCTTTGATACTCGTTCCACTTTTTTGTGGGAAACCTTACCCTCTTTTATTATCGTTTACTCCGTTGACTGTTTGTTGATTAGAGTTTTTATAAGTTCGTTGAGGACGTCGAGTTAAGGTCTTTTTATTTACTGGGTTAGTTTTACCCGGTTTCTTGATTTATCTGTAAAAAGGTTTCTTCTGTATGCCTACCGATTGTTTGTGTACTTTTCTACGAGTTGTAGTGAGTAATAGTCTCTTTACGTTTAGTTCTGGTGTTACTCCATGGTAAAGTGTGGTCAGTCTTACCGACGCTAGGTTTTCAGACGTTCGTTATTTACGACCTCTCCCACACCTCTTTTCCCTTGGGAGAATGTGACAACCACCCTTCCGTTTGATCATGTCGTTAATACCTCTTGTCACACCTCTAAGGAATTTTTTGACCTTTGTCTTGACGGAATACTGGGTCGTTAGGGTGACGACCCGTATGTGTGGTTCCTTTGGTCTTAGTTTTCTCTGTGTACATGGGGTTACAAGTAGTGTCGTGACAAATATTATCGGTCCTGTACCTTCGTTGGATCTACAGGTAGTCGTCTGCTTACCTATTCTTTCGACACCATGTATATGTGTTACCTCATAATGAGTCGGTAATTTTTCTTATGTAAACTTAGTCAAGATGACTCTACCTACTTTGACCTCGAATAATATGTCTCACTTCATTCGGTCTTTCTTTTTGTGGTTGTCTCATATGATTGTGTATATATACCTTAAATCTTTCTACCATTACTATTGGGACATACACTCTGTCGTTTTCTCTGCGTCTACATATCTTGTCAGAAAACCTGAGACACCCTCTCCCTCTCCCACCCTACTAAACCCTCTTACCGTAACTTTGTACATATGATAGTACATTCTTTACTTAGTGGTCAGATCCAATCTATGTCCTATGTCCTACGAACCCCGACCACGTGACCATACTGGGTCTCTCTACTATACCTCTCCCTCCAACCTCCCCCTAAGTCCCAACCCTTGAGTATATGTGGACACCACCTAAGTACAGTCACATACCGTTTTGGTTATGTCATAACATTGCATTTTTTTTTTTTTTAATTTTTAATTTTTTTTTTCTTCAGACGTTACGTGCTCTGGACCCAAGTTAGGGCCCCAACCCTTCTATGGGACCTCTTCCCTTGCCGATGGGTGAGGTCCTAAGACCGGACCTCTTAAGGTACCTGACATGTTAGGTACCCTAGTGTTTCTCAGTCTATGTTGACTTGTTGAAAGTGAAAGTGATTAGAGTAGACTTACCTAAACTTTTAATGTCCTAAGTACTTACTATACCATTACTTGTGTCGAACTATTTGTGTTTTCATAAGGGTTTAGTTCAAAAGAAATTCTTCATGAAAGAAGTATACTTAAGTAGTTTCCCATCTATTTACCATTAGACCTATTATACGGAGGTAAAATTCGTTTCGTTTACTACGTATACTGTTAACTTTTATTAGTAAAACGTTACTTGTAACTCCATGTACACAGAGAAAGTTAAAAGTAAAGGAATCACACATACGGGTCGTCACCCTAACGACCCAGCATACCGTCAAGATAAAGGTCAAAAAATTCCTGAGAGGTGTGACAAGAGGTACCACCGACATGATCAAACGTAAGGGTGGTTGTCACATTCTCCCAAGGGAAAAGAGGTGTGGGAGAGGTGGTAAATAACAAACATCTGAAAACCTAACGTCGGTAAGACTGGTCGTATTCTACCGTGGAGTAATACCAAAAATAAACGTAAAGAGACTATTACTCACTATAATTCGTAGAAAAGTACACAAAGAATCGGTAGACATACAGAAGAAACCTCTTTACAGTCAAATCAAGAAACCGGGTAAAAAACTAACCCAGCGAATAAAAAAGACCATAACTCGACGTCCTCGACGAACATATAAAAAATCTAATTAATAAACAGTCAACGAAGTAAACGATAATAAAAGAAGGTAAGACTTCCGACAAAAAGTGGAACGAATGTCAAGGGAAATAACACGTTTTGGAAAATTCAAATCAATCCAGGGTAAACAAATAAAAACGAAAATAAAGGTAATGAGACCCTCTACCAGTATCTCTTAGGACGACACTAAATACAGTCTCTCACAAAACGGATACAAGAGGAGATCCTCAAAATATCAAAAACCAGAATGTAAATCTAGAAATTAGGTAAAACTCAAATAAAAACACATACCAAAATCTTTCACAAGATCAAAGTAAGAAAATGTTCACCAACTGGTCAAAAGGGTCGTGGTGAAGAAATTTCTCTAACAGAAAAGAGGTAACATATAAGAACGGAGGAAACAATTTCTATGCCACAGGTATCCACACACCCAAATAGAGACCCGAAAGAAAAAACAAGGTAACTAGATATAAAGACAGAAACACGGTCATGGTATGACAGAACTACTGACATCGAAACATCATATCAGACTTCACTCCGTTTAACTAAGGAGGTCAAGGTAAGAAAAGAGTTCTAACGAAACCGATAAGCTCCAAAAAACATAAAGGTATGTTTAACATTTTAACACATGGGGTTACAAGTAGTGTTGTGACAAATGTTATCGATCCTGTACTTTCGTTGGATCTATAGGTAGTCGTCTACTTACCCATTCTTTCGACACCTTGTGTATGTGTTACCCTATAATGAGTCGATAATTTTTCTTACGTAAACTTAGTCAAGATTACTCCACCTACTTTGACCTCGGACAATATGTCTCAATTCATTCAGTCTTTCTTTTTGTGGTTATATCATATAATTAAGTATATATACTTTAAATCTTTCTACCATTGTTACGGGGATATACTCTCTGTCGCTTTCTCTGCGTCTCTATTTCTTGTCTGAAAACCTGAGACACCCTCTTGCGCTCCCACCCTACTAAACTCTCTTATCGTAACTTTGTGCATATAATGGTATACACTTTATCTAGTGGTTAGGTCCAAGCTACGTACTCTGTCCCGCGAGTCCCGACCACGTGACCCTACTGGGACTCCCTACCCTACCCCTCCCTCCACCTTCCCCACAAGTCCTACCCCCTTTGTACATGTGGGTACCGACTAAGTACAGTTCCATACCGTTTTGGTGATGTTATAACATTTCATTAATCGGAGGTTAATTTTACTTAATTAATTGAAAATTTTTTTCTTTTATTAGTAAGATATTTCTTATCACCCCCTCGTATTTCATCCCCTTCTCTTGTTGTATAATTCACATTATTTACATTGTTCTAATTAAACAAGGGATTGTTAAGGGACAGGGGGAAAGTTGGGGTTTGTGTGACACACTGGTAGTTCTACGTACCCACTGATCCTTTTACTCACACAAGTCTCACAGATATACTCAGAGACTCATACACCGTACATATACTCCCCTCCCTTTGAACTCTCACTTGTTTCACCTCTCCAAAGTCAGACATACCCACACGTCCCACACATAGATATTTCCTACATGTATTCCCCTAAACTTATTTCCCCACACCCCGACACTCACACCTACCTCCAATATTTTCACACGATACCCGAATACATCCACTATAAATATCTGATACCTCCCCCAGGATAGACAATCCCACCATTCACACCCACACACAGAGACTCCACCCTTCACACACGGACTTCGGCCCATATATACAGATCTCATGTACATGTTCGACTCCACACGTGGATCTTTGACGTTCACCCAGGACACACTTTTTCGTCTAATCGTACAGAAACGTTAGTTGCACTACGCACTTTAGGAGACTTTCCGTTTGGTTCGGAATGAAAACGGAGACGACGGGACGGGACTCGTGGGTGAGGGTCTCTACCAGAACGACAGTCATAAGTCCGGGGACATCGACGAGGACTTGACTTCCTTGTGAACCTTTGGGTGTGGAGACAGAGGAGACGACCCTGAGTCCCCTAAGTAAATGGTACTAGATACAATGTTATCTGAAAATAAATGTTGAATAATAGAATATTAAATAATGAAATGTTTTTCAATAATAAATAAAGTGATATCGACACCAAAGAGGGTATCAGTACACTCTCAACCTGGTATGTCTTCCGACTCGTGGCTTCTTGACTATGAAAGTTTGACACCACGACCTCTTCTGAGAACTCTCAGGGAACCTGACGTTCCTCTCGTTTGGTCAGTTAGTATTTCTTTTAGTTAGGACCTATGAGTGACCTTCCTGACTACGACTTCAACCTCGAGGTTATGGAGCCGGGGGACTACGTTTCTCGGCTGAGTAACCTTTTCTGGGACTACCACCCTTTCTAACTTCCGTTTTTCTCATCCCCCACCGTCTCCTACTCTACCACTCTATCCTAGTGACTGAGTCACCTGTACTTAGACTCGTTTAACGTCCTCTATCACTTTCTGTCTCCACGGACTGTACGAGATCAGGTACCCGAGTGTTTTTCAGTCCGAATCGTTGATTTTTTGTTGTTATCTAAAAATTAACGGGTGACTCGAATAAACCCTTTTTATGGAGACCCGGTATTAAAGACAACTATTTAGTAGCAACAGTAGTAGGGGTGGTGGTAGGGGTAGTAGGGTAGTGGTCGGGATAGTAGGGTAGTGGTAGTGGTGGTAGGGTAGGGGTAGTAGGGTAGTGGTAGTGGTGGTAGGGTAGTGGTAGTGGTGGTAGGGTAGGGGTAGTAGGGTAGGGGTAGGGGTGGTAGGGTAGTGGTAGTGGTGGTAGGGTAGGGGTAGTGGTGGTAGGGTAGTGGTAGGGGTGATAGGGTAGTGGTAGGGGTGGTAGGGATGGTAGGGTAGTGGTAGGGGTGGTAGGGTAGTGGTAGGGGTGGTAGGGGTACACGACGTACCGTAAGTCGTAAATCGTACGTAGTAGTAGAGTCGATTACGTGTAATACGAGAAACTTTTCAATTAAGATGTCGTATTTTATGTCGACTTAACCGAGTGTTTAAGTGCGATTAGTTCTTTTTCGATAGACTTTCCGATTCGACTCCTCATGATCTCTGGAAGTTTAATTGTATGTCGGAGACAAAAGACAGGTTTCGGGGTTAGGTAGGACTCTAGAACAAACAAGATGGGAATGTACTTTTAAGTAATTTAAGTCGAAGTCAAATAAGTAGGGAATATGGTGGATGGAATTTATGTTTTAATCAGTGGATATCATAAAGGGACCTACCAGTTTCTTAGATGGACGTTACGTCCTCGGAGTCCTCTGTCTTAAAGTTAGGAACCTAACCCTTCTAGGACATCTCCTCCTTTACCGTTGGGTGAGGTGATGAGAACGGACCTCTTAGGATACCTGTCTCCTCGGACCGCCCGATGTCAGGTACCTCAGTGTTTCTCAACCTGTGTTGACTTCGTTGAATCGTACTTTCGTGTCTATCAATATCTCTATGGATTACGAGACAACAACCACAGTCATACATTTGTCCGAATAACGTTGAGACGGGCACCTCTATTTTAACGACACGTAGGTAAAAGGGCCTTACCTCGGGGTGTGTCTTGTCAAACAATGTCGTAAACGTGGTTCCTGAAGAAGTGTCCCGAGGTGTAAAGGTGAAGTATTTGTAGGTAAGGGTCCTTTCGTTTTATCCTTTAAGAGTTCCTGCTGTTTTGTCGACGTTATCCCATTAAACGGTCGTTTCTATAACGTTCATACGGTCTGGAAATTATAACCTCCGTCTCAAGTCAGACAAATCTCGTCCTCTCGGTTACAGTAGAAGGTCAAAGTGGACCACAAAAGAGGTCTCGTCCTTATTTCACTTTTCATCACTCCCTCACAAGTGTCAGAGATAGACACGCCACTTTAAAAGAGATTGACATTACCTCACTTTTCAACCCTCCAATAAGTTTATGTTTCTCTTGAGTCACTACCGAAAATACCGGGGTACTCAAGACATAGGAAACTGGACTACTTGACCTCACTGTTTACCGGAGTCTTGAACGTAGAAGCAGGCAAGTTCAGAGTTGACCTTTCCTCTGAGATCGAGGTTACGGGACTCCGTTTCTTTACGTCGTGAGGAACAACGAAGATCGGATTCAGAAGGATTTTTGGTCTCCCGATGCGTCTATGAGGTCTCTGGGTCTACCACCTGGTACGGTGTCGACAGACGACCGCAACAGGAGTCCGGTACAGATCCCTCTCTGTCTACGGTGTGGTAATAATTTCGACCCGAGTAGGAGTGACACGTCGATTCTTGTCATACTAGTTCGTCTTTTCTATTCTAGTGAATTAATATTACGGTCGGTTGGACAACTGTCCGACCTTAGAAAAAGGAAAACACTTTAACAAAGTTTCTGACTAAATCTGGAGTGTCTCACTGTTCTTAGTCGAGTAAGTACTTACACCTATGCTTGTTTTACGCCCGTGTTTTATGTCGTTCTCAGGTACGAAATTACGGTACGCAAGTAAGTAGGTAGGTGACTCGTACGGAAACAACTTTTGGACGTCACCGGTTCACACCCAGAATCTTGACTTGTGGGTTTCCACTGGTATGGTCCGAAGTGTGTGAGTTCTTCAAGTTTTAGATGTCTGTTAAGTCACTTTGGTAATTATCTGTCCCTCCAGTCACGAAATTTCCGTCGATTTCCTTATCTTACCCACACATGACCCGTTTCGGACCCACCTCCGTTCCTCCCGGTCTCTCCGTTTCGAAGGAACTTCAGTACTGAGAACTCGACTCGGAACTTTCTTCTCGTCCTTGACAGGTCCGTCTACCCCCGTTAAGAGGTAGGTGTCTTATTCACTAAGTCTTCTAGGAGAATGTCCTAGTGGTTTCTCTCGACCTCGACCCCTTACAGCTCGGGTTGTCAAGTGTGTACTAAGTCACTCTTAGGGGTCCTTTTTGGCTGGAGGGTTTCGACGAGACATCTCGAGAATCATTTACGACGGAGTGTGTGAGAGTCTGTATAAAGGAAGAAGGATCTTTCGTGCCTCTTGTGACACCCTTTTTACTCCACTCTAATGTCAGACCAGAAACCAGACAACTACAGTTCGGACTCCCTCATGTCGACGTATTAAACACAATTTAAAAGGACCCTTTGTCTTAGTGGATTTATGACACTTTAGAACCAAACGTAACGGAAGGTCCCCTAATTCGTGGTAGGACAAATGTTCCCGTAGTTAGGGACGTCAGGGTGTGGAATGTAGACAACAATGTGATCACTGGGACACGGTCGATGTCAGGATTCCTCTGTAACTGGATGAAAGCTAAATGTCACCCACCATCATGTACGTCGGCATCTGACCCCGCGTCTCATGTCTTTTGGTCCTTACGTTCCCTTAGGTTCGGACAGGAAGTTGTCCTAATTAATCAATAGTTCTGATAACGATTATCACTGGTATAGTGTACTGATACATAATTAAGAAATCCTGGACAGTTAGAAGGGACAAAACGTGGGTTGATTTGTGAAGGGTGGGTAGTCCTCGGTTGAGGAATTTTTTTAGTTATTTAAAAAAAATTTTTCTCGGTTGAGTTCAGGAGGTATAGGGAAATTAAGAGAAAAGGAGATTTAAGAACGTTGTCTCTTTCGCACGGTACGTGTTGAATCGGGATTCAATGCAAGAAAATAACAACAACGAATATTTCTTTAACTTTCACTTTCACTTCAGTGAGTCAGCACAAACTGAGAAACGCCGGGTACCTGACATCGGGTGGTTCGAGGAGGTAGGTACCCTAAGAGGTCCGTTCTTATGACCTCACCCAACGGTAAAGGAAGAGGTCCCCTAGAAGGGCTGGATCCCTAGCTTGGGTCCAGAGGGTGTAACGTACGTCTCCGAAATTGGAGACATGGTGGTCCCGAATATTTCACAATAGAATTAGAGGGTTCGTCTAGAATTCAGGAGACTCTTTTTTGAACTGGAACATTCCGTAGTCGTAGGAACTGTGATAATGGGTCGTAGGAAGTGTGATAATCCACAATAAAGAGAGGGGATTATCGATTATGAGATAAAGAGAGGTGGATAATCTACACGGGTCCACCTCTCAGATGTCCTTTGTTTTGGAGTCATTCAGATTTTGACTCTAGTAGAAAGATGGTTTTATCTCAGGACAACAACTGACGGAGATTAAGAGACTCCGAGACTGAAAAGGAACACAATTGGACGGGAGAGGGAAGGACAGAGAACGTAAGTAGGCGAGGAAACTACTAATTACGGTAACGAGACCAAGACTAGAGACAGTAAAGAGTAGTCCTGTTGACATCCGGGAGGACAGACCAACTGAAAATTGGGAAGAGAAAGTTTAGGACAGTGGGGATATTCAGTCAGTGTAATTTGAGAACAAACCCGAAAGGACCACCGTGTCTACTACTTCTTAGACGGACGTTACGTCCTCTGGACCCAAACTAGGGACCCAGTCCTTCTAGGAGACTCCCTCTTTCCTTACCGATGGGTGAGGTCATAAGAATGGACCTCTTAAGGCACCTATCTCCTCGGACCGCCCGATGTCAGGTGCCCCAGCGTCGCAGTCTATGCTGACTTTGTCGCATCGTGTGTGCGTCGCAGGGTACTTGCGGGGCGGAACCGCAGAGTGACAAGTGAACCATTTCGAGTACTTCACTTTCACTTCAGCGAGTCAGGACAGGCTGAGAAACGCGGGGGTGCCTGACATCGGATAGTCCGAGGAGCAGGTACCCTAAAAGGTCCGCTCTCACGACCTCACCTAACGGTAAAGGAAGAGTACGTAATAAAATAGATGACAAGATTTGGGAGATGTAAGAGTGTGAGTGAAAAAGTGGAAGGAGGATGGATGAAGAGTATAGGAAATAAGATCGTTTCGAGAAAGACGAGGAATTTGGAGAGAGGACGGGGAGATCGAGGTGTGGAATTGACTTCGGTAATAAAAGTGTAATTTATAAAAAAAGGTTAATTGTATAGTACTATGTACGTTACACGACACTTGAGAAGTATTTATTTCGGTAGTTCTTAATCCATAATACAAGAAACGACTCCCGTAAAAAATAAATTCACGAAAATTTTATGTAGATATGAAACTTCCATTATACAATTTATAACATTTTAATTAGATCTTCGTGTCTAGTTAAATCATTTGACAGTTTTTCCTTCGGACTTAATTAAGTTCTCTTATCTGTATTGTGTACGACAAGAGATTAGAATAAGTCATTTGTTCTTTGTTCTTGACTTTTTCTGGGATATACAAATCGTTGCATCGTTGTCTTATTAAGTACAAATTCTTCTTTTAATTCTTTTTGAATCTCGACTGACGATAAGATCTAAGAGTGTCTCGATTTAATGTCCTTTAAGATATCAATATCCATCCTGTTTAAGTAAAAATCTGGATTTATTCTTGGTTTTCTTGATGTCTCTGAAAGACAAAGATTTCTGGAGTAAATTTTAAAAATTTTTAGTCAAGAGGTATATAATATATATCTAAATTTCGTTGGAGTTAGTACTAACAGCTTCCTAATAAAAATACATTAAACTCTTTTACTAAGATTAGACGCAGTCATAAATTCATAAAGGGGTTGTCAAATTTTACTACTTTTCACGGAACGAAGTGATCCTCGACCTTTCATGACTTTTCAGGATCTTTAACTTTGTCACAACCTACATAAATTCTTTCTACTTAGACATCTACCCCTTTCCTCTCGACGGTAAAGTCCATAATTCAGGTATGTCATCAGTAGTCACGATGGATTACTTATGACATATCCCATAGTCGCGAAATGTGGTAGGGGGCGGGGCGGGGCGGACTTCAATCCACACCAATGCCCTGTGCAAAACATGTAAAACTTTACAGGTTTCATGTAAAGTTGGTCACATTAATAGTCCATTTTTTGAACTTTGAATGGGTGAGAAAGGAAGACTATAGTACTGACAATCGTCGTCGAGACTGCGAAGTCCACGGACTCGTTCGTACCTCGTCTTGGGAGTCGGTTGGGTGTTACCTATACATCGCATTTCCTCTTCACCTGGAAACTAAACTTGTGGTGACTCTGAACCCAACCCTTAAGGGACCGCCCGGCTACCAATCTTGAGACACGAAAGTGAGAGTACCAGGGTCCAAGTTAGTGACCAACCCCGTTATTCTAGGGTATATTTTTTACTTAATTTTTTAATCTTCTAACTTTTTTTCTGAACTCAACATGATCTTGTATTTGATCGGATCCCCGAAGGGATCATCGAGTCAACCATTTCTTAGACGGACGTTATATCCTCTGGGGCCAAACTAAGGACCCAGTCGTTCAAGGGGACGTCTTCCCGATCCGATGGGTGTCGTGTCGTGTTCGATCAAATCTGACTTTCTTTTTCTCCAGAAAATGGTCCATGGAGACGCTGAAGAATGTCATGAGGTATAAAGTTTTTTTGTATGGGTCTATAAGGAAGGTTTTACATTTAATTTTTTTGAAGGATTTTCAATAAATTGTCCTTGTCTTCCTTCTATAACCCTCCTTCGAGAAACGTACAATGACGTTAGTAAGTAAGGAGACTCAAATTAAAGAGTGTTCTATCAAGTGTTATTTTGTCACGAAATGTCTTTAATGCTGAAATTGATAGACTCTCTAACTTTCTTATTGAAGCACTTCTAGAGAATAAAATTTTATTTTGTCCGTTATTAGGATGAAGGGAAGGTTTATAAAATCAAAGATCCATAAACTTAACAACAACAACGAGTAAGTGATTCAAAACAGACTGAGAAACTTAAAACTAACTCTCTATAATTGACGGGACGTCACTACCCTTTCTTATATTATATGTATATTGACAACGGAGTAGATATCACTAAGTTTTGCGTTGTCTTTATTAATATTTGTTAAAAAAGAAACGATTCGAGAGTACAAATCTCTTTTTAAATTTCCGTTACCCAACAATTATTACCGGTTAATAGGTATCTTTGGTGGGGGGGGTTTTTTTTTTCAGAATACTATCTAAACTCGAGACTGTTAACGACTCTGAAACTAATCGTCTTAGGACATCTATACATTGTCTTTAGTCTCAAGAAAAGAGGTTGTGATTAGTATAACACTTTGATACTTGTTCAGTACCGGGTATTAAACGAGTCACCCAGAATGAAAAAATCTGGTTTTAAAGAAAAAGATTACAGAGGGTAATCCTATAAGAAATCGAAAAGTTAAAATTATAGAGTTTCGATGACTAGAGTTAAACGCATTTTAGGTCTGTCTACCAGAAACGTTATATTCACTTGATTGGTATCGTGTAACTATCCCTTAAAATACTACGAATGTATAACGATGTTGTGTATCTAGTAGACCTTCATTTGAGACAAGTTGACTATTTTAACCGTTTCTTTACACTATGTAAATGAGTACCGGGTAAATAAATCCATTTTTTACTGTTTCTGTGATCTTTAAGATCGAGAGTTGTGCGGTTGTACGGTATTACTAACCTTCCGTCAAACCTCTACAGATTGGTTGTACTTTAATTTTCTGTGAACGAGGAACCTTCTTTTCAATATCGCTTGGGTCTGTCGTATAAATTTTCGTTTCTGTAATAAAACAGTTGTTTCCAGGTAGATCAGTTTCGATACCAAAAAGGTTGTCAGTACATACCTACACTCATAACCTGAGATTTCATCCAATTCGTGACTTCTTAACTACGAAAACTTGACACCACAACCCCTTCCGAGAACACTCAGGGAACCTGACGCTCCTCTAGGTTGGTCAGGTAGGATTTCCTCTAGTCAGGACTTATAAGTAACCTTCTTGAAGTCGATTTCGACTTCAAGGTTATGAAACCGGTGGACTACGCTTCTTGACTGAGTAAACTTTTCTGGAACTACGACCCTTTCTATCTTCCGTCCTCCTCTTCCCCTACTGTCTCCTACTCTACCAACCTACCGTAGTGGCTGACCTACCTGTACTTAAACTTGTGCGAGGCCCTCAACCATTACCTGTCCCTCCGGACCGCACGACGTCAGGTACCCCAGTGTTTCTCAGTCTGTGCTGACTCTCTGACTGACTTCACTTGGTTGCAAGTCTACGACTGAGTTCGTGGAAACCGAATCTTTGCATCAATAATGATAATAACATGTTTTTATTAGACCTTAGAGTCGACACTCTTAACCCTTTGATCCGATCTTATAAAGGAATTATGTTAAGAGACAACAACAACAAATCAGTACAGTTGATTTTTTATCTCAGTAGTGGACTTTCATCTCAATAAAATAAACCACCCTTACTAATCCGGAGACTTGGGTTATTTGTCGTAAAGTCGTCGAGACTCTTTTGACGAGCGTCCTCTGTCCTCCCCTTCAGTCCGATATATGTTCAAACATTATTTCCTTCTTCCGTTAGACTTATAGTTTCTAGTCTATGGTTCAATTCGTTAAATAGTAAGATACGTGTCCTCCTACGTTCGGAGGTCCGAGTGACTTAAGTAAAGCAAGTATACGTGGAGTCGATCGACCCCGGTTTAAGAGAAGGATGAAGCGGAATTCCTCACCGTCTACCGACGAAGAGCGTAAGGGGGACGAGGAGTCGTTAGTGACCCCCCCACCATCGTAGGGGACCTAGTGTCCGACCCCTCGGGAGGAAGTGTAAACCTCCGGTCTTTAGTGACTCTGAAACTGTAAAGAACAAATGATTATACCGTCCTCTATAAAAGTAAAGTGTCAACGATTCAGTACAGGCTGAGAAACACTGCGATACCTGACATCGGGTGGTCTGAGGAGATAGGTACCTTAGGGGGTCCGTTCTTAAGACCTCACCTATAAAGGAAGAGGTCCCCCAGAAGGGCTGGGTCCCTAGCTTGGACGTAGAGGACGGAACTGTCCGTTTAAGAAATGGTGACTCGGTGGTCCCTTAGGGGGTTATGTTAAGAGATCTCTAAGAGATTTGTTTTGATACTATGATAGACGTTCTGGTAAGGTCTTTTTAGGTAAGGTAGAAAAATAAACAGACTTAACTAAGATTTTGTCCGTGGTAAAGAGAAACGGCCCAGTGAGACCAAAAAAGAGTTGATTAATTCTAATCAATGTCTTTTTCACATCTCTCCTCGTTTTCACGAGCACCGACCCGTGACTTGTTCTAATTTCTTTACTCGTAAACTTTACCGGTAAAGTAGAACTTCAATATGATCTTCCTTTTACAGAAACTAAACGTTCACTATAACGTGTCTACAGATACACCTTATTGTCTACCCTATTTCTTACGTCTTTACTGACTTTAATTACCTCATCAATAGTGTCTCTCGGTCGGGAAACTGAACCCTAGACTAAAAAGAAAGTGGTATCGTATATTCTGTTTCCGTTCACCTCTTCGTACCTCTCTTTTCTTATGGATCTTAGTCGGTAGACTTAGCACCTCTGAGACTCGACCTCTCAAATGTCAAATGTGCGAAGACATGACCAGGAGTGAAGACTCCATGTCTATCGCTGTAACTGTAATCGTAACAACATGCCCTAATTTACACTGTTGTACGTTTGAGGAAATAGTCAACGTTTCGTAAGAAGTTCACTAGTTAAAATACTAGGTCAAAGTGTTTGTCATGACTTTCAAAGTTGTTACTAGAGCACCTTAGACTCTATCCTTGTTCCTATGGTTCCAGACGGGGTACGATATCTACCTCGATTGTAATCGGTAAGTGCCTCTTTCTTGTCTGTTCGTTCTTTTTCTGTTCGAACCTTAAGTGACTTTCACACACGTCCGAGAGGTCGTCGTCAGTCACACCCTTCTTCGTTCGACCAGTCCGGTGACATAAAACGGAGAATTTTAGTCTTCCGGTCTCAAAAAAAGATAAAACATTTCTTCAAGTAAACTTGGTAAAAAAAAAAAGTCTAAGGTGAATATTTACCATAGTATACTATAGACAAAGAAACAGACCGAATAAATCATGTTGTTAGAGATGTAGGTAGGTACAATGACGTTTTCCGTAATAAAGTAAAGAGAGAGAGGAAAAAATAAATAAATAAATAAATAAATAAAAACGAAGAATTGAGTGTCTGAATCTCCTGTTTTAATACTAATGGTCCCTGTCCCTATCTAACCTTCAAACCCTAACTGTACATGTGTGACGATATAAATTTTATCTATAGGTTGGTCCTGGATGACATATCGTGTCCCTTTATAAGAGTTATAAGACATTATAGGAATGACCTTTTTTTTCCTTTTTCTTATTCATGTACACATACATATTGACTTAGTGGCACGACACGTAGATTTTGATTGTGCAACAATTGGTAATGTCGCACACACGATTCAATGGAGTAAGAACAGACTGAGACGCTGGGATACCCGATATCGGATGGTCCGAAGAGACAGGTACCCTTAGAGGTCCGCTCTTACGACCTCAGTCAACAGTACGGGATGAGGTCCCCTAGAAGGGCTGGGACCCTACCTTAGGTACAGAAGACACGCTCGTCCGTCCATGAAATGGTAATATGAGACTATATTTTAAAAATTTTTAGAATTTTTTTCATTCCAGACGTCTTTTCAATACTGGTTGGATCTATCGTATAACTTTTCGTCTCTGTAATGAAACGGTTGTTTCCAGACAGATCAGTTCCGACACCAAAAAGGTCACCAGTACATACCTACGTTCTCAACCTGATACTTCTTTCGACTCGTGGCTTCTTAACTACGAAAACTTGACACCACGACCTCTTCTGAGAACTCTCAGGGAACCTGACGTTCCTCTATGTTGGTCAGGTAAGATTTCCTCTAGTTGAGACCCACAAGAAACTTTCCTTACTACGACTTCGTCTTTGAGGTCATCATACCGGTGGAGTACACTTCTCAACTGAGTAACCTTTTCTGAGACTACGACCCTCGCTAACCCCCGTCCTCCTCTTCCCCTACTGTCTCCTACTCTACCGACCTACCGTAGTGACTGAACTACCTGCACTTAGACTCACTTGAGGTCCTCTACTACTACCTGTCCCTCCGGACCGTACGACGTTAAGTACCCCAGCGTTTCTCAGCCTGTGATGACTCGTTACCTTTACTTGACTTACAGACGTCTCTGGACAGAAGGAAGTTACACGGATCATCCGTTACAAGTCGGAACGACCGAGAAGGACTAGGAAGGACCAGGTTTAAGTACAGAGGGAACAAAAGTGTAAAGTGACCAAACGACTTACTAAACTAACCATTTAATAAGTCATTTCGTTGGTATTTAATAAGATAAAGTAGTTAAAATGTTTGAGACTTCCTTCGACAAGTTTCGTAAAAGAACCGAAGACGAACAACACATGAACCTCGGGAGATGGTGTTTCGTGTTGAAAGGATATTCGACATGTACGTCTTTCTGAGACTTTAGGCAAGTCGAAGTCGGTCAGTGGTTACACTGTACTTGTAGATAATTATTAGTTTTCCGGTACAAGTGACACAAACGGAACCTACTATTTATATATGGTCGACGCACTGGAACCGTTGAATAAATTTGAAAGAAACGGAGTCAAAAGAATAGACATTCTTACAACAACGAATCAACGATTCAGTACAGGCTGAGAAACAGTGGGGTACCTGACATTGGGTGGTCCGACGAGACAGGTACCCTAAGAGACTCGTTCTTATTACCTTACCCAACCGTAAAGGAGGAAGTCCCCTAGAAGGACTGGGTCCCGAACTTGGGTACAACGGACGTAAAGGACGTAACCGTCCACTTAAGAAATAGTGACTCGGTGGACTCTTCGGAGATAGATATTCCTATTATTACCGTGGATAGAGTATTCTTACAATTCTTCTAATTTACTTATTTATGAATGTTTCATGAATTTTATCACAGACGCTGTACCATTCTCAATATATACCCTAACTATTTAACTTTTTTAAGTAACAAAAAATATCCTCTTTAGTATATACTTAGATCTTATTGTTTTAAAATTCACTGCTACTTGTGTATAATTTAAAAATAGTATTTTGTCATAAGGTTCCCACCAACAGAGACTCTCCCTGTTATCTGTAACCAGTTTTAAGTATCTCGAAATATCGTGTTTTGTTACTTGGTGTTACATGTATTTCAACTTTTTAGTATCCTTCAGTCCCCTACGGGTCTTATTTGCGTCTAACCCTGTTTACTTAAGTTGGTATAATATTTACATGCTTTGCTGGAGTGACTTACCCCATCCTCCCTTTTCACTACTAGATTCTTTGAGACCTTTACTTATTTTAGACATTCTAATTTCCGTTTCCTTTGATATTGGTTCGTCAACAAGGTCAACTATCCTACCAAAAGACGCCCCAGTCGACAATCATTAAGGCAATACGATATGTACATATGACCTAACCCTGTCCATTTACTTACCTTGTCCTACCTCCCGGACAACGAGTGAAAACTTACTCTTCACTGTGCGTTCGTTCCCTCACCTCCACACTTACTGGGTACACTATTATATCGACCTCTGCAGTTATATTTTAGTATAAATCGAAGTGTCTCTGTCTCTACAAATGTACATCGACACACATATACGTGTGTATATAAAGGAACAAGACTGTTGGCTCTCCCGGACTTGTCATAGGTCGTTGTCGTTCGTGTGAATCACGGTTCTAGAACCAAAAATTACTATAAGAGTCACTACCGAGTCTACCATTTTTTAGACGGACGTTACACCCTCTGGACCCAAACTAGGGACCCAACTCTTATAAGGGGACCTCATCCCGTATGGTTGAGTCTGCGGTCATAAGAACGGACCTCTTAAAGTACATCGGACCACCCGATGTCGGGTACCCCATGGTTGCTCAGTCTGTACTGACTCCCTGATTGTAAAAGTGAAAGAAAGAAGTCACTTTCTCGGTTCTAGGCACCTCTTCACCGACTAAGATCCTGATCCCGTCCTTTGAGAGTTCTTTATAGACCTCGTAGAATATCATGGTCTTTCCTTCTTGTACCGAAACTTTTCTTCTCGCTATACCATACAGTTTTCCTCTGTCTTCGGTCCCCGCGTAAGAGTCTCCGAGCTCGACTTTGAAGTAAACTCGGTGTTCTACTTAATTCATCATAACCTAATATCGGGTTTCATGTTTTATTTATAAGTACTCCAAAAAAATTTAAAAATAAAAATGAAATAAAATGAAATGTTATGATATAACCAAAACGGTATGTAACTGTACTTAGGTGGTGCCCACATGTTTCATATTTGTCTACTGACTTAGTCATTTATTTCAACCCCTTTTCTCTATTAGAAGGGGTTTTTCTTAAAGTTTATCAGATATCTCTATCTTTCATTTTATATTGAAGGGTCAGTCACTGTAGAACGGTTTCTACTGTCAAAAGAACTTTCTTCCTTCTTCTTATTAAGTGTCCCTCTTCAGATAGTTCACACTGAAGTCGGTCCGCTAGGTTCAGTCATAGTTCTCACTGTTCGGTACAACTGTCATTGTGGGCACTCTAGTACACTACTTTTACTGAGACACCAGAAGGGGGGGTCTTGAGTATTGGGTCCAGATTAGTACTCTTTTTATAGTCTGTTTAGGGTGGACTCTCTGTAAGATGTTTTATAGACTGATCAGTAAAAGTTGTGACTTTTCTAGAAATTATTGTTCCTTTCAGTCTCTTTGTTGGTCTCGGTCCTCCTCTGTTTCCCCCGTACTACTCATGTACATTATGTTATGGTATTTACCCTGGATCCTTGTCTTTCCCTTGTAGCCCATTTTTGGTTCCTTTGTCCTTCCTTTACCCTCCTTCCCTTCTCCCTACCTAGGTAATTGACGTTATTGTCACGCGACACTTAACTCTTGCGACTGAGTTGGGAGACGGGGGTTCCGTTACTTAGTTTGTTTAATTGATCGTAAACATGTCGACTTTCCGTCTTGGACTTCTTCAGTCTCAATAGGACTCTTCTCGTCCCTTTCTTCATTGTCCCTTTACTGACCGAAGGGATCTTTCTGTCGAGGGAACCCCGGCGGTTCGTTCGTAACCGGTGGGGCCGACTCTGGAGTCGTGTACGGTAGTCGGGACCTGGCTCACCGTCTGTAGTGTGACTTAATTATCCCTACACCACCCTGGGCCGTGGTCCCACGGTCCCTTCTACAGGTCCCCTGGGGCTTTAGGTCGGAACCAACTTTCTCGTGGTGACTTGACAAAGGCTCCACCGCTACCTCTAAACACTTTAGGATATCGAAAGTCGTGAACTTCGTGGTACACCTGAACGCCGGCAGGTAGAACGGCAGAATCGTCTGTTCACAGGCTGCTATAACTTCACCTGTTTTCTCTTATACCTCCTGGAGGGACCACCAGGTCACCAACCCTTAGACGGACGGTTACGTCCCCTATGCCGAAGTTAGGGGTCAGGTCCTTCTAGGGTGTCCCGTAGATTCGGGTACGAGGTGTTGACAACTCGGACATGGGCTCTCGGGCACGAGCCGTTGTCCTCTGCGGTGATGTTCCTCTTCGGGCCCGTTGTGTTGATCTCTCCTCGGGACCAGTGACGTTCGTCTCTTTCGGACACACGTCGTTGCTTCTGGGTCGCGTCTGTTTTTCTCCTTTCTCTCTCTCCCTTACACCTCCCAAGGTATGGTCTCTTTTCCTCTTCTCTCTTTTCTCCTTCTTGGGTTTGAGTAAACAACACAAAATTATGAACGCGTTTGGTAAGATGTTTTACTGTACCTCGGGTCAAACCTTTTAGTACGGTCAACCTCGTCTAGTGACCCCATTACAAATGTCGTTTCCGTTCTTTAAGGGAATTAAGAAAGAAGAGAGAGTCGATTAAAAATCCTCACCTCTTTCTTTTTGGTAATTATGACCGACGGGAGGTCTGAGTTTGACTTGACCTTGGTCATAGTGTTCTGTTCCTCGACGATTGAGACTCCATCTGGGACCAGGTATCAAAAGAGTTTTCCTCAAGGATTGAGATCCACCTCAACTTTTGGTGTTTAAATAAAAGAATTATACCTTCAGGACTACTCTTCGACCTGGATCCTTATGTGTGGGTTTGTAGTGACTGGGAAGATAAGTTTCAATAAACCATACTCTTTTTTTAGAAAAATAGTTCTACGTCTGACAGGTTCTAAAAAAAAAAGGAAAAGTTCCTTTTCACGATATTTATTTATTCCTGTAGATAATTATATTGTGAACTATCATCTAATTTCTTCTTTTTATACTAGATTCCTATGTATTATAAATCACATTCATCTAATTTCTTCTTTCTTTACGAGTTTTTACTAATACAGAGAACTATTTCATGATTTTATGTCCTCATCTTCTTTTGTCGAAATGGTATTATTTCCGGTAGACGAAGATAGATTTTCGGATAAGTACTATTTTATTTACACAGTCAAAGTGATAATTATAGATCTTTAAGATAAGTAAGTTTCGTTTTTACCCTATCGTCGTTCCCAATCTGTATAACTTTTGGTTCACTATTTTTAAAGACCGTCATACTAAAGTATCAATCTATTCTCTTATTCGATTCTTTGATAAAATTAATTATTTACAAACTATTTATCGGACCATCTACTAATTCATATGTGTGTGTATTTGTGTGTGTGTGGTTAAGAGTATCACACCAACTTCTATATTCCTTTTTTTAGAGGAAAGTGCTACGGGTACCTTTATACGTTAATATTCTTTATCGAAATTACTTTTTAGAGATCCTTATTGAGTCATTATAAAATGACTTTCTGTGTTTATTTTCGGACTTATTTGTTTTCTCTTGTAGTACTAGACTCTACCTTCTGTTTTACAAAATTTTCGTTGTGAAAAGGGTCTAGTTGAATGTAAAGTATATTCAGGTTAGTTTTGGGGTTAGACAAGAAAGGTGAACCTTTTAAAAGACACTTATAGTGGTCTTTTTTTATAAAACTATAAATTTTTATATTAAAAATTTTATGTACTACTTCCTCCTCGTTAGAATAGTCTATCGTTACATATAATGTCTCCTTGTCATGTTTTCTCTAAACTATGACTGTAGTCGATCTGTATGCCTCTTCGACTTGTTTTCTCAGTAATTCATTGTATCTCTTCACCAATTGTTGAGTGTGTGTGTGTGTGTGTGTGTGTGTTGATGAGTTATACTCGAAATCTCCGACCACGACTTCTTAACTACGAAAACTTGACACCACAACTTCTTCTGAGAACTCTCAGAGAACCTGACGTTCCTCTAGGTTGGTCAGGTAAGACTTCCTCTAGTCGGGACCCTAAAGACACCTTTCTTACTACGATTTCGACTTCGAGGTCATGAAACCGGTCGAGTACGCTTCTCAACTGAGTGACCTTTTCTGAGACTACGACCCTCCCTAACCCCTGTTCTCCTCTTCCCCTGCTGGCTCCTACTCTACCGACCTACCGTAGTGACTGAGCTACCTGTACTCAGACTCACTTGAGGCCCTCTACCACTACCTGGCCCTCCGGACCACACGACGTTAAGTACCCCAGCGTTTCTCAGCCTGTACTGACTCGCTGACTTGACTTGACTTACTAAACCCGTTTGTCTGAAAACCTTGTATGAGGGTTGGTTATATTTATGTCGTGAGATGGTTCGTGTGCCCGAAGGGTCCACTACGACCACCATTTCTTGGGCAGACAGTTACGTCCCCTACATTCTCTACACCCAAGCTAGGGACCCACCTCTTCTAGGGGACCTCCTCCCGTACCGTTGGGTGAGGTCATAAGAACGGACCTCTTAGGGTACCTGTCTCCTCGGACCGTCCGGATTCAGGTGTCACATCTTTTCTCAACCTGTGCTGACTTCGTTGAATCATACGTGCATGTATATTAGTTCATATATGCTAATATAGACTCGGTGAAACAACATACGGTCTTTGTTTATGTTGAAATATTTAATCGATGTGAAGTTATTTTATGTCAATTTTTTTTTTAAGGTTCTTAAAGAGGGTAAATCCTATCGACCCACCTCTCTCTGTCCCAGACCACCTTTCTCGATCTAAATCTTCTATTTAGTCCGAGACGTCGTTCTTTCTTAGTGAAAAATTTAGATCGGATGGGACTTGTATCCACAGGAAACTTAGATCAACTTACATTAAATATTGGACTGTTTATATGACCTTGTTTCCCCAAAACAAGTAAGTTCTATTTACCGGTCTCTTTTCCCGATTGTCTTAGAGTATCTTCCGTGACCTAAACCATCTCTTTCTATGCTTCATAAGTAATTTGTAAATAGTCAATTAAATCATAGACAATCTTTCCTGGATAGACTGGTTTACTTAGAATGGAGTGTCAGACTAGGAAAGCCAGTTTATAGTTTATCCCTTCTTCATTTTTATTTTAGTTACAGGGAAAGCTTAAAATTGGATTTATAAAATCTAAAACAAATTAAAAGGAACAAGATTAATAAAGGAACTATAACACCGTCTATAATATACAGTAGGTGAATTCTGTATAGGTTTAAGGGGAAAAGATCTTCAATATTTCGTTTTATAAATTGAAGGTCGGAGAAAACGTCATTCCTACTAGTCCATTGGACCTATAACGGTTGTTTTAAGTTCCTCTGTAAGGAACCGTCGTCCCTTCTCTCTCCTCCCGAAACGATAAAAGAAAAGAAAAACATATTTGAAAAACAAAACATAACCTCATCTCGGCTAATTGTTGTTACACTGTAATTGTCAAAGTCACTATAACTTTCTAAGAAATGGTGGTTCGGTTGTCCCTTCGGGAAAGAGTAGATATTCTATCCTTTTTGTGGATGGGGCGACTTGATGGATCTTCAACCTCTCTTAAGAGGTGTACTTTTACTGGTATAAGTGCAATTATATACTATAAAAAAGACAAAAGAATTGAGACTAAAAACTTCATGATAACCGGAATAAAAAGTTCAGTAGATTCCTTTATACATTCTTTACAAAATTGTCCATTTATAGTAAAAAATATTTACGTCAAACAAGCACTGGTTCTTAAGTCGTTTCAGGAGAGTTAATGAGAAAAGTATAATAAATCGTGTTCTTTTTCTAAATCGTAACGAGTTTTCCAGGGTAAACATACTGAATCCTAAGTACCAGTTATACTTTTATACAAATCCTACTATTTTGTATAAATACACTATTTGAAGGGTACAGAAGTTAAGAAATAGAAAAGTGACTTGACTTTGGCGTTCAGAAAGGAGGCCACGATGTTTCTGTCTTCACTATGTAGGTTTTCGGGTTTATATGGGGGTACATTAAAGGAAGATCTTTAAAGATTCGGTAAGACCTCCCCCTTTTTTTTTAACTTTGTCGTACCTCAAGAGTTCTCACGAGAGTTGTGAGTAAAGGATTGTCTCCACAGTCCTTCAGTTTACTTCAACGGTCTCTCACACTTGCCACACTCTCTTCTGTCTGTCCGTCTAATTTTATATTAGGATTACTAGATTGAGTTCCTGACGTAAACCCACTCGAAAATTTAATAGTGGTCAATACTTTTTTCGTCTTGGGTTTCGTCACATAGATACAAACACACACACACGATTTCATTATGTGGGCCCCTAAAAGAAAGACTAACGTCTCTCTAGTTTGAATCAAGTTCAGCACCCATTAAGATCGTAAAAGGTTATGTGTCCTATAAAAGGACGGAGGGTGTGTTACAGACTTCAGTTATGTGGTGTCCATCTTTACCGGGATCGTGCGTCATCCGTAGTAATCACAACCTTTCATGGCCGATGGAGAGACTTGCGTCATAAAGTTTCCTTGTGGAAGTTTGGTACGTTAGATTTCAAAGGTCGCGACGAAACTTCAATGGAAGATAAACAACAATAGCGACTTCGTCTTTCGGACGTTATTTAGTAAAAACGATAAATAGACTGAAGACAAGTCCTCTCTTTTATGCATGTTAGTTACTGAAACTTGTGGTGTCACGACCATAAGGTCCACTTCAGAGACTATGTGGAGTTCGCTCACTCCTTCTCTTACGTTAATTCTCACGTTTATTTGGACTCAGAAGTGACTGACCGAACAAGTCTGTGGCACCCCGCACCGGGTGGAGGGACTCCTACTACCGGGTGCCGTGTCCCGAGGACAGGAGACTCCCAAGAGATTGGAGGATTTCTTGGTGGTATGACCAGTCACAAAAGAGACCTGATTTTTACAAAAGGACGTGGAATTCAGTATTTTCGGAATCTCTTTTTCTGTGTCTGGGGTTTTGACTTAAGGGAACGTTAAGGAGTGAGTGTTCTTTTCCGAGAGAAGTACTTTCGTAAAACTTCTTCCCTCTGTTACCCCAGTAGTTGTGGGGGACGGGTGGGAATATCCTGTACCATCGGGACGAGTAGGGTGTATTCCTCCCCTTTACTACCGACCCCCAGGTTTCCGGTATCTAAGTCATGACTGAGACGGTGAACAAAGGAAACCCAAAAAGGAGTTCAACGAAGGAGAGAGACTCCGCACCACAGTAAGATTAGTTTAAGTTTGATTAGTATTTTCCCTAGTATCCTCGTTATCACGGGACACAGTAGTATGCACAGTCAGGTACGGGTCCCGTGAAAAACCTTCGTAGAGGAGGTTAACGGTTTCGTCACGACCCTTCCTTCACAAAGACAACGACGAGCGTCTACACCCTTACCTCCGAGTTTTCCTGTCTTGTTAAACAGGTACAGCATACACGTCATACAGACCCTTTTCCCAAGTTTAGGGGATACAGAGAGCTTAAATATCAGAGAGGTTCTTATTGTAAGGGGAAGGTCTTTTACATAAGGAGACGGAAGAGGGTGGAGACGGAAGAGGGCCCCTTAGTACTCCTAGTGTCGTCTCTTTCATACTTTTCATGGAATTTACGTGTTACACTCACGCTGCGTCGTCACATCCTACAGAAAGTGTAGTGTGACATCCCTTCTCCTCCTTCCCTCTCTTCCTCTCTCCTGTCCTCCCTTGCTCTGTAAGGATAATCTGTTTCTCTCCACACACACACACACACACACACACACACGCGCACACACACACAGACGTACGATTCAACGAAATCAGTACAGACTAAGAAAAGTTGGGGGACCTGACATTGGACGGTCTGAGGAGACAGGTACCCTAAGAGCTTATGACCGGACCCAACGGTACGGGAGGAGGACCTAGAAAGACTGGGCCCCTAGTGTGGGCACAGAGAGGGCACAGGATGTAATCGGCCACCCAAGAAATGGCGATCACGGTGGACCCTTCGGACCTATTTCTCTCTATGTTTATTCGTTTCCATTGAGTCCGGTCTAACAGGAACTAAGGTTCCTACTCATTTATTAGTGTCGGTACCTAAATGACCCCCTACTAAATACTCGGATCTTAGTTTTTAGAACCTTCTTCCCTCTTTAAGTTTCTCTGTCAGCACCTCTCCTTGACGTCCCGCGACGACACCGTCAAAGGTACGTCACAGGGTACCCATTGGAGTGTCCTAGGGGGCCCCCGAATGACCTCTTATGACAAAAGACGTCGGGGTACTATGCTAAGGTATTAACATCACTCGGTCACGGTCCTCCCTTTGGGAAGAAAGCACGTTTTAACCGGCACTGAGTGCGGGTTTTCCTTTTGAATGGTTGGCGCTATTAACTGGACACCGAAGACAAGGTTCCTTCTTACACCAGAAGTCCTCGGTTTAATGTCCCATTATCAGAAGGGGTCGGTATTTGTAGGTCAGTTACCGAGTAATACTCCCGAAAAGGGTAAAGACCTTCTCTCGACAATGTTCAGAAATCATAAATTGAACAATAGGTTCGGTGATAAAGATCACACAATCAACGAGTCAGTACAGGCTGAGAAACGTTAGGGTACCTGGTATCGGACAGTCCGAGGAGACAGGCACCTTAAGAGATCCGTCCTTATGACCTCACCTAACGGTAAAGGAAGAGGTCCCCTAGAAGGGTTGGGTCCCTAGTTCGGGTCCAGACTTCGAAACTTCCGTCAAAGAAATGGAAGACTCGGTGATTCCCGAGAATTTTTTAGATGTGTTACCCCGTCACCTCCTCCAACCCATGTCTCCGTGAGATACCCTCCTGACTGACACTTTTTTAAGGAAACAACAATGACTACAGTGACGGGTCAAGGACGAGATCGAAACCTTACGACCAAACGTACTTAACCGATGGTCAAAGAGTAAACGTCAATTTTGAATATTAGTGGATCAGTGGGTTTTCTTCTCAAAACAGAACCTTAGACTCCAATTGGTGTCTTCAATATGTCTGTATGTGTACATGCGCGTGTTGTGTGTGTATGTGAAACTAAAATAAACTTTCTCCAAATTCTTTTGTGTTTGAAGAAATCCAAAATTCTTAATGAGCATGAAAAAACCGACACACAAAAAAATACCCTCACACACACACAAAGACACGTGTGAACACACACTAGTAAACATCTTTCTCATCGGTCGCGGCGAACCGGTACCACCGGGGTAGACTTGCTGTACACTCTTTACTTTTATGAAGGACGGTATGGTCACCCGTTCTTTGTAGTGTCACAAAAGACCGTAGGTTTCCACTTTCTCCCGAGGGGTTTTACCTCGTGTTACGGGCTCTAGGTCGTCTCCGGTGGTCGGGGTGTTCCACTAACGACTCCTCGACCCCTTTGTGTTCTTCGTTGGTAGACGGTGAGGAATTCTACTTGTTCCTTCTCTTAAACCGGGGTCTATCGACTCCACGTATACTTTCTTTACTTAAGTCACTCGGGTCTCCGACCGTAAAAGGGTTTGTATCTTACGATTTGAAAATCGAATTATCGACTAAAAAGAAAGGAGTGTTATTAGAAACTACAAGTCTGACGGACAAGTAAACGAAACAACGTTTGAACATATATTAGACTGAGGGAGAGGGTGGAGGAACCTCGTCAAAAGAGTCTTGATGACTCTACGACAAAAGACCCGAACTCAGGATGTGTAAGGGTGGTTTATTTTATTGAGAGGTGAAAGTCCACCACTGACATAAAAAATCAGTTGTATGTCTTGGTCTCTTCGACGGAGTCAAGTCAAGTCAGCGAATCAGTACAGGCTGAGAAACACTGAGGTACTTAGCGTCGTGCGGTCGGGAGGGACAGGTAGTGGTTAAGGCCTTTAAGTGAGTTTGAGTGTAGGTAGCTCAGCCACTACGGTAGGTCGGTAGAGTAGGAGACAGCAGGGGAAGAGGAGGACGGGGGTTAGGGAGGGTCGTAGTCTCAGTAAAGGTTACTCAGTTGAGAAGTGTACTCCACCGGTTTAATGACCTCAAAGGCGAAATTGTAGTAAGGAAGGTTTCTTGTGGGTCCTGAGTAGAGGAAATCTTACCTAACCAACCTAGCGGAACGTTCTCAGAAGAAGTTGTGACGTCAAGTTTTCGTAGTTAAGAAGTCACGAGTCGAAAGAAGTGTCAGGTTGAGAGTGTAGGTATGTACTGGTGACCTTTTTGGTATCGGAACTGATCTGAATGTAAACAACCGTTTCATTACAGAGACGAAAAGTTATACGATAGATCCAACCAGTATTGAAAGGAAGGTTCCTCATTCGCAGAAAATTAAAGTACCGACGTTAGTGGTAGACGTCACTAAAACCTCGGGGCTTTTTATTTCAGACGGTGACAAAGGTGACAAAGAGGTAGATAAAGGGTACTTCACTACCCTGGTCTACGGTACTAGAAGCAAAAGACTTACAACTCGAAATTCGGTTGAAAAAGTGAGAGGAGAAAGTGAAAGTAGTTCTCCGAAAAATCAAGGAGAAGTGAAAGACGGTATTCCCACCACAGTAGACGTATAGACTTCAATAACTATAAAGAGGGCCGTTAGAACTAAGGTCGAATACGAAGAAAGTCGGGTCTCAAATAGTACTACATGAGACGTATATTTAATTTATTCGTCCCACTGTTACATGTCGGAATTACATGAGGAAAAGGATGAACCTTGGTCAGACAACAAGGTATAGGTCAAGATTGACAACGAAGGACTGGACGTATGTCTAAAGAGTTCTCCGTTCAGTCCACCAGACCATAAGGGTAGAGAAAGTCTTAAAAGGTGTCAAATAACACTAGGTGTGTCAGTTTCCGAAACCGTATCAGTTATTTCGTCTTTATCTACAAAGGACCTTGAGAGAACGAAACAGTTACTAGGTCGCCTACAACCGTTAAACTAGAGACCAAGGAGACGGAAAAGATTTTGGTCGAACTTATAGTCCTTCCAATGCCAAGTGTATGACGACTTCGGACCGAACCTCTTAAAACTCGTAATGAAATGATTGCACACTCTACTCACGTTAACACGTCATCAGATTCGTAAGAAACCGTAACGGAAAGAAACCCTAACGTTACTATTGACTGGAAAAGGTCAGGATACCGGTGACGGCTCAAAAGGTTTAAACGACCGTATAACTCACGTCGTGAAAGCGTCGTAGTAGAAAGTCCTAAACTTTGTCGAGTTGACCTTAAGGTAGTGGAGGTGATCGAAACAAGCATCACTACGAAAGATTCCGGGTGAACTGAAGTGTAAGGTCCTACAGACCGAGATCCACTCACTAGTGTGGTAACACTAATAGACCCAGTACTTCTAATAAAAACATGTTAAGAAGACACATAACAACGGGGGAGAAGAATTATAGAAGACGAAGACAATCTCCGACGGACTTATGGGTGGTTACAGGTTCGGGTTCCGTCAAGACTCTTAGGGTCCTCGGTCTCTACAGTTGTTGCGATAGTAAGACAGTAAGTTCACATCCTCGTCTATCTCCCCTTATTTTGGTTCTGTTATGTTACGACTTCAGGTCTTACGCTTGAAGGAGTTTAATCTTTTTTAATGACTCGGAGGAACAGTTTTTGAGTCGATCAGGACCGTACCTTGTAGGACACTCTCGTTTCCACCTCCACTCACTCCCCTAGGCTGTACCTCCAGCCGAGGAGAGGCAACAAAGCAACATAGTGACTTTAGTACAAAAACAAACCGTTGACTACAAAGAGACTTTTGCACTCAGTTCAGATACGGCTCGGATGTGAGATTCTAAATAATGTAAAATACGTTTGAATTCGTTCGTCCGTACGTTATCCTTGAGGTTTTCCAGTCTCATCTCTCTTCCCTCTCTTTCTGTTATAAACCTTTCTTTTGAAAACTCTCAAAAAGAGTTAACCTCTTTCCACACCTAGGAATGTGACTTTTTCGTAAAGAAAGAAGTATTTCATCTAAAGACAAGATCTTAAAGCATTTACCTTAGATTGGCATACTTAACAAAACACAGACCGAAGAAAATGAACCGTATAACAAGAACTCTAAAGAGACACAACCAAACGTATAGTGTTTCGTCAAAAGTAAATTACTAATACGGTGTAAAAACGGGCAAGAGGACACCTATCATAAAACCAACAAAGGTAAACTCGTGATAATACTTTCTACGAATAGACTTATAAGAACATGTTCCGAAAAATACCTGTAGGTAGAAATAAAGAGAACCCTTTTATTGAACTAATATCACATCCATATGTAATTTAAACCATTATTTAATGGTTTGTCATAATGTTTCACATAAAACAGGGTAAAACTTCAGGGTGACCGTCATGGGTTCTCAAGATCACCGAGGTGTAGGAGTGACTGTTGAACTATAATAGTCGGCAAAATTAAAATTGGAAGGATCACCTATACGACACGACACAGTGTCACACCTCCCCACTCTATCCTAACTGTATGTTATTGTATAATCAAAGTTCACATGTTGTATTTACTAATCCATAACTGTTCACCAGTGGTGTTATTCCCAAAAGGAGTTATCGAGTCAACCATTTCTTAGGCGGACGTTACGTCTTCTGGGGTCAAGTCAAGGACCCAACCCTTCTAGGGGACCTCTTCCCTAACCGATGGGTGAAGTCATAAGAAACCGAAGGTATCACCGACACGACCATTTCTTATACGGACGTTGTGCCCTCTGGACCGAAGCTAGGGACCTAACCCTTCTAGGGGGTCTCTTCCCTTTCTGATGGGTGGGGTCATAAGACCGGACCTCTTAAGGTACCTGACATATCAAGTATCCCAACGTTTCTCAACCTGTACTGACTCACTGAAAGTGAAAGTGAAGTGGTGTTATTTGGATTAATTGTAATTGGTGGTGTATATCATTGTTTGAACACACACGTACACACACACACATAAACTACTCTTGATAATTCTACATGAAAGAATCGAAAGTTTATATGTTATACCATAATAATTGATGTCACTGGTACGATTGAGATAAATGTAATATAGGGTTATATAAATGAAGTATTGAACTTCGAACATGAAAAACTGTGGGAAAAGGGTAAAACGTGGAAGGGTGTGTTGGGGTTGGAACGGGGACATTTGGAATTCCCAAAATTTAACGTCAAGGGACTCCTAATCCCGAAGGGTCTATCATGTCACCATTTCTTAACCGGACCGTTACGTCCTCTGTGTTCAAAATAGGGACCCTACCCTTTTGGGGGAGTTCTTCCTTTACCGTTGGGTGAGGTCATAAGAACGGATCGTTTGGGGTACCTGTCTCCTCGCACCGCTCAACATCAAGTATCCTAACGTTTATTAGTCTGTGCTGACTCTCTGAATGTGTATACAACACTTCATCTTAGGCTTGGAAAAAAGAAAAGGTGTACCTCTAGGTCCATAAGGACGTAGTACAGAATTTTTCGTAAAGAAAAAGGAGTCATTTATCGAGACTATATCACGGAAACAGTTCTTAGCTGACTGGCATATTCAAACCCAGATAAAGACCCGAAAAATAAGAAGGCATCTATACAGTCGAGATGTCAGAACGACAGACCACGAATATTATTCGGAACTTCGTTCCATCACATTTAGGAAGGTGTAACAAGAGAACGTTTTGACACACCAATAATGTCCAAGAAACTGAAAGTATATGTAAAATCTTACTCCAACATTTAAAGATGTGTTAAAAAAGTACTTTACACACTTTAGGATATTATTCGAATCTTTCTTAACTGTAAAAGTATCGTAACTCATAAGAAAAAAAGAATTATGTAAGATTTTTATTTATTTATTTCTTATTTATTTTGTAGGTCTGAGATTTTGGACTTTATCCTTCCTCAACACCCACTTTGTAAAGGGTTAAAAATCACCCTTAAAATAATGGACAAGTTTTTGAGTGAAGTACTTTCGTTCCTAAAACGTAATTTTACTTGGTCAATCTTGAGTAACGGTTCTTTGAAATTTTATTTATAGAATCCTAAAGGAGAGACCTGAGTACGGAATTGGACAGGAAAAGTGAATTCTGTAAATAACTCACGAACGATACACAGTTCGTAATGAGACCCGGGTCTTTTATAGTGACACTGGTTTTGTTCGTTTTTAGGGACGGAAGTACCTCGAGTGTAAAAAATCACTCATGACAGGTTGTAGAAGTACGAATTGAAAGAACACAATCATGTTTTAGTGCACGGGTTACGTGTTACTCCGGTTTGTTTTGCTTTGTAGACTCAAACCTCGTCTCTTTCCAAACAACGTCCCGATGTGTTCCTCTTACCACCGAGTACGTGAATTTTTCGGGGTCCGAACAAAAAATTAACTTCCTATTAACGAAATGTCTTAAAACAACAAAAGACAGTTTTGAGTTGTACTTAGTCGGTATCCATCTTAGATTTTTTGTTATGTTTACTTAGATACATGTTTTGTCTTAGTCTGAGTGTCTATATCATTCGTTTGTACCAATACAGTCTCCTTATACATTAAAGGAGTCAAGACAGAGTGGCGTCGTTTTTAAACTTCACTACCTGTCTGGTACAATGTCGAGGTATAATGTCGAGTCAAAATAAACCGTTCTTTTCCTTTTATGTAGGAGCTCCACACTCCCGTCCGACTGGGTTTTCTGCGTTTCTCTTCTCTTCGGGGACCGAGTTAAAACCGTAGAGAAAAATATCCCAAAAAAAATGGGGCGACTCGGACGGGACACATTTGACCCGATCGGTCCTCCCACAAACAAAATGGACTCCGAGAGTGAGGCCAAGACCTGGAAGGAAACAAGATAAAAGTGTCCGAAAAGGGAAGAAACAGAAAATCGGTAGTGGTAAGACCTGAGGAAAAAGGATAAAATTGATGGATTGTTAATGTTGTCCCTTTTCCTTCGCCCCGGTCCTATTTAATCCTCATGTTCTAATTGTCTATGTTTGATGATGTGTATTTTATCTGTTCTTTGTTCCTAAAATTCCCCTGCTGTCTCCTACTCTACCGACCTACCGTAGTGGCTGAGTTACCTACACTTAAACTTACTTGAGGCCCTCAACCACTACCTGTCCCTCCGGACCGCACGACGCTAAGTACCCCAGCGTTTCTCAGTCTGTACTGACTCGCTGATTTGACTTGACTTGACTTGACTTGTCCCTTGATATAAGTTATAGAATATTGGATATTACCTTTTATCAGACTTTTTTTTTAGATATGCATTGACTTAGTGTAACGACATGTGGACTTTGATTGTGTTATAACATTTAGTTGGTGTGAAGGTTTTTTACAAAATCACACCACCCCTTTTTCGGAGTCCGAAAACGTTTCGTGAAAATTTTCGGACCCACCCTTCCTCCTTGTCCTCCACCAGGCGTCCTAGACACTAGTCGAACACGTCCTAAGAGACTATCCGACTACCACTCCATTGTCCTACCACAGTGTTCCCAATCGTAATAGTCAGGAATCCGAGGTCCTCCGGACCCCTTTACACAAGTACCAGTAGTTCATCAATTGTAGAAGGTAAACCACTCTCTAAAAGTGTAGACGTTTTGTCGAGTCCTTTTCACGTAGTTTACGACAATAGATCCATGAAGTCTCTCTTCGATTTCGTCTCTTATAGGGGTTTCTGGGGTACCCCAGGACGATCCAATGTAAACCGTTTCCAGAGTTTGTTTAGAAATAATAAGGTTTATGACAGGTTTGAATTTATAACATAAACACTTGTCCATTTTACAAGTGTTTAATTTGGGACACATAAATTCTAAGAGTTTCTGTAAGGGAAATCTAAAATCTTATCCTTTCTAAAACTGGAACTAGGGACATCTTCTCGTTTCGAGATCAAGTTCTTTCCTACCTTCATTAAAGGTCTTTGGTAACTGTAACCGAGAAAACGACAAAAGTACAGTTTTTCTGTATAAATAACGTCAATAAACGTATATTTGTGACGAAAAACGATGGTCTGTTAAGGACGAGACTGTTGATACAAACCATAAGATATGTCTAATTTTCCTTATATTTTCTCTTTCCTCGAGAAGAGGTCTCATGATTAGTTTTCTCTTTGATCCGTTCCCTCCGCCCTTTCTGTCTCTTCCTACCTACGTTCCGGTTCTCTTATTTAATAGTCGTTCTTAGTCTTGATAAGACTGAGGTTTATAAAAAGTCTATGTTCAGAAGACCGACTTAGTGTATATATCAAGAGTTTAGGAGTATATGGTTAAACAGAGGGAAGAAAAGGAGTCTCTTACCACAAGACAAATAATCGGTTCATAACCCAACCGGTATTATAAATAAGTTCAAAAAGGTATTCTACAATGTCTTTTTTGGGTTTGTTTGAAAAACCGGTAGGGTTATTTTTTATTGATAAATCAGTAACAAATAAGTAAAGTAAATAAATAATAAATAAGCATAAGTAGACTAGAAGTTTGAAAACTTCTTTCTGTACAAAAGGAATGTTTATACAAATAAGAAAAGACTGTCTCTCTCCCATCGTCCCTTTTACCTTATGTTTCCTTTCTGGTAAACCCCCTTTTTGCTGGTGTATACGAACATATAGGGAGGTGGATTATCTAACTGATAGGTTCGTTAGATAAATACGAAAACCTTTACTTCTTTTGTCCATGTCGATACGTATAAACATTTAAAAGGTATTTTTTTAGATGACTACCGGTCTATAAATAGTGGATCTCTCCTATACTAACGAGTTTAGAATTAAAATCTCGTTCTTTATCTATACGAAATTTACCATTTATCGTTAGGTAAAGATTATTTAGCTGAAATTTGAGTGATTAAAATTACTTTGACAAGTTCGACTAACTAAATCTTCATATTACATGAACCCGAGGTCAAAAATTATTAATTAACGAGTAACGTTCCTTAGCGAAAACCCAGTAGGGTAGGGTAGAACCGGTAGTGGAGTAATGACGACCCGAGGAGTGTAGTTAAGGAGTAAGTAAGGTGTACGTCTTTAATTACTTGTTGAGTCTTGTAGAAAATAAAAGAAACCCCCTTTATCAATGAAACCGTCCTTTACCCACACTCGTTTACCTTGTGGTCAGATCTCGTTTCATCAGGAAAAGACACACCCTATTTTCTGTCTCTACTTAGTACTGTACAGAACCTGACCTTGCAGGTCTCAGTCCGTCGGAGGGTTCCCGGGTCTCCCTCCTTTGACCACTGGGAAAGGGATAAAGGTTTTACATCTCCGACCTCTTCTACTAGTCTGGTCTTCATCTTAGACCTCGTAGAACACTCGAACTACCCTCGAGAGTCATGACGAACCTGCATGTGGTCATAAATTAAGACGCTGTGTTACTAGGTCCTAGATAAAACCATATTCCTGTTTCCGTCGTGTATCAATGTATTTTGGGGAACTCACGGTCCCCACTGCTTCGTGCACCGTTCCGTTCGGTTTCTGTACGAAGACTCTTTTACAGACAGAGATAGAGATCGAGTGAAGTCTCCAGGTGGTCTTTTGGTTCCGTCTTCCATCTTTGTGTAGGTCTTGTGACACTCGATGTTTTAATCGTCAATCCTAAGAACCTTTTCTTTGTTTTTGAGCACTAGATCAGGTTGGAAGGGTAAGACGTTCAAACAACTTGTTTCCCCCGTATTTTCTCCCTTCTCTGGACGAATCATAGTTTGATTCAGGTGCCTTTTAATATAAATGTTGTTACGTAATGAACTCCACCCTACGAGAAAGGGTTATAAGATACATAAATACTTTTCGAGTATTTATGTATATATTTTCACATGTATTTCAATAACTCTGACTTAGACGTAAAGCACTTTACATGTATAACTTTCACGTGTTCACTTACTAAAAATCATACAAGTATATAAGTGTCTTAACACGTTGACGATGTCATGTAAAATCTTACAATAGTAGTGGAGTTTTCCTTCAGGGTATGGGTAAGTGTCAGTGAAGGTTCTTGGGGAGGGGGTGTGTTGTGGACCCGTTGATGTTATCCGATGATAATTAGATGAAAGGACGAAATATCTAAATGAATCAGAACAGCAACGGTAAGTCGGTGAGTCAACACAGGCTGAAACACGGTGGGGTATCTGACGTCGTGCGGTCCGAAGGGACAGGAAGTAGTTGAGGACCTTTAACGAGTTTGAGTACGGGAAGCTCATCCACTACGGTCGGTTAGTAGAGTGGGAGACAGTAGGGGAAGAGGAGGACGGAAGTTAGAAAGGGTTGTAGTCCCAGAAAAGATTGCACAGCCGAGAAACGTAGTCCACCGGTTTCATAACCTCAAAGTTGAAGTCGTAGTCAGGAAGGTTATTTATAAGTTCCAACTAAAGGAAATCCTAACTGACTAAACTAGAGGAACGTCAGGTTCCCTGAGAGTTCTCAGAAGAGGTAGTGGTGTCAAGTTTTCGTCGTTAAGACGAGAAGTCGCATGAAATACCAGGTTGAGAGTGTAAGTATGTGTTGATAACCTTTTTGGTATCGAAACTGATCTGTCTGGAAACAACCATTTCATTACAGAGACAAAAAATTATACGACAGATTCAAACAGAATTGAAAAGAAGGTTCATTTTTGGTAGAAAATTAAAGTACCGACGTCAGTGATATACGTCACTAAAACCTCGGGTTCTTTTTCAGATAGTGACAAAGGTAACAAAGGGGTGGATAAACGGTACTTCACTACCCTGGCCTACGGTACTAGATTCAAAAAGCTTACAACTCAAAATTCGGTCGAAAAAGTGAGAGGAGAAAGTGGAAGTAGTCTCTGAGAAAGTATATATACTTTAGTATCTTATCAACTAAAAACACTGACCGAAAAGAATGAATTGTACAATAGTCCCAAGTAAGCACAACGCCGTACATGAAGTAAAGAAGAAAGTCGACTTATTATAAGGTAACATACCTATATCTTATGAAACAAAAAGGTAAGTAGTAAACTATTGGTAAAATCCACAAAGAAGAGAAAACAAGAGTGTTTATTATAAAGATTCTTGTAACACAATTTCTAAAATGTAGAAAAACAAAGAGAACTCACATTATGAATTTTTAATTTAAGACTTAGTTTACAACAAATTGGTCTGAAAGAAATCGGTCAGAAGGGGAGTTTTTCCGACGTAGTAAAATGTAAGGGTGAGTCTTTGATACTCCCATGATTAAAGAGGTTAGAAAAGGTTTAGAACAATTACAGACAAAACGATAATGATAGTATCACCGACACTCCACTCCAAAGTCCCACCAAAACTGAAAATAAAGGGATTACCTATTACTGTAGTCGAATATAAGTACATGAATAACCGGTAAAATTATAAAACTCCCCTCTTTATAGATAAGTCCAGGAAACGTATAAAATTAACCCAATAAACAACAACGAAAAAATTAAAGACTAAACATTTTAAAGAAATATATAAGGTCTATGATCTGGGAATAGTCTATATAATAAACGTTTATAAAAGAGGGTTAGATATCTAATAGAAAGGCGAAAGAACTATCACGGGAAACTACGGATTTCCAAATTTAAAATTATTTCATGTTAAATAGATAAAAAACAACAAGAATAACAAATATGAAACTCCTAGTATAGATTCTTTAGTAACGAAGTCAGTTCCAGTATTTCTAATTGAGGATACGAAAAAGATTCTAAAATTATCTTAATCAAGTATGTAAATCCAGAAACTAAGTAAAACTCAATTATAGACATTTACCACCCTTCATTCTCAGGTTGAAGCAAGAAATTGTACACATATGGGTTAACAGATTTATAGTCAACAACTTTTCGCATAAATAAGAAAGGGTAATCTACTATAAACTTAGGACCATTTTTTGGTTAACCAGTGTCTCCGTACCCGAATAGAAACCTTAAAGTTAAGATAAAGTAACTAGATATACAGATAAGATAACGGTCTTGACGGGACAGACTAATGACATTTAAAACATGATTCAAAACTTTTTCCGAGTCCATACTCACTCGAGAGGTTCAAAAAGAAAAAGTTTTAACAGAACCAATAAGACCCAGAAGACTCAAAGGTTTATTTGAAGGTCTAGTTGAACAGTTAAAGACGTTTCTTAGGTCGACTCTAAAACGATGTCTAACACAACTTAAACATTTGGTAATCGTAACCTTTTATATAGTAATTCTATTTTATTTAGGTATAAAAAAGTTCAGTGATAGTAGGGAAAGTATAAAATGACCCTTTCTTAGAGTCTTAAATTGGTTTACTTTTCCCTTTACCTGAGTTGTCAGTACCTTGAGGGGTAGAGAAGAACCAGAGTACCATCCGTAAAACTTCATTCGCAAGGGAGTAACTTAAGAGTACAATTAGGATACTCTCTGGCCACCATAATGGAAGTCAAATGGATTGTCCGTACTTCTAATTTTGTTCGATCCTTTGGACGAGTTTAGAGGTCAGTTGTTTTCTTCTTTAGTATAAAAGTTTGGTCTGATTGTGACATGACTTATACGGTTTCACGAACTTCTCGGAATACAACGAAGACTCTTTTCGACACAGTAAGGATTTTATGGGAGTACTGAAAGATACTGAACCGATACCTTAATGAAAGGAAAACCTTTTCTTATGTTTAGTTGAAGACTTAAAAGAGTTCACTAATAGACAATTTACCAACTACCTAGACCAAAGATTTCATACAAAAGTCAAGTTAAGTCAAGTCAGAGAGTCAGCACAGACTGAGAAACGGTGGCGTACTTGACGCCGTGTGGTCCGGAGGGACAGGTAGTGGTAGAGGACCTCAGATGGGTTTGAGTACAGGTAACTCAGTCATGACAGTAGGTTCGTAGAGTAGGAGACAGCGGCGGAAGAAGAGAACGGGAGTTAGAAAGGGTCGTAGTCCCAGAAAAGTTTATTCAGTCGAGAAACGTAGTCCATCGGTTTCATAACCTCAAAGTCGAAATCGTAGTCAGGAAGGTTACTTTTGGGTCCTGACTAGAGGAAATCCTACCTGACGAACCTAGAGGAACGTCAGGTTCCCTGAGAGTTCTCAGAAGAGGTTGTGGTGTCAAGTTTTCGTAGTTAAGAAGCCACGAGTTGAAAGAAATATCAGGTTGAGAGTGTAGGTATGTACTGATGACCTTTTTGGTATCGGAACTGATCTACCTGGAAACAACTGTTTCATTACAGAGACGAAAACTTATATGATAGATCCAACCAGTATTGAAAGGAAGGTTCCTCATTTACAGAAAAGTAAAGTACCGACGTTAGTGGTAGACGTCACTAAAACCTCGGGGGTTTTCATTTCAGTCGGTGACAGGTGACAAAGGGGTAGATAAACGGTACTTCACTACCATAACCTACGGTACTAGAAACAAAAGACTTATAACTCGAAATTCGGTTGGAAAAGTGAGAGGAGAAATTGAAAGTAGTTCTCCGAGAAATCAAGAAGTGAAAGACGGTACTCCCACCACAGTAAGCGTATAGACTCCAATAACTATAAAGAGGGCCGTTAGAACTAAAGTCGAACACGAAGTAGGTCGGGTCGTAAGGTGTACTACTTGAGACGTATATTTAATTTATTCGTCCCACTGTTATAAGTCGGAACTGCATGAGGAAATGGATAAACCTTAGTCAGACAACGAGGCACAGATCAAAATTGACTGGACATATGTCCAAAGAGTTCTTGGTGTCCAGTCCACCAGACCATAAGGGTAGAGAACTTCTTAAAAGGTTTCAAACAACACCAGGTGTGTCAGTTTCCGAAACCGTATCAGTTATTTCGGTTTTATCTGCATAAAGACCCTAAGAGAACGAAAAAGCTACTAGGTCGTTGACAACTGTTAAACTACGGACCAAAGAGACGGAAAAGATTTAGGTCGAACTTATAGACCTTCAAGTGCCAAGTACATGACAACTCCGGACCGAACCTATTAAAACTCGTAATAAAATGTTCGTACACTCTACTCACGTTAACGCCCCACTAAACTCGTAAGAAAGCACAACGGAAAGAACACCTAACCTTACTTTTGACTGGAAAAGGTCAGGACACCGGTGACGACTCAAAAGGTTTAAACGACCGTATAACTCACGTCGTGAAAGTGTCGTATCAGAAAGTCCCAAACTTTGTCGAGTCGACCTTAAGGTAGTGGAGGTGATCGAAACAAGTATCACTGTGAAAGATTCCGGGTGAACTAAAACGTAAGGTCCTACAGACCGAGATCCACTCACTAGTGTGGTAGTACTAATAGACCCAGTGCTTCTAGAGAAAACATGTCAAGAAGACACATAAGAATGGTGGAGAAGACTTATAGAAGACGAAGACAATCCAGGTATGGTAAAGACAGGAAACAGACTCGGGTAGAAACGGACTTTACAAGGGAACCATAGAGATTAAAAGAACTTCTCTAGAGATCAGAAAGGGTAAGATAACAAAAGGAGATAGAGAAACGTAACTAGCGACTCCTTCCGAAAGAATAGAGAAGAACGATAAGAAACCTTGAGACGTAAGTTTACCCATATAGAAAGGACAAGAGGAAACGAAAAACGAAGAGAAGAAAAGTGTCGATAAACATTCCGGAGGAGTCTGTCGGTGAAACGAAAAAACGTAAAGAGAAAGAACCCCTACCAGAACTAGGGACAGAGGACATGTTATAGAGTTTGGAGGTAGGTATCAAGTAGTCCGTGAGACAGATAGTCTAGATTAGGGAATTTAGATAAAGAGTGAAGGTAACATATTAGTATTTTCTAAACTAAATCCAGTATGGATTTACCAGATCACCAAAAGGGGTGAAAGAAGTTAAATCCAGACTTAAACCGTTATTCCTCAAGTACTAGACTCGGTATCAGTCAAGGGTCAGAACAAAAACGACTGACATATCTCGAAGAGGTAGGAACCGACATTTCTTTTATTAGTTAGACTAAAGTCACAACTGGTAGACCACTACAGGTACACATCTCAGAAGAGAACAGAACAACCTTCTCCCACAAACGATACTGGTCACGTAAGAGAACCGTTTTGAGATAATCAGAAACGGGACGAAGTAAGGTGTAAGGTTCCGGTTTAAAAGGAGAATGAGGTCCACAAAGAACTGAAGGATGAAAACGTAAGGTCAAGGGATATCCAGAAGAATCTTGGCAAGTCGAAGTCGAAGAAGTCGTAATGACCAGACCCCGTATCTGAACCTAATGACACTATAACTTACCAACCGGATCCTTTACTTGTCCCTAGTAAAACAGTAAAAAACTCTAACGTAGGTTCATGACGTAAAGTCTGAGAACAACTGACACTACCGATGAGGTAAAGAAGACTCCCTAAGGACGGGTGTTATTATCTATATTACCAGTAGACTCAATTTAAGTGGGTAAGGACAGGTAAAATCAAGCGACTAAGGATCTTACAGCTACAAGTGAGAACAGTAGAGGACAAACTGGTGAAGGTTAAACAGAACTAAGTACCTGGATTGTAAGGTCCAAGGATACGTCACAAAATACGAAATAGTTAATGTGCTGGAAGTCCTTGAGAAGTCTTTCAAGTTTGTACTTTTAAGTGTAAAAAGAAAACGTAAAACACAAACTTAGATGGTCACAAACAAAGACTGTGCTAAAATTCGTAAGAACTTTAACCTTTCTAACGAATAAGTAGGGAGATCCGAGATTTTATTGGATATTAGATCATAGAATTATTTTTATGATTATTTTTATAATTTTACGTTTTCACAATTGTCGTTGTTGTCTCAAATCTTCTGTCATCTATTTCGGATTATTTAGTTCAGAGAGACAAGGTCCTAAAGAGTAAATTTAATTCCGAGTATACATAAGACTAGAAGGGACTATCGAGTCAACTATTTCTTAGGAGGACGTTACGTCCTCTGGGACCAACTAGGGACCCAACCGTTCTAGGGGACCTCTTCCCTTTCCGATTGGTGAGGTCATAAGACCGGACCTCTAAAGGTACCTGACTTACCATGTATCCCAGCGTTTCTCAGTCTCTGCTGACTCGCTGAAAGTGAAAGTGACATTATACACAAGATCTTCTGGATATGTGTGTCAAAGAGTCTACAATTTACGAACAGTTACCCGAAGAGAATCTTGATAGTAGAGTACCTTGTGTTCAATCGGAGTCCTTTACGGTGTTTACGGGAGATAAAGGAATCTAACGATATCGTCATTAAGGAGACTCATTTCAGTAACAAGTGGTGCTGTGAAGGAGGTAGGGATGGTGGTGGTAGTGGTGGACCTGAAAATTTATCTACGTATATTGTTTTTAAGTAAACTCTTTCAAAGATGTATAAATCTTTTAATATAAACTTTTAAGATAGAAAATATAATAGTTTACAGAAAATATATGTGTGTGTGTATATATATACTTGGGTCTATTATTTAAGATTGACGTTCGGTTACTATTCTCTTCCTGGTAGGGAAGTACGTTTCCACATATGAAGGAAACTATGACTTTTAATATATTATGTTGTATAAAAATTAAAAAAAAAGTAAAAAAGGGATTGGAGACCCTTAGACAGATTCCATTCATGGATGGGTGTCGCATATTGTAGAGGCAACATATGACCAGTGGTTTCATAAACAAAAGACCGAAAAATTTTAACATAAAGACGTAGATAAAAACGGAACAGAATATACAAGATTATACTACGTAAGACCAGGTAAGAAGAACTTTAACCCCGTTTCTCATACTAACTAATTAGTTCTTGATTTNAAAAAAAAGTAAAAAAGGGATTGGAGACCCTTAGACAGATTCCATTCATGGATGGGTGTCGCATATTGTAGAGGTAACATATGACCAGTGGTTTCATAAACAAAAGACCGAAAAATTTTAACATAAAGACGTAGATAAAAACGGAACAGAATATACAAGATTATACTACGTAAGACCAGGTAAGAAGAACTTTAACCCCGTTTCTCATACTAACTAATTAGTTCTTGATTTACCTATTTATTAAATGTACTTTCATATTTAAAAGTTAAAAATTTTTAACTGAGCAATCTACTTTTGACGACATACATAAGAGTTTTAAACACTTAACACCCTAACTCTGAGATACATAGTTTCGTTTCCAAGATTACATATGTACTTTTAAGTACAACTTCTTAAGCTCCCCGTTCCCCACTTCAAAATTCTGTAAGGGGTCTCGTCGACTAAGTTATTGTTAAGTTAATGTATTAGGGTCTCGTCAGCTGAGTCTATATGTCTGAGTGTACCGATATGTAGACGTCTTTGAGTAGTGTACATAACTCTTTGATACTTGTTTCGTTTTTGTTGTGTTTTTTATTTTGTGTGTAGGGGGTCCTAGTTGGTTTGTAGTTGAGGGTTTGTTTCATGTACTTCATGGTTTAAAGTCCGTACTAAACACTAACACAAATGAACAGTCTACTCGTTGAATTTCACGCAATGTCTTACTCTACGTTGAGTGAATAAGTTGTTGTCAATTACAGAGAGGTCTCGTTTACAGTTCTGTACCCTATTCATTTAATTAATCATTCGTTTGTTTACCCAATAGGTACCTTGGTCACTCACAAACCGGAACGAGGCCTTTTATTTCGAAGTTTGATCTGAATAACTCTTTAGGATTTATTTTTCTAAATACTTATGTACTTTCATTTAAAACCAGATTTCTAAAAACTTCAAGAGAAAGTACTCACTTAATAAAGAGTTAGGATTAGAGTCCTAAATCTCGGTAAAAATTCCGTAATTACGACATGTATCACAGTTATCTCTCCATCTTTATCAGAACTCTTTCTTGTAAGTATAATTAAAGAAAAATTAAGTGTCCTCTTTCCTAAGGAACTTTCTGGGTCAAAATTTCCAAAGATAAAAATATTTACCAACGAAAACGTGACGAGGTGGTAATAGTCGGGGTCCCGATTTCGGGGAACCTCAAGTACTTTCGAAAAAAAAAAAAAAATTACCTCGAAATGTTACTGACTTTTGGGTGTGAATGAAGGGTTTCTTGACTAGGTTTAGAACACACCGCAGTACACTAGGAACCCATTCGCACGGAACTTCTGACCGTCTTTCTCCAAAGACGAAACGTCTCTAACCAGACAAGATCTACACAAATCGATCCTAAACACTTCCTCGTTTCATTCCCTCTGCCGTCAAAATTTTTGATTTTGATTTTGGAAACTTTCTAATGTCTGTATCTGTTCTGGAATCGTAAATACTACCAGAACTAATGTTCCCTGGTTCTATGGTTATTTGGTGGATCTTATCCGTTTGTGATAGACTTCTTTATAGTCTCTACTGGGGTTTTCTAACTCCTTCTAATTGTTTGTCCGAGCTAGTGTTCAGTAGTACGGGACAAATCCGACAGGAACCCTTGAAAACTAACCGTCGAGTACAAGTCTTACTAGTCACTCCCCTTCCCAACAAACCAAAACGGGGTTCTTTCTTTCTCGTTTTGGTACCGTTGGTGACTCTCTCTGGAGTCTAACGAGAAGTTGTGGAGGACAGGGCTTCGGGCAGTTAGGGACGACGAAAGCGATGTCAGGAGGAGGTGGAGTGAGGAATGAGGTGCGAGACGAGAGTTCGTAGAGAAGAAGTCGATGTGAATAAATGTTACTACAAAGTGAAATAACAGAGGCAAAAGAGTAGAGAATGAGTAAGGATCTGGGGAAGTTAGACCTAAGGTATGATCGAGGAGACTACTTTACTACGAACGACTCTAGTGCGTATTGCAGTACAGGGATTTAGGTCTGTAGTGTACGACGACGACGACGACGATTCAGCGAAGTCAGCACAGGCTGAGACACACTGGGGTATCTACCGTCGGGTGATCCGAGGGGGCAGGGACTCTAAGAGGTCCGTTCTTATGACCTCACCCAACGGTAAAGGAAGAGATTCTGTAGTGCATCAGGAGGAGAATGAGCTGGAGAGTCATCGTGAGTTATGACAACTGTTAGTAGAGGAATTTTGAAAGGGAAGGAAACCGTAAGAATTGAGAATCAAAAGGAGAATTGTTAGAGAGTGAGTAGGTGACGGAGGAAACATTTGAGGAGATTTGTCGTAGTTTCCAACCTCAAGGTACACAAAAACGATGTATATAAGACAGGATGGGAACGGGTCTGAAATTAATGGTTGTTGATGGTAGTTTTAAGGGTACTAAGGATTTAAATCTAGAGATGGATTTGTGAGAGAGGTTTCGAGGTTTGGTTGATGGTTGATTCCGTACGGGTGGGTCGATAAAGTTTTCGTGAAGACTCAGTTATACAGATTATAAGTTCTAAAAGGAGGTATTTGGTCTGACAGGAGGACACAGGAGGACACAACGATCAGTGATAGTTGACAAAGTAATATGTATGTCAAAGGAACGGTGAACGACGATGAAGTAGGAGGTATATATTAGTTTGTACTGGTTTTGGTAAGGTAAGATGGAGACTGTTAATGTAGTGTAAAAAGGTCCCTGAGAAAACGGTGGTAACAGAGGAACCGGGTTCGGTTACAGTAGTGAGTACATCTAATGGGAGGTCCAAAATACAGAGGTGAAGGGTGAGAACGGGTGGGTTGAGAGTGACAAGTTTTGCTATGTTTACCTTTCACTTTCACTTCAGCGAGTCAACACGGGTTGAGAAACGCTGGGGTACCTGACATCGGATAGTCCGAGGAGGCAGGTGCCCTAAAAGGTCCGTTCTCACGAACTCACCTAACGGTAAAGGAAGAGGTCCCGTGGAAGGGCTAGTCCCTTAACTTACGAAACGAAAGACTTGGTCGTCCCTTCGGGGTCATGTTTACCTTCTCAAGGAAAAAAAAAAAAAAAATTTAAAATTTTAGAAATTAAGAATGTGCGTAAGGGTTTGTACTTGGGGGGAGGGTGGAGGGAGGGGTATTGTAGAGAGACCCAGTAGGGGTACGTGGTCGAGGTTCGTACGACATAGGACGTAGTCTGTATCTGACCGCTAAGTTAAGAATGTACTATCATATGTACAATTTTATACTTAAACTCCAGGTAGGTACAGAGACGTTTACCGTGTTAAAACAAGGACAAATACCAACTCATTATAAAGTGACATATATACATGGTATAGAAAAATAGGCGAGAAGATAACGACCTGAATAAAAGTTTCGTCTTTATCTCTGTGTCTGTATCTCTTACTTACATACCTATGGTTCTCCCCTTCCTCATACCATACTACTTAACCCCCTAACCCTAACTATGTATATGTGATAACGATGATACATATTTTATCTATTGATTACTCTTGGATGACATCTCACGTTCCTAGAGATGAGTCACGACACACCACTGGATTTGCCCTCCCTTCAGGTTTCTTCTCCCCTATATACATATGTACACCGACCAAGTGAAACGACATGTCGTCTTTGATTGTGTTTTAAGATTTCGTTGATATGAGGTTAAATTTTTTGTTTGTTTGTTTGTACTTAAAGTAGTACATTGAAGGGACGAATTCCGTGACCAAAGAGTAACAAGAATTTTAAGAGTTGTATTAAAGATTCCAAGATACACTAATAAATTATGTACTTTATAGTAGAGACTTCTATAATCCAATATTACAGTTATACAGTCCGTTTTTTTTAAATATATTGTTTTAATCAGAATATTTTTATAATCAAGTAATTAAAAACATATATACTGTCCATAATTAGACGAACGTACGTAAGTTTATACGTATATATAAAATAAACGGTATGTTTATCTTTCATGTTAAAAGATAAAGATAAATATATATTATATATATTAATATATAATATATATTAAATTAATATATTACTAATGTTATATCTTTCATGATTAAGTTGATTTCATGTCGTATTATCAATTATGGTTACCACGACCTCAGACTAATAGACCAAGTTTTGGAGTACGATGGTGAATCTTTGACACAATGATTCCGGTCTATAAAGTGGAAAGATTCGGAGACATTCCCCGAAGAAACTACCGAGTCGTCCATTTCTTAGGCAGACGTCACGTCCTCTGTGTCCCCTGTACCAAGTTAGGGACCCAGTCCTTCTAGGGGAAGGACCTCCTCCCGTACCGTTGACTGGGGTCATAAGAACGACCCTTTCGGGTACCTGTCTCCTTGGGTCGTCCGATGTCAGGTACCCCAGGGTTTCTCAACCTGTACTGACTTGTGTTTAGGCACTTTACTTTCGTTATTATTTTTCTTGGATTGCGGCGTCCAAATAAAAATCAAAAGCTACGATTTTAATACGTTTATGTTTTATAGGGATTTAAGTACTCACTCTATGTGAACGTACGTAAGTGTCATTGATCTTTTAGTCTAGAAGGTGGTAGTTGTATTTAAGTGGAGTAAATAAGACTTTCACTTTGACAGAAATTGTTTATGGTACTATGGAAATACCTCGTATTAAGACTTAAAGTGGACAGTAGAACCATTTTGACAACTGTCACTAAGAAGTGCGAGAGTTTTCAAACGTACTATTGAATAAACTAATGAGTCGGAAGTGTCTAGAATCTATAGTCAGAGGAGAAAAGAGAAGATTTGTTTACGTTACTGACGAAAACAAAAGTTTACAGATACCCTGTAAAAAAGTTTATCCATACGTACGAAATAAAAAGGTTAACACACGAGAGGTAAGAATAAGAGTTTATCGGGAAATTCCAAAAAATTTTGAACACTTATGGTCCAGAGTTGAGGGGTGAGGGGTAGAGGTACATTGTATTCTTTAAGGATTTTCCCCACATCCATAACTATGACTCTCCCTCTCTCCACACATGAGTACATATTTTCTTTCGACATTTTGGTTAAAAGGTCCTTGACCCCACACGTACTCAAGTTGAAGATCGACTACGTGCGTGGGGAGAGGAGGGACGTACTTCTAAAGGCATTCAGTGTTTTCGATCTAAAGTCTTATCACTCAAACACTAGAAAAAGGGTATTCTTGTTAAATTTAGATGGTGTCTGACTACGTACTCTGTCAAACCCCCCGTTCCTCACTATTATCGAGTCGGAATCCTCGACACTTGTACGTGACACTGCTCTAGACAGTCGAAACCAAAATTGGTCTAAAGAGGTCTAACTGAATACGTGTCTTACATAGAGAAAAAAAAAAAAAAAAAACGTCAACATAAACACAACCAGTGAATCGATACAGACTGAGAAACNCAGTGTTTTCGATCTAAAGTCTTATCACTCAAACACTAGAAAAAGGGTATTCTTGTTAAATTTAGATGGTGTCTGACTACGTACTCTGTCAAACCCCCCGTTCCTCACTATTATCGAGTCGGAATCCTCGACACTTGTACGTGACACTGCTCTAGACAGTCGAAACCAAAATCGGTCCAAAGAGGTCTAACTGAATACGTGTCTTACATAGAGAAAAAAAAAAAAAAAAACGTCAACATAAACACAACCAGTGAATCAATACAGACTGAGAAACACTGGGTATCTGGCATCGGGAGGTCCGAGGAGACAGGTACCTTAAGAGGTCCGTTCTTATGACCCTACCCATCGGTAAGAGGAGAGCTGTCCTAGAAGGGGTGGGTCCCTAGCTTGGACCCAGAGGATGTAATACCCGCCTAAATGGCAGACTCGGTGGTCCCTTACTCTTCGTCATGTCACCGTACCTTTCCCGAATGTCGTCGCGATAATTTTAGTGGTCTAGACCTCGGTCAGTACCGACGTAGTAAGTAATCGTCGACCCACTGGAACTTTCCCAGGAATTAGAGTGTTGAAGGAGGAATTACTTTGTGTTTTATTTTTTATCGCAGAGAGAGTAAAACAACAATATTGTTCACTTGCATTTATCTTTCAAAATAAATTATTATAACACTTTCGATCAATAGGCAATCTTCCTTTAGTATAACCGGAAGAGTAGAATTCGACATATGTTTTGTGATTACAGGTTACTTAATCTTTAATTTATGTTTTTATCCTTATTGTTGATGTTGATGTTATTGTTTTTGGAATCTTCTTTTAAGTCTTCGGACGGATATGTTAAGCACCTTCGCCCCCTTCCACAATTGATTCCGTTCTTTGGTTTCTTTGACATTTTTCTTTAATGCCTAAAATAAAATGATATGTTCTTCAACTTTTGAAAATAGACAGTATTGACACACACATATATATATATATATATTATCTCAACCTTTTTTATAAAGGTACGTTTACTGTCTATTCTTTTCATTATAGACATATTGCGTTTTTCGAAGATGTTTGACTGTTCGTTTTTTTTTTTTTTGACTTATCTTTTTAACCGTTCCTTTAACTTATCGTACAGTGTTTTCCCGTTTAAGTTTACAACAAATATATTTTTCTACGTATTTGAGTAATTTCTAGTTCTTTTACGGTTAATTTATTGTCACTCTATTATCAATGTGAGTAGTCTATCCGTTGTAAATAAAAATTTTCAATTTCGAATAACTACCACTTATATACCTCCCCTGGTACGAGAGAATGAAAGGACCGAATTTATATTTAATACATTTGAGAAACCTTTTCGTTGGTTCTTCTTTTTAGACAATTATGACTTTTTATACAAATAGAAACTGGATCTTTAGGGTAAAGACCACAGATAAAATCTCTTTAGTTTTGTTGTCATAGAAGTACGTGTCTTTGTGTGTACATCACCGTTTCCTTATCTTTACTTCAGTTCAGTTCCAGGTCGTTCTTCTTTTGTCGACTTAATTAACACCACAAAGACACAGTGTCCCGTAATATGGTGACAATGTTTCTTACCTAACCTCGGTTTGGTTAAGTGGACCTTCCGATAGATATTCTATAACAATTTACTCTATCCGTACGACTCTTTCAAACCAAACAAAAAACCAAAAAAAAAAAAAGTCGTTTAGTGATAATAAGTGATCAATCCGACTGTCGGTTACTGTACGTAGGAAACGGGTGTGATCAGAGATCCGTAAGACAACCGTGGTCAGAAGTAAGAACTTGATAAAATTTCACGGTTTTCATTTTACTTGAACTCGGGGACAGAGTGAGGTATATGTTTTTATTTGAGTTTCACCTAGTTTGCAGGTTTACATTGTCTATTTCGATGTTGGAAGAATCTTCTTTTGTCTCCCCAAGAAGTACTAGAACTTAATTCGTTACCTAAGCATCTACACTGTGGTTTTTGTATTCGTTGTTTTCTCTTGCATCTATTTAGCAGGAACTAGGTTTAAGATTGTAAAACGTGTGGTTTCCTGTGGTAGTTCCCTCACTTTACTGTTGAATATCTTACCGTCTTTTATAAACGTTCGGTAAATAGACTATTCCAGATCTTAAGTCTTATATATCTCTTGAGAACGTTGAGTTGTTGTTTTTCTATGTGTTAGGTTTATCTTTTACTTACTTCCCGAATTTATCTGTAAAGGGACTTCTATATATTTTCCGGTTGTTAAAGTTTTACAACTTTCCTACAAGTTGTAGTAATCGGCAGAACAGTGCGGCACGAGTCAGTACAGACTGAGAAAACGCTGAGGTAAGAGGACTCACATACGGGGGTTTGTGACTTTGGTTCATCAATTTGTTTTGATACTGAATAGGTACTTACAAGTATCGTCTCGTTAAGAGTTCTCGATTTTCTGTACTTGTTGAGTTTACATGTAGTTTTCTACTTACTTATTCGTTTTACAACATGTAGGTTTGTTACCTTGTAAAAAGTGTGTCTTTTATCCTTACAGAATGAGTGTGTACGATGTTGTACCTATATGGACTTTTCGTACGATTCACTCTTTTCGGGTTATGTTTTCCGGTGTGTCATGTACTAAGGAAAATATATTTTACGGTCTTATCCACTTTGGTGTGTCGGGTCTCTTTCGGTTAATCACCAAAGGTCCCTAACCCCTGTTCTCTCTTTCTTCTCTGACGAATTGCTCATACTCAAGTCAAGTCAGCAAGTCAGCACAGGCCTAGAAACGGTGGGGTACCTGACGTCGTGCGGTCCGGAGGGGACAGGTAGTGGTTGAGGGTCTCAAATGGGTCTGAGTACAGGTAACTCAGCCACTACGGTAGGTTGACAGAGTAGGAGACAGCAGGGGAAGAGGAGGTCGGAAGTCAGGAAGGGTCGTAGTCACAGAAAAGTTTACTCAGCCAAGAGGTGTAGTCCACCGGTTTCATACCCTCAAAGTCGAAGTCGTAGTCAGGAAGGTTACTTATAAGTCCTGACTAGAGGAAATCCTACCTGATCAACCTAGAGGAACGACAGGTTCCCTGAGAGTTCTCAGAAGAGGTTGTGGTGTAAAGTTTTCATAGTTAAGGAGTCGCGAGTCGAAAGAAGTATCAGGTTGAGAGTGTAGGAATGTACTGACGATCTTTTTGGTATCAAATTTGAGTCAAATCAGTGAGTCAGCACAGGTTGAGAAACGTTGGGGTACTTAACGTCGTGCGATCCGGAGGGACAAGTAGTGGTTGAGGCTCAAGTGAGTCTGAGTGCAGGTAGCTCAGTCACTACGGTAGGTCGATAGAGTAGGAACCAACAGGGGAAGAGGAGGACGGGGGTTAGGGAGGGTCGTAGTCTCAGAAAAGGTTACTCAGTTGAGAAGTGTACTCCACCGGTTTCATGACCTCAAAGTCGAAATTGTAGTAAGGAAGGTTTCGTTAGGGTCCCGACTAGAGGAAGTCTTACCTGACCAACCTAGAGGAACGTCAGGTTCCCTGAGAGTTCTCAAAAGAGGTTGTTGTGTCAAGTTTTCGTAGTTAAGAAGTCGCGAGTCGGGAGAAGTGTCAGGTTGAGAGTGTAGGGATGTACTGGTGTCCTTTTTGGTATCGGAACTGCTCTGCCTGGAAACAACCGTTTCATTACAGAGACGAAAAGTTATACGATAGATCTAATCAGTATTGAAAAGAAGGTTCCTCATTCACAGAAAATTAAAGTACCCACGTCAGTGGTAGACGTCACTAAAACCTCGGGGGTTTTTATTTCAGACTGTGACAAAGGTGACAAAGGGGTAGATAAAGGGTACTTCACTACCCTGGTCTACGGTACTAGAAGCAAAAGACTTACAACTCAAAATTCAGTCGAAAAAGTGAGAGGAGAAAGTGAAAGTAGTTTTCTTAAAAATCAATAAGATGCGAAAGACGGTCGGTATTTCCCACCATAGTAGACGTATAGACTCCAATAACTATAAAGAGGACCGTCAGAACTAAGGACGAACACGAAGTAGGTCGGATCGTAAAGAGTACTACATGAGATGTATCTTCAATTTATTCGTCCCACTGTTATATGTCGGAACTACATGAGGAAAAGGTTAAACCTTGGTCAGACAACAAGGTACAGGTCAAGATTGACAACGAAAGACTGGACGTATGTATGAAGAGTCCTCCGTCCAGTCCACCAGACCATAAGGGTAGAGAACTTCTTAAAAGGTCTCAAACAACACCAGGTGTGTCAGTTTCCGAAACCGTATCAGTTATCTCGTCTTTATCTACAAAAAACCCTTGAGAAAATGAAAAAGCTACTACAACCGTTAAACTATAGACCAAGGACACAGAAAAGATTTAGGTCGAACTTGTAGACCTTGAAGTACCAAGTACATGACAACTTCGGACCGAACTTCTTAAAACTGGTAATGAAATGATCGCACACTCTACTCACGTTAACACGCCATCAAACTCGTAAGAAACCGTAACGGAAAGAAACCCTAATCTTACTCATGCTCAAACCCCCTCGTTATTTTACACATACTGAAAAATTTTGACATATTAAGTAAAAATGTCTCTTTAGTAAACCTTAATTGACAAATGATCCCCTTTATTTTACACAACCTTGATCTATTTACAGACAAGGACGGACGTAAGAGTCAGTGAGTCAACACGGACTGAGGACCGCTGGGGTACCTGACATCGGGAGGTCCGAGGAGACAGGTACCCTAAGAGGCCCTTTCTCAGGACATCACCCAACGGTCAAGGAGGAGGTCCCCCTAAAAGAACTGGGTCCCTAGTCTGAGCTTCGAGGACGGAGAGAAGGTAACTGTCCGTCTAACAAATGGTGACTCGGTAGACCCCTCGGGGTCACACAATAATGAGTCGCGATTTCTCTTTTACTCGATAGTTCGGTACTTTTCTATACTTTTCGGAAATTTACGAATTTCCGCTACTACCAACGTGTTACGACATTTACACGATTCACGGTGACTTAACAGATGAAATTTTACTACGTAAAATACAATATACTTACAACGAAGTTGTTTTCACGTATTACTTACTAAAGAAAACGTACTTTAATATCTCTACTTTTTAATACATATCCCAGTTTTTCGTCTAGTCACCAGTAGAACTCTATCCTCATCTCCCATATGTCTCCTTACCCTAGAGGGTTCCCGGGTCCTTTAAAATCGCCAACTACCTACTCTACACAATCATAGAGTCGACACCGTTACCAGAGTCTTGACATATGTATACAGGTTCATACACATCTAACACAGAATATTATGTTAAGTGTTAATCAGTGGGGAGTCATTTCGACTTTTATTAAAATTTACTACCTTAAAAAATATCTAATTTTCTATGGATCGTCAGTGTCATTGTTGACATGACACACTTGTAATAAATATAGGAATAATATTTTTTCTTTGTGTAATATTATGTATTTTCCATGTCCCTTTTACATTTACGATTGTCTGTCGTTTACTGTAATTCCATAACGACGATTAAAATAATTGCCCTATTACCATACACCAATATATAAAATAAAAAAATTTCTAAAAAAAAACTACTTATGGTAAAAGTTTCAGAAAAACTTAAACAATGCTATGACAAAGACAAAATACACAACCCCAAAAACCGGACCTCCGTACACTCTAGAATCGAGAAGGTGGTCCCTAGTTTGGGTGTGGGGGACGTAACCTTCCGATTCATAAATGGTGGCCTAACGGTCCCTTCAGGGACACCAATCCATAAAATTTCAAAAATAGAAAACCTCTATGTATCATTTCTTCAATAAGAGAACTATAAATATATATAAACTTTACAAGATACTATTTTATAAAATTTTATTCTATTCGAATGTATACATAAGAGGAGTGTATTATGTTCTACATTTCCCTTAAAGAATATGAAATAAGGGAAAGATTCAGTATTTTCTGTAGTACCCTCATCTAAAGTGAATCATCTTACTGAGTTCGAACCAGATGACATAGCCGAGTCACTGTTAAAATGATTCACGTATGCAATTGACTATTTCCTCCTTACGACTACTAGTTCTAGAACCGGAGGACTCCGTCCTGACCTTCTCAAAAGGTCGCATTAAACCTCCATCTCTCGTACCGATGTAAAATGACTCTAAAAAAAGTCTTTGGCTTAAAGAGACAAAAAGTCATGGTTAGTAGAGAGTGAGTCGGTTTTACCGTTTTACGGTTTTAGGGAAAGGAATGGAACTCTTTCCAGAAATTTTGATAAAAATGAAAATAAAGACTTACTAGTCTTTATTGATCTAGGAAGGCCCCTGTTATATAAAAAGGATACAAGTAGAGTTTTAAGACTACCTACTCTCTTTCAATTTAGGTAAACCCCTCTCCTTTCCCTTGACCTCTTTAGTTATAGAGATGTATAAGACCTAACGTTAAAATTTTTATATTCTTAAAAGATTTTGAATTAAGAAGATTTCAAAATGAATATTTATATACACACGGGGGGAAGACAAATTTTTAAGAAAGTTATAAAGAGTCCGACAAGGATTAGATCAGAGAGGTTAATATTTGGTTATAGAAATCACTCTTGTGGTATTTGGGTCTTTATGTAACTTTCAAAAGACAAGTTTATGTGGATCTATATTTTGACCTTATGTGGTGTATTGAATCCTATTAAGGTTCCTCCGAAGTCTAAATATACTTAAAATTTGTCTCTAGAGCCAAAATTCATTGTCTATCTTTGACTCAAGGTCGTACATTACAGTGGTTTAGTAATAGAACCTTAGTCAATTTGTTTTCCAAAACCAAATCTTTAGGTGAGATGTACCTTCTATTTTTGTGTAATGAAGTTTAGTGACACGTGATGCAGTAAAACTGGGTAAGACCAATTAGTTTCATACATTACGTAGTTTGTCCTGTCACTTGGTATACATGTAATATCCCAGTATAATTGGAATAACCAGGAACGTCCGGACTGTTACTAGCTGAAGTACAATTATTACTGAGAAGAGATTTCTTTCTAGTTTTTAAGAAGATGGAGAGTGAGGAGGATCGAGACATGTCTCTGTAAGGATTATCAACCGTCCTGTTGGAAGAAGAAACACTACTGTGGACACTTTAACAAGTCTCTATGTTTTTGTATGTAAGTTAAGAAGAAGGTCAAATAAGAAGTTCAGTGAAAAGAGATCATCTGAAATCAGATTATCGGAAATGTAGAAAGGTAAAAATTATCGTATAGACAAATTGAATATACGTCTCATGTAGTACTCTTTGCGACCTGACCTTCTTTGTGTTCGACCTTAGTTCTAACGGCCCTCTTTATAGTCATTGGAGTCTATACGTCTACTGTGGTGGGAATACCGTCTTTCACTTCTCTTTGATTTTTCGGAGAACCACTTTCACTTTCTCCTCTCACTTTTTCAACCGAATTTCGAGTTGTAAGTCTTTTGCTTCTAGTACCGTAGACCAGGGTAGTGAAGTACCCTTTATCTACCCCTTTGTCACCTTTGTCACAGTCTGAAATAAAACTCCCCGAGGTTTTAGTGACGTCTACCACTGACGTGGGTACTTTAATTTTCTGTGAATGAGGAACCTTCTTTTCAATACTGATTGGATCTATCGTATAACTTTTCGTCTCTGTAATGAAACGGTTGTTTCCAGGCAGAGCAGTTCCGATACCAAAAAGGACACCAGTACATCCCTACACTCTCAACCTGACACTTCTCCCGACTCGCGGCTTCTTAACTACGAAAACTTGACACCACAACCTCTTCTGAGAACTCTCAGGGAACCTGACGTTCCTCTAGGTTGGTCAGGTAAGACTTCCTCTAGTCGGGACCCTAACGAAACCTTCCTTACTACGATTTCGATTTTGAGGTCATGAAACCCGTGGAGTACACTTCTCAACTGAGTAACCTTTTCTGAGACTACGACCCTCCCTAACCCCCGTCCTCCTCTTCCCCTGTTGGTTCCTACTCTATCGACCTACCGTAGTGACTGAGTTACCTGGACTCAGACTCACTTTAGGCCCTCAACCACCACCTGTCCCTCCGGACCGCACGACGCTAAGTAGCCCAGCGTTTCTCAGCCTGCACTGACTCGCTGACTTGACTGACTGACTGACTGACTGATAGACTAGTGTGGGAGGTTGAGACATTGTTAGTGATGACGAAGAACTTACGGAAGAAGTCGGGACTGAGAGTGAGTTGTACTTATATATGATCCCGTTAGGAATGTTATTAGTACGTTTCTTCTAGAATGAAAAATTTCACTTTTGTGTTTATCGGTCTTTCTAAGTCGAGTTCGTGTGGGTCGTTATTCACTACCTCCATTCTCAGATTGGAATCAGGTAGACGAAAACAGGGCACAAGACAGAAGATGAAGGAAAGGTGAGAGATGTAGGGAGTCGTCGTGACCCAACAATCAAAAGTTCTGAAAGTGAGAAGAACTATTGAACCAGTAGATCAAGGGTTACACACCTCCGGACGGGGTGGGCCGACGGACACGGCCTGTCCTCCTCTCTAGTCGATTGAGATCTCCAAAAGATGACTCTTCAACTAAACCGAGAGGAAAAATAAAGAAAAAAGAAAAAGTATAAGAAGAAACAATACCGAAAGCTTGTCCTGTAACTTATATTAAGGGACACGATATATCATCCATCCCGAAGGGACTACCGAGTCTACCATTTCTTAGACGGAGACTACATCCTCTAGACCCAAGTTAAGGGTCCAGTCCTTCTAGGGGACCTCTTCCCTTATCGTTGGGTGAGGTCATAAGAACGGACTTCTTAAGGTACCTGTCTCTTGGGACCTTCCGATGTCGACCACCCCATCGTTTCTCAACCTGTGCTGACTCTCTCATTGTGAAAGTGTATGTCATCCTGTAACGACAAATAGGTAAGGTACATATTATCGAACGTAGACGAGTCGGGTTTGAGGGTTAGGTAAGGGGAGCGGAGGGAGAAACCGTTGATGTACAGACAAGAAATACAGACACTCAAACAAAGACAAAACATTTATTCGAGTAAACACAGTAGAAAGTCTAAGGTGCACGTTCACTATAGTATGTCGTAAATAGAAAGAAACAGATTGATTGCAACAAATCATGCTACTAGAGACCCGGGTAAGTACAAAGACGTTTACCTTAATAAAATGAGAAAAAAAATATTGACTCATCATAAGGTGACACACGTATATGGTATAAAAGAAATAGGTTAAGTAGACAACTACCTGTAAATCCAACGAAGGTTCGGAACCGATAACATTTATCTCGACGTCACTTGTATCACTCCGGACATAAAAAAAACTTAATATCAAAACAGGTCTGTATATCGGTCCTCACTCTAACGACCTCGTATACCGGTGAGATAAAAATGAAAAAACTCCTTGGAGGTATGACAATAAGTCTCACCTCCATGATTAAATGTAAGGGTGGTTGTCGAATCAAGGAAAAAGAGGTGTAGGAGACGTCGTGAACAATAAACATCTGAAAAATTACTACCCGTAAGACTTGACCACACTCACTGTGGAGTGACGTCAAAACTAGACGTAAAGAGATTATTAATCGTTACTACTCATAGAAAAGTACGTGGATAACCGGTAGACATACAGAAGAAACCTCTTTACAGACAAATCCAGAAGACGGGTAAGAAACCCAAAGAACAATAACTCGACATTCTCAACAAATATATAAAACCTTTGATTCGGGAACAGTCAATGTAGCGAACGTTTATAAAAGAGGATCGGGTATCCGACAGAAAAACAAAACAAATACCAAAGGATACGACGCGTTTAGAACGTAAACTAATCCAGGGTAAACAAATAAAAGTGAAAATAAAGATAACGGAACCCTCTGGCTGGATTGTTTTGTAACCATGTTAAATACAGTCTCTTACAAAACGGAGACAAGACAAGATCCTCAAAATACTCCAGTACAGTATAAATTCGGAAATGTAAACCGAAAGTAAGAATTCGGTGTAAAGTATCATTGGTGAAAACGGCGATTATTACCATTGTACAACAAAAGGTGGATCGAATAAGGAAATAAAATGAAGAGTCAACCAAGTTTTGGGTCTACACTTTCTAGTCCAGGTAAGATACTAGACTGTAGTGATAAAATCTTATACACGAGGAATTGGACTCACCTAAAACGAAACGAATAAATTTTTTCTCACGAGGGACACGTTTAGTTATTACATTCGTTTGTGTCATCAACAAATTGGGTGTACGTACGTGTGTGTCTCTTTAATCAACTTCTTGTATACACAATTAAACGGAGACTCCTTGTTAAAATTAATATTTACTTGGAAAAAATAAGGAATTGATCCGGGTCATCCTGAAGAGAAACCGTCATGGATGAAAAAATAAAAATCGTCAACCAATCTTTACAAGAAACATTAACTTTCGTTATTTTTCTAAAAGTAAATTTTCCCTCCCTTAAGATATTTAGTCTAACTATAAGAGGAGGTATTGTTACTTAGTAATTCTAAAATAAATCCGAAAAGATTGAAGAAGGGGACAAATTAATTATAACTCTAGGAAAGTTGAGTGTTCACCTTTCATTATGTCGAAGGACACAATCGTTTGGGTTCTTCGAAGTGTTATATTTATCTCGGGCGCTATGTACTTCGGTTTCGGTCGAGTTAAGGACATCCTAAGGGAACTTATGTTCAGGGAACGGTCATTGGTTGTATAAAAGAATCGTTCTCCTTTTTATAAAGGGTCGTACAATGTAATGAACGACAAAAAGTCGAGAATTTATTATCTTCAGTTATTAGTCGCTTCAGTCTTATTACTGAAATTTGAGTGTCCCCTTTTGGTCCAATTTTCTGAGTGACCTGGTCTAATGGTTAATGACGTTTTTTTCCTCTCGTCCAAATACTAGTCCACCTGGTATCGTAATTAATTAATTATCGACTGTTACCGTTATTAGTTCTTGAGTAAAGTCACGAAATACTGAGTGTAAATGTACAATTACTAGTTTACCTCTTAGTCTTATTAAACCCCCTTATCTTTGGACGGAGTGACCACCGAGTCTACCATTTCTTAGACGGACGTCACGTTCTCTGAGCCTAAGTTAGCGACCCAGTCCTTCTAAGGGACCTCTTCCCGTACCGTTGGGTGAGGTCATAAGAACGGACGTCTTAGGGTACCTGTTTCTTCGGACCTCCCGATGTCAGGTATCCCAGTGTGTCTTAACCTGTGCTGATTATTTCCAGGCTGAAGGGACCACCCAGTCTACCATTTCGCAGACAGATGTCACGCCCTCTGGGTCCAAGCTAGGGACCCAGCCCTTCTGGGCGACCTCTTCCTTTACCGTTAGGTGAGGTCATGATAACGGACCTTTTAGGGTACCTGTCTCCTCGGACCATCGGATGTCAGGTGTCCTAGCGTTTCTCAACCTGTGCTGACTTGCTGAAGTGAATACGAATGAATGAATTGTTTCCAGGAAGTTCAGTTCCGATACCAAAAAGGACACCAGTACATACCTACACTATCAACCTGACACTTCTTTCGACTCGTGGCTTCTTAACTACGAAAACTTGACACCACAACCTCTTCTGAGAACTCTCAGGGAACCTGACGTTCCTCTAGGTTGGTCAGGTAAGATTTCCTCTAGTCAGGACCCACAAGAAACCTTCCTGACTACGATTTCGACTTTGAGGTCATGAAACCGGTGGAGTACGTTTCTCAACTGAGTAACCTTTTCTGAGACTACGACCCTCCCTAACCCCCGTCCTCCTCTTCCCCTGCTGTCTCCTACTCTACCGACCTACGGTAGTGACTGAGCTACGTGTACTCAAACCCACTTGAGACCCTTAACCACTACCTGTCCGTCCGGACCGCACGACGCTAAGTACCCCAGCGTTACTCAGTCTGTGCTGACTCACTGACTTGACTTGACTTTCACTGATTGTGTCTGTGTCTGTGTGTGTGTCTGTGTGTGTGTCTGTGTGTGTGTGTGTGTGTGTGTGTGTGTGTGTGTGTGTGTGTGTAGCCCTCTTTATCCTCTAATGGATTGGAGACCCCAAAGTGTCTCTCGTTTACCTAGTAGTCCCTGGAACTGGTATGTAAATTGTTAAGTAAGTTCTACGGAGGATACTCAGTGTCGGGGTTTGAACGTCCCAGTTGATCTATTGCTTTTGTTCGTTGTTCCTGGGACCAATGATCAAGAGTGTCGAAAAGATTTAAGACTCGTCCTGATCGATGTGTTAAACGTCTCGGGTTACGTATTACTTCTATGTTGCCGGGAACAAGAGTGTCGTCGTCGCCTTTTTTTTTTTTTTTTCTCACTGTAATGCGTATAATTTTGTACTTCGAAGAAGCAAAGAGGGGTCACAGAACGACAGACACAGAGGAAGGGATGGCAAGGGAGATGGACAGTCCTACTAAAACCAACAATACACTGAGACGTAAAGGAGTTCGCGTCCCTCCAAACACTCCGCTCACGTCTGAGATACCACATTTTAGATGGTAATTCTAAGTTATAGTGGACGGCAGAACTGTAGACTTCGGTCTTCCTGGAGTCAACTACATTACTGTTAAAAGGGAGGGAAGAGACGAGGACGTCTATTCCAGGGAAACGGTTTGTGGGGAGGAATAGTACCCCGGGGTCGTGTCCGTATGAACAAGGACTCTTCGTCCGAAGTCAGGGAACGGTCGGGTGTCTTAATAAGTCTGTTCGGTTAAGGTAGGAAGACACCTTTGGTCCCCAGTGGAGACGGAGAACAATGATGTCTCGGACGGAGAATGTCGGGAACGAATAAATGGGACGAGGGTTCACGTTGACGAACCACCGGGACACACCGCGCACTGAAGAAGGAGGGACCCCGACTCTTATGTCCACTGATTATTGACAACAGTCAGAGTAGACGGACCCGAGCTCACAGTACGCAGGTCGGTAAGGACATTGGGGTCCCACCCTGAGACTGGAACGGTTGTGTCCCTTCTTCTCCGCTAGCGTTAGCGCTACCTGAGAGCCCCGAAGGGACTCCCAGTCACCATTCCTTAGCCGGTCGGTCACGGCCTCTGTGTCCAAGGTAAAGACTAGACCCTTCTAGGGTGCACGGACCCTCGTCGATTCGAAACCTACGATGTTGATGACTTCGGACGTCGGCATCTCGACCACGAGTCGTTGTTCTCCTCAGTGCCTTTATTCTTTGGGTCCGAAGTGTTGATCTCTCATCGGGGACGACCGACGTTGATCTCTTTTCGGACGTACCGTTGTCTCTGAGTCGTGTCAGTTTTTATTTGTTTATTTTGTAAAACTTTTTAGTAACGGTGTACCTTTACACCCGGGTCCTAACGGTCTCGACGGTGTAAAAGTTCCTTTCGGTCGTTAAGGCTAAAAATGTCCTTTTATTTTGAAAACATTTACCACCGTTGGTTAACTTTTTTTAATCACGACTAAAGTAGTTGTGGTTTTCCTGGATTCTTCCGTGCACATCCATCGTAAGTCCGTGTAAACTACCATAGACTGCACCTTCTTCTCCTGATGAGAGTATTTTTAGGGGAAATAACGAGACAGTTCTATGAATGGAATAGTGTGTCAGTATTAGACATATAAACGGACAAAGGAGGTGATCTAAGACTCGAGGGACAACTTGTCTCATACAGACGTGGACCGTGTTATCAAACCGTGTGTATTCCACGATATTTTAGTAAATAATTTACTAAAGTTAAGTTACTTATGAATTATTCTTGGATGATGAAGGCTCCTCCGAAAAGGACTACCGAGTCTGTAATTTCTGAGATGGACGTTACGTCCTCCGTCCCAAGCTAGGGTCCCAGTCCTTCTAGGGGACCTCTTCCCTTACCGTTGGGTGAGGTCATAAGAACGGACCCTTTACGGTACGTGTTTCCTCGGACCACCCGATATCTAGGACCCCACTGTCTCAGTCTGTCTCGACCTCGCCGATTTGTGTAGGTATGAAGGCCTCGTAACTCCACTTGGTCTGTTCAGTGTGTGTACGAGACACTTACGTAGAAAGTAAATCTTTTGAAAGAGAGAAAAAGGGTCACTCTGAATTTCTTAGAGATTCAAGAAAAATTTCAGTGTAGATAGTCGTCTTCTGTCACAATCCTAAAATAAGACGTCTTGACCTGGCAGCAGGTTCTTTATGTGATTTCCAATGGGAACTTAAAACCACCTTGCGGAGGTTGTGAGTTCAAGGTATGTATACCGCGGTGTACCATTGTCTTCCGACTTCGAATATCAACCAGAGGACTGGGGACAAAATTTCAACTTTAGGCGACCCACACGGGAAGGGGTGTACCATAACTGTTGGTGGTGTCGATTCTAACGGTTCGGTAAGAGAGGGGATGGGGTGGTAAACCCTGGGCAAGGAGGAACAGACATCAGTAAGAAAGTTGTCTGCAATTAACTCCCGGATTATATATGGTCCACGGAGGGTCCCCCACGTCACCATTTCTTAGGTGGACGGTCAGGTCCTCTACACCCAACCTAGGGGACCCAACCCTTCTGCGGGACCTCATCCTTTACCATTGTGGGAGGTCATAAGAACGGACCCCTTAGGGTGCCTGTCTCCTCGGACGGTCCGAAGGTAGACACCCCAACGTTTTGTTAGCCTTCACTGATCTGTCGATTCGTGTGTGCGTTATATATGGTCCGTGACACACTCGAAACTCCTGGCGTTCTGACCTATTTACACCAGAGAAGGGAGTCAATAAGAGTCCGATATCTTTCCATTAAAATGGAAATGAGGTATATTGGACGAAAAAAAACCAGGTATTTAAGGACGTCCTCTTAGTAAAGATGGATAGGTAAGGGAAGTCAGACAAAAGGTTCCACGTAAGGGTAACTATAGGTACTACGGTATTATACTGTTAAACCCCAGTCATTCCAGGCACACAAATGTGACTGGACCGGACAGAGTCCTACACTAGGTGTAAATGAGAATACGGACGTGGATACTTCTGTAGTGATGGAAATAAGTGACTGTGTGGATGGAGAATAATGTGGATGACATGTTGGTTCGATCTTATTGAATCGGATTCTATAAAAGCGAAAGGACCTATTCTTCGGTGTGACCACGAACGGTTTAGACGGTGACGGACGTTTGGTTCCAGGTAAGACGTAATCATCGTTATTGTAGTCTCTAGTACCTGACTGAGGAACGAGTTCAGATCCAGACAAGACTGTGTACGTATGTCATAGTATCAGGTACATGTATGCATGTCTCAGATATTCCATTAGGAAAGTCATTCGACCTTGCTTCAGTCAAGTCCCCTAGATCCAATACTGTGGTTGTGGACAAACCTTAAGTATGACAAACATATCCTGTGTTTAGTATAAAGAGTTGATGGAACGTTTGGAGGACTGGGAGTCTTAGAGCCTAGACTTAAATAGTGTAAGGGGTATGTCCAGTACGTTTGATCGAGTCTACGTGAGACTAAAAGTGTTTGGGTAAAGCTAAGTGGGCATCGGTGTCGTAGTGCAACCGGACTCCGTAAGTGGATCCACCAGAGGGGTCTTTAGTCTACCCCTTCTCTCTTGTCCCTCATCCTTGGTTACAAGAAAAAAGGAGGTCAGGAAATGAAAACTGAAGGGAGGAGTTGGACAGAAAGGGTGGACAAAGGTTCATTATCTTGGTGACCCAGGGAGACTTGTTGGGGTGTAAAAGTGGGACTAAGAACAGAGGGGATCAATCCAAGGAGAAAGAGTGCCATCCTCTCGAAAGATGGGAAAGGAAGATCGTACTGTAGCAAATTTGCAATATAAACGAGGAGAAACATGATACAGAACCGTACTAATACTTATACAACAACAAAAACAAATCAACGATTCAGTACAGACTGAGAAACGTCGAGTACCTGACATCGGACGGTCCGAGGAGACAGGTACCCCCAGAGGTCCGTTCTTATGACCTCACCCAAGAGTAAAGGATGAGGTCCCTTAGAAGGACTTGGTCCCAAGTTGAGACCCAGAAGACGTGGCGTCCGTCTAAGAAATGGTCCTGACGGAATTAATACTTATACTCACCTTGAGTTTACTGGTAAAAGAGAAAGTTGTCTGGGAACATAAGTTACTTCTGAGTTCTTTTAGAGAAGACTTTGAGTTTTCACTCGTGATTATAGAACCCAGATTCACATGGGACTTGTTTACTTATAAAACACATCTACTCCACGAGAAACGTGTTGTATTATATTCCTCTTATTTTATGTAACCTCCCATACAAAAAGTTTTCAATAGGGTTCCAGTTATCATGAGTATCATTTTCCCTCAACTTCGATGTAGGCATTAAAAGACAGAGTTCTTTCGAAGTTTTCCTTTGTTAGAAGTCAAAGAAAAGAGGAACACCCACCAGTATTTCTCATTACCTTTCTTGGAACAAGACGTATCTCCAACCAATTGTCGTCTATCTTATACAAGTTTATACAGGTGAAAAGGCAATGGGGAAGGAGTGTCGGACCGGGGTTGAGACGGGACATTTGGTATTTGACTTGATGAGTGATAATTAAGATTAAGAGACCCCAGGGGAAGATGGGTTCAAGGTACATACCTTTCTGATTTCAACCTTTTATGTACAGAAGTACTGGCGTAACACGGTCTAACTGACAGATCGGATTTAAAGACTACGTAATTACCCCAGACTCCCGTTAAGACACCAAACGACAAGGAACTTGTACTCGGTCTGGAACTCAGTCTTTGAGTTTCAACATAACTTTTTAGATGGACGACTGTGAAAGTCAAGTGAGGGAGTAAAATATGAGTGTGGTTGGGACCCTACGATTAAAATATTTGACTCCGTATTTTTTTTACTTCATACAACACGGTTCTTTTATCATCTGGTCCTTCAGTTTGAATTGAGAGTGACCGGACACATGAAAGGACCTATTATGTCAAGTGAACCGTTATACGACAGACTTTTCAGGATTAACATTTGTCATAGGTTCAGAGTCTACATAAGACGACATGATTAGGTACGACTTCCTCCTCGACAAGGTATTTATTTAAGTCTTAGTAGGACGTAAATTTCTTAAGTGTTTCATACAGGGAAAATCTTATTTACAATCCTTGTCGATGACCGTGGTAGTATGCATTCTTACCCTTCTGTCTCGACAACATGAGGTAAAGACCTTTCTGAGTCTTTACATTTAGAGTGTCATTTAAGCCAGACACATCTTAAACATCGAACCAAAGAAAAGCAACACGTACGGTTTCAATTAGAGGATAGGGGGTTTATAGGATCTATTCACGATTATTATTCTTATCTAGAGTTTTAAATTAAATCGTCTTTATCTGTACGAAACGTATAGAATAATTCCTCCCCTCGTCTAATCTCAATAACCCAATTTTATGTCAACCGGGAGGTAGAGGTGACTACACTCTGGATGTCTCAGGTTCCCGGTTGAAGTGCTGGTAGCAAAAGACACTCCCTGAACTCGTGTGCGTCTGAAACCGTAGGTGTCTACCCTCAGGACCCTGGTTAGGGGGTACCTATGGTTCTCTCTGACGTGTCAAAGGACACTAGTGACCTTCCACTCTCCTTACGGTTAGAATAGTAGTTTCATCACCTCTCTAGTGGAGGAGAAGAACACACACAGCGTGAACCTGTTACTCAAACCACTTCCGTCCTTCTCGTTCATTCATCAGACAGTGGTCTGAGATCTGTAGTCCTTCGACTCAGACACTACTTTCCACCCTCACCACCCCCTGAAGGGATCAACAGGCCACCGATTCGAGGTATGAGGGTTCCGTCCCCCGGGTCCGACGTGGAGACCAGTCCCTTGTCTGGGGTATGTGGTGTTGATTTGTAGGGCGCACGGCTTTGTTTCTAGGCACACGGTGTTTATTCTGGACCGTCGCGGTTTCATTTATTTATTAATTTTGTTTTTTAACTCTCACTATCCGGTCCTTCTGTTTCTCTACCACTCCGGTTATGGGTAGGACCCTTCAGTCTCTAGTGTTTCGACTCGTTCTACCCAGTCTTCGGTCATCGGTTCCAGGGACTTCTATTTCGTACCCTCTGTTAGTGGTACACTCGTTGTTTGGAAGACCGGTTATAAAGAGTTAGTCTCGTTGACGAATAGGTACCACAGACTTCCCGAGGGAGTTGACACTGTAAGGCTTTCGATCTGACAAGATTCATATGAGAAGTATTGTAATTCTTACTGCCGTGGAGGTTGTTGGCGAATGTAGTGAGAAGTTAAAGAAAACAAGTGGCTCAAGGTGATCTAAATGAAGGTTCATAGAGATCTTAGGAAGAAGAAGGTAAAAAAGGAAGACGATATCAAAAATACTGTCGAACAGGACTAGTATCAAAAGAATCCTGATCTGAAAGATGAAGACAAGGATACACGGGAGAGGGACAAGGAGACTGAGATTATAACGAAGAGACGAGTCTCTCAACCTCGTGTGTTATATAATTGTGGTAGTAAACGACACAACTACAATTGTAACCACGACTCCGACACTTTACGATACACGGACTGTGACAGGGTCCGTGGTCCCTATGTTTCTTATTCCGTCTAGAGAGAGAAGGTTTCCCGAGTGACATAAACCTTGTATAGCGACGACGTCTTGTAGTTAGTACGAGAAATTGTAGAAGACCGGGGACTGACAGTGAAGAGACGGTTCTTTTGAGGAAAAGTTGGAAGTTATGGGTTGTGTAAAAAAATAGAACTGGGATTTTAAAAAGAGTTAAGGGATTTGTATTAAACAGGATACACACAAGGGTTCTCGAAACGTAAGGAAGAACGTATTATGACTGTGGCAATTAACATTTATAGACGAATTGTAGTACGGTCCGACCTACTGAGTGTTCGACCTTAGTTCTAACGTCGATTTGCAGTGGCCAAAAAGTCTACGCTCTTGGTGTAAGACAAGTGTAAACGTCACGAGTCCTCGACTCTCTCACGACTTCACCTAATCCGTATTTTTTGTTCTGAAAACGTACTTACATCTGTGTCAAACTCTTTAGTCTGACTTTACACTGTGTTTTGTTGGTGTGTTCGCAGTATAGAGTAAGTCACATGACTTCTGACTTCTACCTGACGGTCCCTTTTGTGGGTCTTACAAACCGTCCATGCACCCTCTAAGAAACTGAATTCTTACGTCGTTAACATAAAAATTTACTGAACACTCCTTAAATAAGTGGTGTATTTAGTTAATAAAGGAGTTTTTGTAAGTTCAATAAAAAGATTAAGGATAGTCGTTTTAGTAGAGAAGGACAGAGACCTTAGAGAAGTAACCGGACGACCATTTAACTGAAATAATCAATTAAAAAGAGATAGATCAATTTCCGTGTAAAGTCCCTCCCTCCCTCTCCTACCTCGTGCGAGAGGAAGTAGTGCGCGTAGTAGGGTACTCGTGGGGGACCGTTGTTCTCGCACCTGTGGTCTCTGACCCTCTTTCAGTTATTGACTGTCGTTCCTTTCTTAAGCTCCGCAACTAGTAGAGTCTGAGTCTTCAACTCTGTTTCAGTATCTTAAGTTGTGATATAATTGAGACGAACACGACCTTCCCTCTTTATAAGAATTTACTCGAGTCTAATCTTTGTGCCTTCTCTAAAGTTCCGTTAGCTTAAATTGGGTAACACAGGACCATGATAACTATAGAACCTGGTCTAGCAAAAGACAACCCCCACCACCGTCTACTACACACAACAAGACCCGTGATATCGTAAGAATCGTCTTAGAGAACGTAGATGAGGGATCTACGGCAATGGTTGGAGGTCCATATCTGTTCGTTTTCACAGAGGTCTGTAACCGGTTACATGGGTCGCCGATTCACCTGGGAAACAACTCTTGGTGACGAGATTCGGTAGTGTGTGTTTATTATCACGAAGATCGCGGTAATATCTTTCGATAGAAAAGTTGACGAAATTGCTACTGTTTTACTTCTTACCGTAGTTTGATTATAAATCCGTTTCTCTTGTCGGACTTCTCTAGTAGAGATTTGTGGTGACTTCCTTGCATTTTGTCTGAAACTGTATTGGAGTCAGTTTCCAGATAAAGCCAACTCTTCATCTCCATTAAACGGTGCACCATAAGAAGAGGAAAGAACCATAAAGACCGTACAACAACGAACGAGACGTCGGTTTAGTCTTCGTAAACTGTGTTACTAAAGACAAAATTTGTTTTTCGTTATAAGTTTCCTTACAAAAAGGACTGTTTCGTCCGACACTTTTAGGACGACAAGTTTACTCTCTTGATTAAATGGTGCAGTCACTGAGTCGGCAGGAATTTAGGTCAAGTGGACTTTAGTCGTTTGGATCTGTTTTCCGGTTTAAATAAGTTATCTTTTTCATAGAAAAATTTTGTATTAGAAAAATATTGGAGGAGTCCGGAATTAAAGGAGTGGAGACTTTAGTACATTATTCTAGGCAGAATGTCTAAATACTTTTAACTCTACAATGTACGTTTCCGTCATCAACCGTGTACTATGTATAAGTTTCGACGAATTTATAGTTAAGTTTATATATAAAAGTCAGTCAAAGAGACTGGAGTATAAATGATTCTGATCCTAAATAAAAGTGGAGGACAACGGATGATTAGTTTCCCCGATTCTTTGTGATTTTCCTAACCCTGTGATCAGTAAATGATTACACATATCAATGAAAACACAAGGGGGTTTTATGTTTTCTGTAGCATATTTTATTGGAAGATTAGGACGTGACACACGAGTCAACGAACACGGGTCGAGAAACGTCGGGGTACCTGGAATCGAGCGGTCCGAGGAAACGGGTACTTTAAAAGGTCCGTTCTTATGACCTCTCCTCACGGTAAAGGAAGAGGTCCGCCAGAAGGGTTGGGTTTCTAGGTTGGACGAGGTTAGGTACAGAAGACACAGAGGACGTGACCGTCCGTCTAAGAAAGGGTGATCGCGGTGAATCGAAGAATTTTAAATTGGTTGTAACCGGAGATTCAACCACCGACCAGAAAGAAAGGAGGACTATAAAGTAGGGATTTTAATAAACCGTATATTCTAACGGTTGTTTTTAGGTGGATCAGTTTCGATACCAAAAAGGTCATTAGTACATATCTACACTCTCAGCCTGATATTTCTTTCAACTCGTGGCTTCTTGACTACGAAGACTTGACACCACAACCTCTTCTGAGAACTCTCAGGGAACCTGACGTTCCTCTAGTTTAGTCCAAAGGATTTCCTTTAGTTAGGACTTATAAGTAACCTTCCTGACTACAACTTCGACTTTGAGGTTATGAAACCGATGGACTATGTTTCTTGACTGAGGAACCTTTTCTGGGACTACGACCCTTTCTAATTTCCGTCCACCTCTTCCTCTGCTGTCTCCTAATCTACCAACCAACCGTAGTGGTTGAACTTCCTGTACTCGAACTCGTTCGGGACCTTCAACCATTACCTGTCCCTTCAGACCGTACGACGTCAAGTACCCCAGAGTTTCTCCACCTGTGCTGACTTACTGACTTGACTCCTACACACAACCAGAAGGGTCCACCGCGATCATCATTCCTTAGGAGGACGGTTACATCCTCCACGTTCTCTACACCCAAGATAGGGACCCAACCCTTCTAGGGGACCTTTTCTTTTACCGTTGGGTGAGGTCATCAGAACGGGCCTCTTAGGGTACCTGTCTCCTCGGACCATTCGCTGTCAGGTACCCCAGTGTTTCTAAACAATGCTGACTTCACTGTCGTGTATGCGCTTTACACGCAATAACATTTCTCACCGCTAAAATTTATAAGTTTAAGTGTTGTAGGGGAATGTAGTTTATGATTGAATAGTTTACATACTTTTTACTCGGTTTTGGTTTAGATCATCTCTTATAGATATACACAGTGACTGAGTGAAACGACATATAGCCTTTAATTGTACTGCAACATGCAGTTGGTATGAAGTCAATTTGTTAAAACTTTTTTGGTTCAGATCTTCTTGTTTGAGTTACGGTTATTTTTTCCTCAGAGTCTATTTTCTTTAGCAATATTTATCGAAAAAAGAAAGCCCGGTGTGTCTGTAGTTCGGTTCTGAAGATGTATTTAGAAATTACAAGATACGACCCAGTATGGACACTAGAATAGGGGACACTGTTAAAAATACTAAGGGTACAATGTCTACTCCTTTGACCTCGACCTTCATAGATTCACTGAATGGGTTCCAGTACGGGGAATCTCCTCGGTCCAAACTTCGGATCCGTCAGATCAGCCCGAAGAAAAGTAATCCTTAATACGGAGCCCTGTATACCCACTACTGATACTTCGCTGACACCCAAAGAGAACGGTGGATCAATGGTACCTTCGTAACTGAATTTGGTCAGGACCCTTTTGTATACTGGTGGACTTTTAGTACAACTAAAGTCACGGACTGCCTAATTAGAGTCCGACGAGGGTCCATTACTTTTATATTTGTTACTTTGGACCGAAGGGATAAGTATTCGGATAGAAAGGGTATCTGTTCAGTAGTACGTCTTTTTAGTTCCGTCTCCGGAGAAAGATTTTCTAAGAGGAGGAAATCTTTGAAGATTCATTCAGATGAAGAACCTATCTAAAACCTTTCAAGTACCTGTGAAATATATTATATACGTCTTATGACGTACGTAGGCTCGGGTCTTAAAACCTTTGTTTTTTAAATTCTTCCTGACAAGATTTGTTTTTCTTCATGTACTTAGTCTTCGAATTATTACGGTCCTAGGTTGTCATAAACTAAAATTTTACCGTATTATAGATATCAGTTGGGGATTTTGTCATCGTCGTTAGTTATTTTTATAATTGTATAGTTGTACAGTATAAGTACTCACCAGTTTGGGTTCCCTGTGTGTACAGAGTTTAAACTTCTAAATTAGGTCCAAAAACAGTTTCGTGAATGATCCGGTGATCGTCCGTGGCACTACCCGTGTCTTAAAGTTTATATTTAATTTTAAAGAGGGAAGTGTCGAGTAATATCTTCCAAAAATACTTTTATTTATAACTACCATTTTACTGTGACCAGTTACAATGATATTTCCATACACTTTGTAATATTCCCTAGTCTTCCCCATCTTACTAAGTAATAAACACAGTTCCTTTGTACTCAATGTCTTTACTTTACTACAAACTCGTCTCAGAACTGTCCACCTTTTCTCGAACGGTACACACGATTCTAGGGACCACCGAGTCTACCACTTCTTAGACGGACGACACGTACTCTGGGTCTAAGCTAGGGACTAAACCTTTCTAAGGGACCTCTTCTCTTACCGTTGAGTGAGGTCATAAGAACGGACCTCTTAAAGTACCTGTCACCTCGGACCGCCCGATGTCAGGGACCCCAACGTTTCTCAACCCGTTCTGACTTTGAAGTGTTCCCTAGTCTTTCCCATCTAATTAAGAAACGTAGTCCTTTTGTACCCTCAATGTCTTTATTTTACTATAAACTCGTCTCAGAACTGTCCACCTCTTCTCGAACGGTATGTTTAATCAATCGTCATGTCAGTACAAACTCTACCCTGTTTGGTAGGATATAAAGATCTTTTCTTTAGATCTCTTTTCTCTCTGGTCTCAGTCCCAAACCACACACCCGACTCCGGTTCTATGTTGTCACGTAAAGTTTATACGAACCTTTCTGAGATGTCTACTCGTACTCTTCGAAACCTCTTGTATCAACCTTTACTTCTACTAGGTTAGACACACTCTTACCCGTGAGACTTTCGTGTCCTACTTGGATTAACCTCTGTCTTCTTAGACCCTTGTCTTTCTTGTTAATCCTACGGGACAATGGTGTTAAATTCTCTCTTTACTCGGAGTCCTGTGTAGTCTATTTGTTGACCCTCACGACCCTCAACGTTCTTCTTTTCCTAGTCTCTCTTTTCCAACAGAGTGTGTTCCTACGGACGCACATGATTCAGTGACGTCCGTACAGACTGAGAAACACTTGGATACCTGGCATTGGGCGGTCCGAGGAGACAGACACGTCAAGAGGTCCGTTCTTATGACCTCACCCAAAGGTGCGGGAGGAGGTCTCCTAGAAGGGCTAGGTCTCTAGTTTGAGTGTATAGAATACAGAGGACGAGACCGTCCGCCCAAGAAATGGTGATCCCGGTGCACCCTTCGGAGGGTTGTGTTCCTATTGACCTACCGTTGAATAGGTTACTCTTGACGGCACTTACCGAGGGATAGAGTTTCTATCCGAACCAGGAGAGTTTAACAACGACAACAAGTCAGTGATTCAGCTCAGGTTGCTAAACACTGGGGTAGCTGTCGTTGTGCGGTCCAAAGGGACAGGAAGTGGCAGAGAGTCTCAAACGAGTTTGAGTATAGGAAATTCAGTCACTACGGTACGTTGGTAGAGTAGGAGACAGTACGGGAAGAGGAGGACGGAAGTCAGAAAGGGTCGTAGTCCCAGAAAAGGTTACTCAACCGACAGACGTAGTCCACCGGTCTCACAACCTCGAAACCGAAGTCGTAGTTAGGAAGGGTACTTGTAAGTTCCAACTAAAGGAAATCCTAACTGACCAACTACTTCCACTTTCTCCTCTCGCTTTTTCGACCGAATGTTGAGTTGTAAGTTTTTTGTTTCTAGTACCATAGGTCAGGGTAGTGAAGTTCCGTTTATCTGCCCTTTTGTTACCTTTGTCACTGTCTGATAAAAGAACCCGAGGTTTTAGTGATACCTGTCACTGACGTCGATACTTTAATTTTCTGTGAATGACGAACTTTCTTTGCGATACTGTTTGGATCTGTCGTATAATTTTCCGTCTCTGTAATGAAACAGATGTTTCCAGACAGTTCAGTTTCGATACCAAAAAGGTCATCAATACATACTTACACTCTCGACCTGTTATTTTTTCCAACTCGCGACTTCTTGACTACGGAAGTTTGACACCACGACCTCTTCTGAGAACTCTCAGGGAACTGTCGTTCTTCTAGTATGGTCAGTTAGGATTCTCATGAGTCCAGACAGAACCAATTTTACCCACGTATAGATATAATTAAGGTTCTTTTCTACACTACACTACACTCTTATGGTCTCTTTCCGAGATCCTGAACCCTTGAACGTATAAGGTGGTCCGTGGGTGTACCTGTGCGGTGCACACCAGAGTTTCTGGTATAAGGTCCTCGCGTAGGTACAGGACTGAGTGACCCTTCCGGTCTGTAGTTGGGGAACGTGCCTAGTCGGAGTCGTTGGGTGGTTCTTACCGAGTACCGAGAGGTAGAGAGAACATCTCGTTGGTTTCCTCAGTGAAAAAAAAAAATTACTGTAGCCGGGATGTTTAGTTAAGTCACTTAATTTTGTCCGGGACGATCTGGTCTGGTGTCCTGTTCCAGAGTCTAAAAGATAAAAAAAATTAATTAAATAAAAAATTAACTTTCTATTAACGAAATGTCTCAAAACAACCAAAGACGGCATGTAGGTGTACTTAGTCGGTATCCATATGTATACAGGGGAAGAAGAACTTTGAGGGAGGGTAGAGGGTGGGGTAGGGTAGGGAGATCTAACAATGTCTCGGGTCCAAACTCAAGGTACTCAGGATATCGTTTAAGGGTAACCGATGGATAAAATGTGTACTACAGTAACTGAAAAGTGTAATGAGAGAGGTATGTTAGAGTGGCCTAGTGTGCCTAGTTTTGACGAGGTTCACAGACTTCTCTTGTCGAGTCCGAGGGAGACGGGTCGTGTTACGCCCGAACTTGTTCCGGTCTGACGGTGTGAACCCCTGTCGACTCTACAAGGACTTTACTGTCTCCGTCGGACGGTCGGAGGGGAGGAGACGGTACAAGGCACACTACCGATAACTAAAGTCTGTGACAAAGTCTCGTCTTGACTTTCACACACGGAAACGTCGAACAGTCCGTACACCCGGGCTGAGAGTGTTCCCCGAATCGTGGCCGTCGGAGTACTCACCACGGGTCCTTTCGCCTCAGTCCGGAAGACTCCGGATAAAAGGAGAGACCGACTCTAAGCTAGTTACCGAGTTCGTCAGTTATAAAAACAAGAAAATTGTGTAGGTACGGTTCCCGAGGTTGGTCCTCTTTACCTTCAAACTTCCCTCCCTTTTATCTTCTGGAAGTCAGTAACCACGTCTGTTCTCCGTTCCTCTTATTTTTACAGTTGTACGAGTCTGCAAAGATAGAAAACTGGAAACGCCCCCACGACAATAAAAAACCCTTTCTGACATAAATAAATTCTTTGTATGTAACGTACAATATCATCTGAAACCCTACCCCTCTTTCTCTACTTATTCCTTCAGGGACGGAGTTTCTTAGGACGTTAGATCCTTCCTTTGTCTATACCTGGGTTTACGATGTTTCGTGTAGTTTCACCCACTCCTTTATTCTTTGTCCTCTACCCAGACGTGACGTGACTACGACCCCACTTTCCTAAAGTCAGGACAGGGTCTACCTGATTGTTTTTCTCTCTTATTATCCTAGTTTCACCTTGACAGTCTGAAGGGACCACCAAGTCACCAATCCTTAGACGGACGGTTGTACTCCTTGTGCCCAAGTTTGGGACCAGACCTTCCTAGGGTGTACGTACCTGATTGATTTGGGTACGTGGTGTTGATGACTCGGGTACGTGGGGTCCCGGACACGAGACGTCGCTCTCTTCGGTACGGAGCTTTTCGGGTGTGCGACGTTGATCTCTTATCCGGGGCGGATCACGCAGGGTCCGCCGACTCACCATTTCGTAAGTGGACGGTCACGTCCTCTGTGTCCCGGCTAGGGACCCGGTCCTTCTAGGGGACCTCTTCCTTTACCGTTGGGTGAGGTCATGGAACGGTCCCTTTAGGGTACCCTTCTCCTCGGACCATTCGATGTCAGGTACCCCAGCGTTTCTCAACCTGTACTGATTCACTAACTCGTACGAGCGGAGTTGATCTCTTTCGGGTGTGCGTCGTTGCTTCTGGGTCGTGTCGGTTTTTTGTTGTTTCCCCTTCGACAACAGACGACAAGTCAACGACCACTTTATAATTGTAATTATTTTCGGAATTCGTACTGAATGTGTAGTCTATCTAATAGATCGACTTATAAGAGGGGTGCAAAAGATTTAAAATGAACAGTAAACGTTGAAATGAACGGTGTAAAATGAACAGTTAGTAAATACGTGAGGTTTCTATAAATAATTCGTGTCACATTGATTTTTTTACGGTATTAGTATAAGTACTAATGAGAATGTGTGTATTTTGAAGACATTTGTCAATCAAAATTTCGTACTGGATTTGAACTCAACAATTTATATTTTAGATATTATTTTTCGTAATTTAAAAAACAGAAGGAATTCGAAAACTGGTGTTGATACAGGAACTGTGTACCGTTCGTGAGTTTACAAACAGGACACCATGTGTCATTTGGACTGAAGGAATCCATCCATTCTCGTGGTAAGGGTCGAAGAGGAGCTTCAAATTTAGGTTTACTGTGATCTTACCAGTATAATTGGGCTCAAAGTTCAAAGGTTTAGGACGTAAAACTGATGTTTCATGTCAAAACGTTCGGGAGAAAACTAATCTTTTTTTGTTTGACGTTTTGCAACTCTTATTTTCAATGGATCTTTACACTCGGGACTCGTTACTTTACCAGACTATAGCTTTCACTGGAACTCCAAAGAGAGAGTTGGAGTCTCTTGGTGTCCTTCTTTATCGTTTTAATTACCACCTTTATTTCATTCTATCCACAAATTTTACCAGACTTTACAATAGATAAAAATTACTAGAGCCTACGATCCTTGGGGTCCTTCCTTTCAGTTTAAGTTTTTATTGGTCACTCGGAGATGAACCATGGTATTGAGTGTTTCAAAGATTTGAAGGAACATAGTAGTAAACGTTACATAGTATTCTCGTAATCGTAGGGGTCACGAATCCGTAGTTTGTCCTTGTCTTTCTTCTTTACGTATTCCCGTCCGTACATTATTATTTTCTAGTGGTTTGGATTCGATTTACTTATTTACTTACTTCGGTTTCCAGTTAGATGTCTTAAAGCCCTCTTAGACAAGTATAGTCTAAACTATACTTTAGTCTGGTAAACAAGTATGTAGTTAAAGTAAGTTAGTTGGTTTGAAATGACTTGGGGATTATAATCAAGACATGACTCGACCTACCAACCGTAAGGTCTTCGAGCCGTGAGTCATCTAGTACGATCTTTACAGATAACTAGAGTTTAATACTTATTTAACAGAGTAGAAATAAGTATTTAAATTTTACGTACGATCAGAAAGATACAGAGAGAGAGGTTAAGTAAGTAAGTCAGACAGTAACCGAATAGGTTGTTTCTAAATTAGGAAATTGGACATGGTCTATAAAGGGATCCAAGTTTCCTATGGGTTTAATTGTCTTATGTCGTGGACGGATATTTTTCCGTTCCTAAAGATCATTAAAGACCAATTTATACTAACCGTGTTATTAATGACGTATTTGTTCTACGATATTTTCCATGGTCGTTCTCCGCCCCTCCAACCTCTCCCTAAAAATTTCTAAACCCCCCCTTTTTCCCTTCCCAGTAAGTTAAACCCAAGGATACATACACATCCTCGAAGGAGTCGTTTTCTCTACCTCCTTCCCGTAAGGACTGACTCTCGTCCTGTACCCTTCTTCGTCTCCTCGCTCTCACACGTCTGTCTTTCTCGTCCTCTCGCCCTGACGTTGTGCGCACCCGTCTACTGGGGCAAGTGAGACGTCTCAGTCCGTGTTCTCCCTCCTCCAATCCCTGAGACGGCCTTCGAGTCCGAGTCGAGTCAGGGGTCTGACGAAAGTCTGTGGTTGTAGGATTGAAATAGTCCGTTCAGAGTCTTTTATTCGGCTTCCCGTTCAGATGGTTGCGTGTTTCTCGATAAAGTGAAACGAATGTCGTCTTCTGTCAGGAGAACTAACCCGATTTAAAACTTACCCGTACCTTTACAAACCGTTTAACAGGTACCCTAAGAGGCCTGTTCTTATGACCACACCCAACGGTACTATATATGAGATGTTTAAATATTAGCGAAACTTCTATCCTAAATATATAACCTATAGAAAAGGATACCAATGTTTTAGAGACGGTAAAAGTGTCTAAAGGGGAAAGTGGCAAAGGACTTCTAGGTTTCTTTATAGCCTGTTCCTCAGTTCTTTTCTTCTAAGAAAGAGCCTGAGCCGTTGTTTGGTGAAAAACATCCGTTTCAACAAATTAAGGACGAAGTACGTGAGTAGATCCCATGTGCTCGGATGGGGGTGACTTGAGGGTCGGACGTCCCCTTTGGGACCTCAGTCTCAATTCTCTAATCTCAGACCAAGAGGGTGATTGACCGTTAAATGAAACCCATTTAGTGTATGTGAGTGACTCTGGTTCAATTAAGTGGACATTTCCTCGGGAATTAAGGTGGACGGAATATTTAAACAGGACTTAGTTCATTTGGTTTTACCAAGTGTTTTCTGTGATGAATACCATAGTATTCCATAATAATTAATCCTAGTTTCTTCTAGTGTTTCTAGAATATTGGGATCATGAAACTCCTTGTCCATTATGCGCACTGGAACTTAAAGAATACGTCGGTTGGTCTGACATACATAAAAAGTGTTAGTTTGAAGTTCGAGACCCTGTAAAATCCCGATGAAGTAAAATAATATTCGACCCCTTTCTGACTCGTCAGGGTTCGTCGTCCTACGGACCCTTTGAGTCCAACGAGACACGACCCTTATAGGAGTCTTCTCACTTATTCTAAGTCACTGACTGTTGACTATTGGACTACGATGAGGGTTTGATCCCTTGTGACTCTACTTTCTTACCCCTGGAGAGAAGACGTGGGTCTAAGATTCCAAATTGTCGTTTCTCTCGGAGGACATTTAGAGGGCGTCGATACCAATTTGGGTAAGTTATGAGTTTGGTTCTCGACAAGTGGTTCTTGGCCCACCTTGGAAGGATCCGAATACTGTGTACTTCAACTTGAAGTCCCACCGAAAACTTTCTCAGAGTCAAGGATTTAGGTTCAAGTGGATGAAGTGGCGGAGAGAGTTAGGGAGTTTGTAAAATCTTTGTGAGTCGGAAGAGGTTCAACTGGGTGACCGCGTGTCGTGTCAACCGGTTTTTCTCTCTCTCTCTCTTGTTCGGCGGGCGTATACTCACAGGGGTCGTACGGCCTGTCACGCTCTTTGTCGTCGACCGTGGAAGGAATAAACCGGAACTAACCTCGTGAACGGCCACAGGTGGCGTCGATACGGTCTGGTCTGGTGTTCCTGTGTCCGAACTTAAGACGTTGGATTCAAGGGGTCCCGTTGAAAATATCGGGACGATATCATCAGTAAAAAAAAAAAAATTCCAGTTCTAAATGTACAAATAAAACTGACCACAAAAAACCGGATTAGGTCTAATTCCCCCTTCTTTTCTTACTTTGTAACTGTGTCTATCTAATTATCAAAAGTTTCACTTTGGATGTCGAGTAAAACCCTTGAGAGAGTACTCTTGGAACGAAATAAAATAACTTTTCTCGTCCTTCTCCCTGTAAAGACAAGTCGAACCCCTCGGGTTTCTTGGTCAGGGTCTCTTCTTGTAGACAAACCGCTTGTGTTTCCTTGTATTGTGGACGTTTGACGGACACAAATGAGACCCTGACCAACAGGTAATAGGAGACTTTTATACAAAGTCTCGACCTTTGCCAGACAAACACGGTTCTTTCAGACCCCACTATTGTGTCGGACAAACGGAACCTTTAGAGGGCCAAGGTCGTACCCGCCCGGGACGACTCGGTTCTCTCGAGACCTTGTAAAAAGACGGATCGCGGAGAAACGATTTTGGGAATGTTCAAACCTTGACCTCTGGTCTCTTCCCCAAACTCCCCGACTCTCACACCTCCTACTGACGACCCGAAGTCCTACACCAATACTATAATAAATAAGGAGACACTACTAAAAGACCGTTCCGAAACGGACAGAATCGGAGACCTGGCTCAACGCGCATAGTTTTTGTTGTGGTTTTGTTTGGTAAAATTGTGGGTGTGAATGTCCTTTGAAATGGGGTCCCCGAGGTTCACGAAAAGTTTCTTGTTCTTCCGGACGACACACGTCGAGACGGGAACCGTCGACACCGACAGTCGGGGTTCGTGTTAAATAACACAGAAGGAACTTCGTAAGAACCAGATCTTTCTTCCTAGGGGTTTCTCTGGAGTGAGTTTCGTCGTCTGCGGGAGTCGTCTTCTGAAGGGTGGTTTTCCGTTTGGGGAGTGTGACGACCCTCGGGGGTTTGGGTTGTCGTAGGGGACAGTGATGAGACTCAGTTTGAACGTCGACCTCAGACTCCCACTATTTACAGTAACCGAACTCCTGTTAAACTTCGGATCTTACTTCTCTGTATTCTTCACACACCTGTCACTATTCTCTTCTCTGAGATACTAAAGTCATGGAAATCTGGTACTTTAAAACCGTGGAACAGAATACAGGGGACCTATACAAGGTCTCGGAGGACCAAATATCAGAAACTCTTGAACTCATCTTAAACGTAGGACGACAACACACTTTTAACATATTTAGAATTAATACAACTTAACCAAGTGTCACGAAAAGATGAACCTCTTCCTTTACCGTTGGGTGAGGTCACAAGAACGGACCTCTTAGGGTCCCTGCCCCCTCGGACCACCCGACGGCAGATACCCCAGTGTGTCTCAGCCTGTGCTGACTTCGCTGAGTCGTCGTCGTCGTCGTCGTCGAAAAGATGACGATATCCAGACATATCATTCTATGTTCACTTTCAGCGAGTCAGTACAGGTTGAGAAACGTTCAGGTACCTGATATATCAGGTACTTTAAGACGTCCGGTCTTATGACCTCACCCATCGGAAAGGGAAGAGGTCCCCTAGAAGGGTTGGGTCCCCAGATTGGGTCCAGAGGACGTAACGTCCGCCTAAGAAATAGTCCACTCGGTGTCCCCTTCGGGTATCCAGATATATCTAGATGATATAGGAAGATGAAAAGACAGATAAATAAACTAATTAGAAACTCTTAGACTATAACTTTGAGGTTGATGTTTAGAATTAAATACATGAATTTTTATCGACATTATATATCAGCTTGACATACATTGAAACGAGTCTTAAAAGGTTCAGAGGATATTTACACGATGGTACGGAAATATTAAATTTTTTTTTTTAATTTTTCTTTCTTTTTTTCTGCACACACCCCTTTGTCGTCTCGAATGTAAACATACTTAAAGTCGAATTCCGGTCGGATCTGTGGACCGGGAAACGTACGAAGAGGAGTATATTAAACTCTTTTGTTAAGATAAGAATAAAGTATTCGTCCTTTTCTTCCGAATCCTTCAAATTCGTCAAGAGGATCTCAGTACAATAAGTCAGTGAATCTTCGTGATCCCAAAGTTGGGCCCGGACAGGCCTAAAAAAGGTCAAAGTCCACCGGACGTTTTCCAACTGTACGTAACTATAAGGAGAACCGACGTCAAAATAAGACTTTTCTGGGTCTCGTACGACCCTACAAACAGACAAAAATTACAGAGTTGGACCAGAGGTAAGGAAGGGAGCTCGAAGGAACAGAGTTAGACTCTTGTCTTTCTTCCGCTTCCGTATTACCTTCAGGTCCGAACAAAGTGTGTTCTTAACATCGTGTATTAACGGATATACGAATGACGTAATAAATTCCTACAGGATAAGTTGGGACGTTCTCTTTGTCTGGTTATTTCTATCTCCTTTAATTCTCTACGTTCACCGACCACTCTTTGCAATTTTGTCTATTCATCTTGTGTCCTCATGACCACCATCCCCTTCCCTACTTCATAAGTTTCAATGTGATTTCGTAATTCTATGAGTTTTAGGTGGTCCGGAATTCACCCACCCTTGAGTGACCCTTGTGGACAAGACCGGGATAGTTAAAAGACGGACGTCGCGTGTCTATTTTCGGTCGTCCGGTTCCCCGTTCTACGTATATACTGGTTCGTTTGACCAGACACACAGAGCATTTTCGTTCAAACCCAAACGGAGTGTGTGAAAAGGACACGACCGGGGGAACAAGTAATACTCGAGACCGGATGGAGTATTGGGGTCGTTCCCTTTGTCTCTAACACTCTCTGTGTCTCTCTGTCCCTCGTAACGGATTATGTCCTAAGTTCCCTCACACCGGGAAATTGTCACATGCATGGGTGGAATTCACACAATTGGAAGGTAGAGAAGGGTGAAGAGTGACACTCAAATAATTGGGTTCACAAATAATTGAGTTACACAAATAACTGACGACGTCACTGCCGACACCATCCACCGTACCATTATGTGAACCTCCCTAAGTTCCACTTCGGGGTGAATTGTATACTGGAAGTTCTCAGTTGAGTAGAAACCATAAAACACCAAGAATTAGAAATTTTGTATCCTTTGGGAACACCTTACTTAGTTACCGTTTCTTTTCGTTCATTTGATTCCTTCTAATTACATTAAAAAAAATTCTATTATAATTAATGAAGGATCATCGAGTCTGTCATTTCGTAGACGGACGTTACGTCCTCTGGACCCAAGTTAGGGACCCACCCCTTCTAGGGGACCTCTTCCTTTACCGTTGGGTGAGGTCACAAGAACAGACCCCTTGACGTACCTGTCTCCTCGGACCGCCCAGTGTCAAGTACCCCAGCGTTTCTCAACCTGTGTTGACTTGCTGTTTTGTCCGTTTTTTTTTACATTGGTATGGTGACCTTAAACATAAGTCGGAGGGTCCATCGAGTTTACCATTTCTTAGAGTTTACCATTACGGTACGCGCTCTGGGTGTAAACTAGGGACCCAGTCCTTTTAGGGGGACCTCTTCCTTTTCCGTTGGGTGAGATCACAAGAATGGACCTCTGAGGGTACCTGTCTCCTCTGACCATCCGATTCGGGTACCCCAGCGTTTCTCCACCTGTACTGACTTGCTGATTGTGTGTAAATTTTTAGGTAGGGGACAAGAAACCTGAGTCGGACAGTCATCCGAAAGAATGACTTTCGGGAATGTAGACACACCTTGGTTACACTCATAATACGACTGAAACATTCCAAGAGTTTTGTATACACTCAGAAGGATAAAATGTTTACTTATTTGACACGAGTTCGTCCATCTCTTTTAACGAATTCCGATTTAACGATGGTTCTTTTCCAGGTCTGGATCTTAAGATTCATTTATAAGTATGTGGTATACATGTAACTCTATATATAAGGGCTGGTGTACACTTAACTTTCTATCTATTCCTTCTTTCTCTTTATTTCACCTACACTACTTACTGAATTATAAATACAAAATGTATATACCATATATGTCTACAACAACAAGTCGGTGATTCAGTGTAGACTGAGAAACACTAGGGCACCCGACGTCGTGTGGTCCGAAAGGGCAGTAAGTGATAGAGGACCTTGAACGAGTTTGAGTACAGGTAACTTAGGTACTACGGTAGGTTGGTAAAATAGGAGACACCAGGGGAAGAGGACGGAAGTTAGAAAGAGTCGTAATCTCGGGTTTATTGTTATTCGGTTCCTTGTCCTCTGATTGAAATCTTGTAGATCGTACGTCCAGTGACACACACGCACATTATAACACTAAATATTGTTCTTTGTATATAAACTAGAAGTAGGGGTAAAGCCAGTGGTTCAAGGATTTTCGGAACCTGAAACACAATTACTCCAGTGAAAACCTTTCAAGAATCCATCGGATCCCTATCCTCGACCAACGGTTCCCTTTGAGTCTCCTAGTCTTGAAAGTTGGAGTGGGAGGTTGAACCCCATCCCCTCCTCGGTTTCCAACTCAAGTTAGACCGGTCACTCTATTAGTTATACTAAAGATTACTTCGATGAGATTTTGGGGTTTTCCTGTTCGAAACCTCTCAGATAAAATGTGTAGAGTAGACTAACAATGACTTAATACAGGAAAATGTTATTTGTCCATTACAGTCTTCATTCTAGAAAGAGATTCAAGACACTGTTCGAGACCGTTTAATTAGTTTGGGTCCTTCTACAGTACTTTTGTGGGTTACACATCGACAAACCAGTCTTCACGTCTACTTTTAGATCCGAACGTTAACCGTAGACTACACCCATCGTTAGAACATCTTGACTTGAGAATTGGTCACCCTCGACTGTGATAGAGACCCATTTATCCCAGTTTTGACTCAACTTAACATCCTGTGAGTCGACTACACCCTCTTAAAGAACCACCACACCCCTTTTTTGGTTGTCTGGACAGTACGTAGTAGAGTAATTTCAAACAGTAGTACCTGGGTTTAGTGTCTACTCTTGTGACTCCGCGTCTCTCGACTTCTGGAAACGGACTACAGGGTACTCAGTACTTCCCTCCGACTACCCATTCCTTCTATCACCTTTTCGGAAAACCCGTTCCTAAGTCACCTTTAAGGTACTTTCTACGTGGTTCGAAAACGTAGTTAAAAATAAACTTGTATCCTAAGACATTGAAAATTCCTGTGTTCTATGGGTTTTAACTCTCTTAATTTCGACTTGTATGATTGAACTTTTTACGTTGGGTTTCCAATTACCCTTGTATTTCCTGTTAGTGTCTACTCTTACAAGTTTTCCACGAAAGTTTACCAGATTTGTACATTGTTTAAGTTGGGGTGACGTCAATGGGGTTTAACAAAGTGGGTGTTTGTGGAACGTCAACCATGGGTCTTTAAGGTAGTGTGACATCATGGTTGTCACACCCATACTTGAACGACCACCCCGTCCCCCTCCCACCCCCTTCTCCGTTCTTCCACAGTCCTTCTCTTTCATATTAAATTGACCTGTTTCGACTCTGGGACCTCACTCAAGAAACTTCTTCTACGGTTTGGTTTTAGGACGACGTAATCTTGCTACCGGTGGTATACGTTTTACCGGAAACTTAACCCTCCCAGTGTGAAGGAGGAAACGGAAGAGGTTACCCCTTTGGTAAGTATGTGTAAGGGACTCGGTCTACGTCTCAAGAGGTGACTTCAACGAGGACATTCAAAAGTCAGTTACGGTAATCGTAGGGTAGACGGTGTCGATACTTCGAGGGTCTTTGACACGTTAATCTTTTTTTTATTATTATTCCAACCCAAATACAAACCGACTTGGGACACGAGTGACACACCGGAACCCGGCCAGTCTACTGGACGAACACAGGACTCTTCAGTTTGGTCGACCCTTTAACTCATTCTTTGTCACCGGAGGGACCTTTTGTCTACGATGTCGACTCGACTTGTAAAAAAAAAATCATTTATTTAATCCCCGGTTCCTTTCCTCCCTCCCTCACCACTTAACAAAACTTATAAGTCCTCGTCGAGGTTCGACTCCTTGTTTGATCTTGGAGATAGGTCTTACTAGTGGTCCAGAGGACACCAGTTAGACCAGCGGTCGGAGTCGTTTGTGATAACCTGGTGTCCACTGGAGAGAAATCTGTTAACTTGGGAACTGTACTTCCAGGAACCCCTAGTATAAACAATTTTATAGTGGAGTGACTTTGATAGGTCCACGGATCGTTTCTAACGTTCGGGGGAAGTGGGACCGTATGGGACAAACCGAGGACACAAAACCGGTCGTGGAAGGGACCGTGCACACACGATTCAGCGAAGTCAGCACAGGTTGAGACACTTTGTGATACCTGACATCGGGTGGTCCGAGGAGACAGGTACCCTGAGAGGTCCGTTCTTGTGACCTCACCCAACGGTACGGGAGGAGGTCCCCTAGAAGGACTCGGTCCCTAGTTTGGGTCCAGAGGACCTGACGTCCATCTAAGAAATGGTAATCACGGTGGAGTCTGTGGGTTCCCTACGGTGATCATATGAATAATTTGTTAATCAGAACAGTCAGAAATTCCTTCACCTCATATAGGACAGTCTATAAGAGACGTCTATACTACTCTAATGTTCTGTTTGCGAGTCCTGTAGTATCATTATCGAAGTCTATCGAGTGTGGGACCAATGACCCTGGTCTGACCTGAGAATGTTGGAACAAGGACGGAAGGACGGAGGTCCGAGGGGTGTGAGGTCGGGTGGAGGTTCGAGGATGGACCTCCTAGAAAGATTTTATGTTTGGACCCCTTAAGGAACCGCCAGGTCTCCGATCCTGTGGTCCAAAAGTGACTCTTCCCGGACTCAAGTCAGGGACCAACCCCTTGATTCTAGGACGTTCGCCAGTTTTTCATTTTTTCATTCCACACTGGGCTTTCGTTTTAGAAAATTTTTTGATTTTATAGAATAAAAATCTAACTGGGAACTAGTAATACATCACAAGAGGAAGATAACACTGTCCGAAATTTCAGATAAAACAGACTATACTCACACCGACATGGTCAAAAGGAACCTAAAGGTAAACGTACCTTAGAGAAAAAGGTAAGGGAGTGAAAGTCAAACATAAGGGAAACGATATCATCTTTTATTGTTTCGTAAACTTTCGTTGATATGCGGTTATTTTAAAAAGTTAATCTAAATTTTATTCATCTAATTTCCTATGTTTAGTTTATTTCTATTATTTTATATTTGACCTGGAATAAACCCCCTGGTCACCGACGGGGGTAACGGTCGTGTTACTCGAGGTCGAGTCGGTGTAATCCGAGAAGAACTGGACTCGGAGCAGGTGGAAAGGACGGCAGGGGGTCGAGGGTAGTCTGGCGTGGTGTGAGAGGGGAGAACGGCAAACGACTTGCGTGGAATGAGAGGTACAGAAGGTCGTAAAAGAGAAGGGACGGACTTTGAGAAAAGAGTTGACCGGCTGTCGATAACCGAATGGGAACCCCGAAGTTGTGGGAGACAAGAGACTTAGGAAGGGACAACTAACGAGGGGTGGGGTGTGTCCAGGGAGAGTGTAGAATTCTCTTGGTGACGCTGCGACACGATGGGACATACTACTGGTGAACCTGCAAAGAGAAGGTAAGACTTACCAACACCGGAGTCCTGTTTTATCTCGGAACAAATAGAGGTGCGGATCGGTTCCCGACCCGTATACATGACCACAAGACGTCGATAGTTTATTTTTAATTTTAGTTCCACAAAACAAAATAAAAAATAGGAGGGGGAAGTCTAAATAGTCAAGGGACCAAAGGAAGTGGTTATTTCCACAACTATATAATTGTAGTACAATCATATAGTTTATTCATTACTTTTAGACTAGTTTATGATTTTTTATCGAGAAGAAAACCTCCAAGGTAGATCACGTTTTCAGACATTAAGAGATTTAGGGTCTATCTTTTTTCAGTTCTAACCCTCACAATTTTCTATTCGGTCCCACATAATTTTTTCAAACTCAAATAAACTCGTTTTGTACCAAAAGTTAGTCTGTTGTAGTTTGACGTTCACCAATTCTCGTCAGGACCCTGGGTTCGATTTCTTTTTTTTCTTTGAATGTCTTTGATGACCTTTGTTTCTTTCTTTATTAAACTCACCGATATCGAAATTCCGATCAACCGACAAACACGAATCACAAACTAGAATATTTGAACTCCATAAATGTCCGAATCTAAACGCGACCGAATATATCCGACGGACTCAAAGGGTCCACCACGATCACCCTTTTTGTTTTTTGTTTGTTTGTCTTTTGGACGGACGACCACGTCCTCTACATTCCCTGCGTCCAAGTCAGGGCCCCCCTCTTCCAAGGGACCTCCTCCCGCACCTTTGGGTGGGGTCTTATCGGGGAGACCCGAGAGTGTCTCGCACTCCATTACGACTCGGTACTTGAAAGGAACTTAGAATGTTCATAGATGTTCTAAGAGTGTCTGAGGGTAGAAGTTCGGAGACTCATATGTATAACGTTGTGTAAAAACTCCCGACCGAAAACAAAGTTCTGTTTGTCTACGACTCCCCCTTTTATGAAAGTTTTTAATAAAAAGAAGTTCCACCCACCGTTCTTGGTAGCTCTTTGTTTACGCACTTGAACGGAAAACTTGACTTTATACGGTTTCTTTATGAACGAAAAGGTGGTCAGAACCCCGAGTGAGTAATGGAAGAGTTCCAGTCCCCTCTTAGCCGCTATCTTCGCGTCTGTGACGATAAGCTTCGGGTACAAAAAAAAAAAGAAAATCTTGAATGGAAACCGACCTTTGGTCCGTTCAAAGACTGACACCCTTCGACTGTCTCCGTCGCACACCTGAATCTTATCGCGATCGACTAGGTGTCTGAATCCGACCCCTGGAAACAGAACAGTCGGACGGTTTGGAGGGGTAAGAACCGGGAGTGACAGAGGAGGGGTTGGACGATGGTAAGTCTAATGATTTGGTAACAGAAAAGGACGGAGACGTTTAGACTCGAAAACGGGACACGCCGAGTCCAAATTCGAACGAAGAATTTGTTACCCAGGTTCACGGTACACCCGTCCCTGACACACGAAAAATCAGTTGGTACGTAACGAACCTGGGTCGTGGGCCGGTCGTGGACCCCGTCTCGGCCGTGAGTTCTTTACAAACAACTTTATATTTTCGGTCCAATATGCCAGAAGAAACACTAAGGACTAGGTCAGCGATGTCAAAGTTTGGTTCTTTTCTATCGGGTTGTGGGGTGCACACATAAGAAGTTTACGGAAACGCTAACAACGAAAGGTTAACTGACACTTTTTCTTATTTGAGGGTACTGCTCCTTCCGTCTTTCTCTCTTGAACGAATGGACCGGGGTCCGAGTCATTTGGGTGGTCATGTCTACTTTAGTGAGTATTTCCGGGTAGGGTCCCTCGGACCACCTCCTCCTTAATGACAATTGAATCAGTAGGAAAAAATAAGTTCCACCACTAAAACGACTCCGACCAAAACTGGGTAACTAGAAGGGGATACTCACTCACTTCAGCGGGTCAGCACGGGCTGAGAAACGCTGGGGTACCTATCGTTGGACGTGGTTCGAGGAGGTAGGTACCCTAAAAGTATAAAAGTTAGAAGAAAATGAATAAGTGGACGAAGAAAAATCTTAAAAATTAAAAGTCTAAGAAAAGGGTAGATTGTGTAGTAACATTTAGTTCATATGAGGTTATATTTCACTTCTAATTTAAATTTTATTTCTGGAATCGAATATGGTTTCAAAAGTTATAGGTGTTCAGAAGAAATCCCGTTCATTAGTTTTATGAAGTTTCCAGAAACATAAGTAAAAGAGTCCGACGATATTGTTTTATGGCGTCCGAACCACCGAATTTGTCGTTTTTATCTAAGTAAGGGAGTATCAAGTCCTCCGACCTTCAGACGAAAGTTCCACAGTCATCCCAACGGGACTCCGGAGAGAGGGCCATGCATCTTAAGAGGGACACAGAAGTGCAACGGAAGACAGATATGGACAGACGGAGACCCAGGTTTAAAGGGGGTAAAGTATTTCTGTAGTCAGTGTGACAGAATCCCGGACGACGACGACGACGACGATTCAGCGAAGTCAGCACAGGCTGAGACACTCTGGGGTATCTACCGTCGGGTGGTCCGAGGGGGCAGGGACCCTAAGAGGTCCGTTCTTGTGACCTCACCCAACGGTAAAGGAAGAGGTTACGTACTTTCACTTGTCACTTTCACTTTAGCGAGTCAGTACAGGCTGAGAAGCGCTGGGGTACCTGACGTCGGATGGTCCGAGAAGACAGGTATCCTAAAAGGTCCGTTCTCATGACCTCACCCCACGGTAACGGAAGAGACGGAATCCCGGATTTGTGGAACAGAGGTTGTACTGGAGGAAAAGTCTCCATGATTCCCACTATTAAGGTTATATAGACATCCCTTCTCTGTGTAAAGTTGGACATTGTCAGAGAGACATAATAAACTTTGTGGGTACGACTCTCAATCGACGTGTTATAGTTCTTTGTAAAAGGGGGGTATTTCGACGTACAATTGAGTATCTCTAGTGGTTGAGAATTGAAGTTGAGGGTTTGTTTTTATTACTGATTTCTTTGTTTGTTTCTGATACAGGGGTTTCCAGATTGGTGGGAGACTTGGATGGGTCAGAACGGACGACTTGAAAGGTGAAGACTATATAGTTATTGGAAAAGAGGAACGAAGATGTAATAACCTGGACTATAGAGACTCAGTTCGGATACTTAAATTTCATTTGGTCACCGGAACTTAGATCCATTTAGGTTGGTTTCTCTTCGTCAAAGAACGGGCTCTAGTCATTTAATCTAAGGTTGTGGTGGGACGATCGGTCAAGTTCGATGACATTTTCCGGTTATTCTACACAGAAAGTCACCCACGGTCGCCAGGAGAATTACTGTCGTAGATAGGGATAGAATTCATCCTATCTGTTTTCGAAGAGACTTAAGGACCCTTTTACCTTGGTTACGGAAGGAGAATCTGAACCTTTTGATTTCTTTTGTAAAAGGATCCACGGTTTCTGCAATGTTTAGGGAACAAAAGATAATAAGAGGAAGGTGTTCTAAGAAAAAAGAAAAAACCTCATATTAACGAAATGTTACATCATAATCAAAGACGACAGGTTGTTTCACCCAGTCGGTATGCACATGTATGTAACGGCGAAAGAGCCTGGAAGAAAGGTGAGGGTGGGTAGATCCAGCAGTGTCTCGTGGTCCGCCTTGAGGGACACTATATGTCGTCGAAAGGTAATCGATCGACAAAGGTACCATCACATGTTTATGGTTACGTTGAGAGTCAAGTGGGGTGGGAGAAGAGGGGTGGAGAGGGGTGGTACAGGTGTAGGTAAGAGATACAGACACACAGATAAAGACGAAACGTTTATCCTAACAGACATGTTAAAAAGATCTAAGGTGTATATACACGTAATTATATATAAACAAAAAGAGAGAGACTGAATAGAGTGATCCATATTGTCTATGATCCACGTACGTGTAGAGATGTTTACTGGGTCAAAACAAGGAAGAATACCGACTCGTGTCTCAAAAGTTTCAATACATTTATCTAACCAGTATTACCCCTTAGTTCCTTTCGTACTCCGTGTCCTTCGTCAATCCTCGTTTGCTTGGTACAAGTGGTCCTCTGCACGAGTACGACTGTACATACAAAAGGGTGAACGTAAAATATTGAAAATTAGTGTTTGCGCACACTGTTCACTCCTCCTAGGCTTAGTATTCTCAAAGTGTTTAGGCTATTGAGAGGTACTTCAGTTATTGACCCGAGGTCCGGGACCTCTTTGCTTATAGGACAGGTACCTTGAGGGTCTGATCACTCGGTCCACGTGTTCCTTCATCTATCATCATTGTGGTCTTCCCCTGTTCCTGAGGACTCTACAGGACCTGACGGGTCCATATAACCCTACCTGGGGGATTCATGGTTCCCCTTACCCCTCTTCAGTGGACCTTCTGGGTCCTGTTACCGTTTTCGAAAAGTCTTTGAGTAATACGGGGGTTGAACTATTAAAACAGTATATGTTTGCGAAAGAGAGGTAAAGAACTCTTTGACGGGATAAAGAGGTAAAGAGTTTCTCTGACCTTACGGTTCATCAACTAAGAGTGTGTATTGACAGTTACTTCGTATCAGAAAGTAAAAAGTGACTTAATGTACGTATGATTCAGTGAAGTCAGTACAGGTTGAGACACCGGGATACCTGATATCGGGTGGTCCGAGGAGACAGGTACCCTAAAGGGTCCGTTCCTATGACCTCACGCAACGGTAAAGGAAAAGGTCTCCTAGAAGGACTGGGTCCCTAGCTTGGACGCAGAGGACGTAACCGTCCGTCCAGGAAATGTCGACTCGGTGATCCCTTTTCCCGTTCGTGACTAACTTTGGACTAAGTCCTGTAAGGGTCGTAGGTGTTCCGAGGGAGCACGGACCGAGTCACTGGTGGGTGAGAGACCTTTATTTGTGGTAAGAAAACAACAACATACTAAATAATATTTTGTAGTAGAACTCAGTTTAATATTGTTATCATTTAACGATAACGTGACGATGATGTTTTTACTTCGTCATAAGACGAACTCCAAACAAAAAGACCTACCTCAGGACTTATGGAGGAGAAGTCAAGACGGTTTAAGACTTAAGGGAACGAGAATCTTTTGTCAATGGTAAGAATGAGGGTAGTGGTACTTAATCAAAACGGACAGGACCTTGAGGTACGTTTACTTTAGTGTGTCTTGTCAGAAAACATAGACCGAAGAAAAGGAATAAAAGTACAGACACTCTAAGTGGATACGGAGAGACGTATGTTGTTATCGAACAAAACTAAAACTCCTACCTAAGGGGATATATGTATATGAGGTGTTAAATGGACAGGAAAGGTGAAAACCTCCTATAAATCCCAACAAAAGTTAACCTCTATAATACGTGTTACAGTCAAACTTGTAAGGATACGGACAGGGTGCACATGAGTATGTAGGATCTAGATAATGACTGTCATCTTAGTGGGACAGTGTCCCATGTCCGCACACATCAAAACACCCATCATGTACCCATGATGGTCAAAATATTTCGGTATCACGGGCGACTGTGAGAGTAGTCGTTACAGACTCTCAGGGTCAAACTCGACATTAGGACCCGTGTTCAAGTGAAGTCATAGAAATATACATTTGACCCCCTCAGATAGGTTCTTCTCTTTGAACGTTACAGTTTTTCTAAGTTGTGTGTCGATATAAGACTGGTTGCACGGTCAGGGAGGACGATCTTCTGACCTACCTCCCGCTAGTCAACCTATATGATCATCCCTTCGTTCTCGATGCTTTTACTGTTTACCTATATTTCGACCTGAGACGACCGGTCCGACGACCTGGGCCTAATTCTCGCAGATATCACCACCAGAGAGACGGCTAAAGAAATTACAACCGACCCCGTAGAGTAATGGTGAGTCGAATTGCCCGAATTCCTGGTCTTCGCAACTGGACCCTGGTTGACCCACGACAGGAGTTTATGACTACCGAAACTTATAGAAGAGGACCCCTTCTTGGTTTGTAAAGAGTCTTCGGGAAGACGAAGTAGTCATGAACCGGTATATCGTCCGTCGGTGTTCTTTTGACGTACACAAAACATTCTTCATAGTGTCGAGACACCTCTTTCACGACCCTTTTTTCATTGTCACGAGAACTTAGAAGACTGTTGGTTCTGTAGTCGTGTGTGTCGCCCCTCCTGCACGCAAAGTATAGGTAACACTATAGTCTACTTTCTGTTTTTCGTTCTGACTTCGGTGATCAGACTTATAGGAACGACTTGGGAGTTTCTGGTGAGTCTTCTGTGAGCTTCTGTGACGTTTACCGAAGAAGATTTTATAATTTTGAGGGATTTTTTCGACCCCCACCCCCCTCATCGTCCTCTTGCGTAAATTCTCTTACCGGAAATTCCCACATTTCTCACTCTGTCTTCTTTTGTGACTGCATAGATTGTAAAGGGTGTAGACAATGGGAGACGACAAAATGCTACGACACAATCAAAGATAACATGTCGTCTTACTTAGTCGGGACACATATGACATATAGGGGAGGGACGACCTGGACGGAGGGCGAGTCCAGTGGTGCCCCGTGGTTCCTCTCACGGGACACGCTATGTCGCGCAGACGTAGGCAATGGGTGACATATACGTCATAGTTATCACGAATGGACAGTCAGAGCTAAAGGGTTAAGGAGGGCGGGGGAGATGCAAACAAGAGATGGAGACACAGAGATAAAGACGAAACGTTTGTTCAAGTAGATGTGGCAAAAAGATCTACGGTGTACATACACAATTATATGCTATAAACAAAAAGAGAAGTCTTACCGTAAAAATCAACTCGACCCGACCAGAATAATGATAGTTTGACGGAAGTATTTGTTTGTTCCGACAAAGGACTGGTTTTAATTAGGATTTTATCCTACGTGTCTAAAATATTTTAACTTTACAGGGGTAATAATACATTTACAATTTCCAATTAAAAAATTACAAAATTTTTAGATTTACTCTCCAACTCGTTTTCTTATAGACGTACTTGAATTTAAGTGTACACGAACTGATATCCCGTTATTGTGAAAGTGTAAAGTTTTCTGGGAAGGTCTTTAAACTCTACAAGTAGAATGTAACCTGGTTGTTGATACTTGTCATCGGAGTAAATTCTCTCGGAAAACTGGAAAAATCTATCCATCAGTTTAAGACGTCACGACATATCTGGACATCTACGAAACTTGTCTCTGTAAAATGAAACTGTTCTCGACAAAAAGGTCTTCTTAGGTAAGTTTTGACAGACCGAAAGTTTTTAGACGTAAAGATAAAGATTCCTTTTCCACGAAAATAGTTTTAAAAGTTCACAAAGGTACACCTAAGTTCTAGTCCGCTTCTTTGATTTTCTCTAGTCCTTCCAAAATGAAAGAGAATGATCTTTCTTAATGTCCGTCTCTTATAGACACTGAAGTCACTCTACGCACACCCACAGCGCTTGGTTGGAGTTACCCAGAAAGACCGAACTGAGTGTAATATCTTTATCGATACCGAAACCAGAGATAACGTCAGGAAAACAATCTTAATAAATGACGACGTTTCAGTCGTTTCGAATACAGTGGTCCTCGGGTTAAGTTAGTGGTTTATGTTTATTCGTCGGAAGACGGGTTCCCGATCTCCCCTTCGTGAGAAGGGGTAAAGGTCTCCTCGTCTCAGTGTCTGTCAAACTTCAAGACTACGAGTCACAACTAAATACAGAGTACTGAGTCCTTTTACCTGACTGGATTCTTATGAACGGAGTAAGTCGACTGTTACGGTTGAACATAGACCTTCTTTACCGTCAGTACTACTGGTGGAAGGGGAATAATTTCCCTTTTTTTCAAGAAGAAAGAGACGCACCCAGTTGGGTTCTGGTAAAGTCGATAATAAGAAAGTACTAACAAATACAGATTCCCATTGGAGCGTCGTTTTCTTTTGGTCGTCCCGTTAATGTAAAGCTTGAGGAGAACCTTAGAGTTGAGGTGCCATTGGAATGTGGAGTCCGGGGACTGGGGGATCGCTTCGTGCCACAGGAGACAAGGACCTCCTTCACTGAATACGTAGGCTCTGGGACCCAGTGTCGACTGTAAAGTAAGACAAACACCTGTTTTATCAAGGAAAAAAGTAGTAAAAAGATAATTGTGGGTATCCGTCACTAAAGTGACAGGACTTACACTTCAGCGGTCTTGACAAAAAAGGTTTGTTTTTCTAAAAACTTTTGTACAGATGTGATACCAGTCATTTCTCTCTAGACCAGATAACACTAACGGACGTTGAGAAAAAGTCGCTCACCGGACTGAAGGATAATTCCTAAAGTAATTCTATAAACGGTCTTATACGAGGTGTATAGACTTTATAAATAAAAATCTCTTAAAAAAATTAAATTAGGGAGTTGAGGGGGCAGACTCTCTTTACCTTAATTTCTCTAACAGGAACTTCACTCCAAATTATAGGGTACATATATAGAGTTCAAATCTGGAACTTGTGACTGTTACCGAAGTCTCCTAGCTGAAAATAAGGACAGAGATTTTCTGTAAAAGGTTCACAATTCGCTCGAGAAGAGAGAAAGGTATAGCCATTAGTTTTTTTTTTGTTTCTGTTTTCTACATCTTATTGACGGGGTATTTGACCTCCAAAAACACTAAAAAAAAAATTCTTATTTTTCTAATTTAGTGTGACACCGATCCACTTTCACAATCAGTGAGTCAGCACAGGTTGAGAAAAACTGAGGTACCTGATAACAGGTGGTCCGAAGAGACAGGTACTCTAAGAGGTCCGTTCTTATTACCTCATCCATCGGTAAGGGAAGAGGTCCCCTAAAAGGGTTGGGTCCCTAGCTTGGGGTCAGGGGACGTAACGTCCGTCTAAGAAATGATAGACTCGGTGATTCTTCGGACAGTTACCCATGACTCAAAGAGAATCCTACTACTTTCACAAGATCTTAGTACTCAAGTGTTAATAGACACTTACACGATTCTTGGTACCCTAAACATAAGAAATTATGTTTACTTCCTTAATATACCATACACTTAATATAGAGTCTGATATACACTTAATCAGAAGGGACCACCGAGTCTGTCATTTCGTAGACGGATGTTACACCCTCTGGACCCTAGTCAGGGACTCAACCCTTCTAGGGGACCTCTTCCTTTACCGTTGGGTAAGGTCATGAGAACGGACCTCTTAGGGTACCTGCCTCCTTGGACCATCCGATGTCAGGAGCCACAACGTTTCTCAGCCTCTGTTGACTCGTAGAAGTGAAAGTGAAAGTTTCGACAATATAATTGTTTTTTTAATTCAGTACTATCAAACAGTATGTTGATAAAAATTCTCAATTTGTTATTTTTGTTGGTGAAAGTATTATAGTGACGTCAAACTCCCTTCTTTTATAACCCTTTCTATTATTGGCGTTAAACTGATGGAGTCACTATTAGAAAGGTTTTAAAAGTAGTTTTATTTCTTATTTTACATACACCCATGCATTAATGTTTGTGATCTAACAATATCATAATAACACTAAAATAAATCGGTGTAGATGCACAAGTGATATTAGATTCATCCTTTCACTGGGAAACACAATTGTTCCAGTCATAGACGGACACTTTGGGTTTACACTTCTAAGTCGGTGACCGGGAAAACCCACTTTCCTCAGTAATGTGCACTAAATACAAAGTCGAGGTGGTAGTCTCTATGAACTTTGCACTGAATTGAGACGTCACCCAGGTAGTATATGCCGTCTACCCGTCATTTGACCGGGTTATGAAACTCTTTCCTTTTATTCTGCCCTCACTTCTTTTCCCTTGGGAGGACGTGACAACCACCCTTGCGTTTAACCACATCAGTGATACCTTTTGTCATACCTCTAAAGAATTTTTTTTTTTTTTTGATTTTTGTCTCAATGATATACTAGGATGAGGACCCGTATATAGGTCTGTTTTGATATCAAACTTTTCTATATGCGTGAGGTTACAAGTAATGTCGCAAAAAGTGTTATCGGTTCCGTACCTTCGTTGAATTAACAGGCAGTTGTCTCTTTACCTCTTCCTTCTACACTATGTATATATGTTACCTTATGATAAGTCGGAATTTTTTCTTACTTGACTACGGTAAACGTCGCTGTACCTACCTAGATCTCTAATAGTATGGTTCACTATATTCAGTCTTTCTCTTTCCGTTTATGGTATATTATAGTGAATACGCACCTTGGATTTTATCCTGTGTTTACTTGTATAGGTACTTTGTCTTTGACTGAGTGCATGTATCTCCTGTTTGGACACCAGCGGTTCCCCCTCCCACACCTCTCCTGACCCACAAACCTTAATCGTCTACGTTTGATTACATATATCCTCCCTATTTGTACCAGGAGGAGGTATCGAGTTCCTCGACATAAGTTATGGGGCACTAGTTGGTGTTACCTTTTCTTGTACTTTTTCTTATATATATACATATATATTTTGACTTAATAAGACAACATGTCGTCTTTATTTGTGTTGTAACGTTTAGTTGATATGAAGTTATTTTATATTTTAACTTTTATTGTTTCTATAGATATATTTTCCTTCTATCTTTTACATATTTTTAAGGTTTATATAAGTATAGGACATCTGACAACAGTGTGTACATCTTTGGATAGGATTACTTTATTTCGTTTCTTGATACCGCTCTTTACAGGTAAGTCGCAGTGAAAACCATGTGTCTGAATCCTTATGATGGATCCATGTACAAATACATATCTACACATAAACCCTTTTTAACACCTTTAAGTGAAATTCCACATAATACGCTGATACTAGTAAAAATAATATAGTTTTTTTCGATCTCTCGTTGACGTACATATGATATTAGTTTTGTGAAAATTTCTATCACACACCATAATCCGAGAGTCAGTAAAGGCTGAGAAACGCTGGGGTACCTGACATCGGGTGGTCCGAGGACACAGGTACCCTAAGAGGTCCATTCTTATGACCTCACCCAAGGGTAAGAGAAGAGGTCTCCTAGAAGGGTTGGGTCCCTGTCTTGGGCCCAGAGGACATAACGTCTGTCTAAGAAATGGTGGACTTAGTAATTTTTTATGTCACACTATCAAAAGTTCCATGGGGGTGTCTGAGAAACGACGTGGAAGGAAAACTCCTTCTCGAATTAAATGGAAGAAAACAACACTCACGTTAAATTACTGAACGAAGATCACTTGTCTTATACCATCTATACTATCTTGTAATTAGGAATTCTGATTGACGTCAAAGGTACAGTCCTCAAATCAGAGAGGGAGGGAGAGAAAGAGAGAGAGTAGTGAACTAAACCTCCTTTAACACGGTTTTCCGTCGGGACGTTTTTCCCTTCTGTAGACGGGACTTCCTTGTGACTCCGTCGGACAGGACCCCAGGTCCACCACTCTTTAGTTACTTCCGGTCCGTCCTTAGTACGCTCCCGCGAGTCTTCTCGTAGGAAAAGGTCGTTTGGAACTCTACTGGAAATGGGCCGGTTGTCGATCTACCGTTGTAGCTTATATCTGACAGTTTTGGTGGGTCAATTTGACGAGACTCCCCGAACTGGGTCTCTTTGAGATCTTTGGGACATTTTATTATTACAAACGAAAAAATTCGGTAATTTAACTCCTATTAGAGAATCTTTTTTTCTATTAACGATGTATGTCATCTCTTTTTTTTAATGTCCTTTTATATAGTTTTACGTTTGTCTCCCTATTATCTACCGTTTTGTAAAAGGGGGAAACAGAGAGAAACGTTTCTGAGAGACTAGTTTTTGTAAGTACCGTCGGACGAAGTTTTTGTAAAATCAAGGAACTTAGGTATTTGTCAGTAAATTGAAAAGGGATTTAGTATTCATAGACTTCCTACACTTGTAATTAGATTAGGTCTCTGTGCACACTTCAGTCCTCCTCTTACCGGTAGGGAAATTCCACATCGACAAGTTTCGTGTCCGTAACTGTGTATTCGACAACATATGACAAGGAAAAAAATTAAAACTAAAAAACAAGTACTATGTATAAATGAAATAAAAAATAAAAACCGGTACGTGTGTCGTGTGTCCTAGAATCAAGGTGTTGGTTCCCAGTTTGGGTCCGGGAGACGTCATCTTCATTCCTCAGAATTGGTGACCTGGTGACCCCTTCAGAGATTTGACAAGGAAAAATTTCTACGATGACTGAATTGTTGTCGTTCCGTTAGTGACTTTCAAAAAGACTGGTAAAATCTCAAATAGAATTATGTTGGGATCAGACAATAGGTCGTGAAAAAACTGTTTGTGACATCTAGACATTCTTCAGGTATATAATCGAACCATTAGAACCCATAAACTGGAGAGACATGGAGGCTAAGGAACATACATTTTACCACTATTGACATGGAAAGAGTATCTTATCAACACTCTTAGTTTACTTTATTTTTGTACGTTTTCTTGAAGTTTATCCCAGACTGGGTATGCCCGAAACGTCTTCATCGATAATAATAATTCTTACATTTAAGTCAAGTCCGTTAGTAACACAGACTTAGAAACGTTGGGGTACCTGACGTCGTGCGGTCCGAAGGGACAGGTAGTGGTTGGGAGTCCCAAATGAGTTTGAGTACAGGTAGCTCAGCTACTACGGTAGGTTGGTAGAATAGTAGACAACAGGGGAAAAGGAGGACGGAAGTTAGAAGGGTCGTAGTCTTAGAAAAGATCACTCAGTCTAGAAGGGTAGTCCACCGGTTTTATAACCTCAAAGTCATAGTCGTAGTCAGGAAGGTTACTTATAAGTTCTAACTAAAGGAAATCGTTTCTGACCAACCTAGAGGAACGTCAGGTTCCCTGAGAATTCTCAGAAGAGGTTGTGGTGTCAAGTTTTCGTAGGTAAGAAGTCACGAGTCGAAAGACATATCAGGTTGCGAGTGTCGGTATGTACTGATGACCTTTTTGGTATCGAAACTGATTTATCTGGAAACAACCGTTTCATTATAGAGACTAAAAATTATACGACAGATCAAACTAGTGTTGAAAAGAAGGTTCCTCAGTCGCAGAAAATTAAAGTACGGCCGTTAGTAGTAGACGTCACTAAAACTTCGGGGGGGGGTTTTTTATTTAAGACAGTGACAAAGGTAATAAAGGGGTAGATAAACGGTACTTCACTACTCTGGTCTACAGTACTAGAATTAAAAGACTTACAACTCGAAATTCGGTTGAAAAAGTGAGAGGAGAAAGTGAAAGTAGTTCTCCAAGAAATCAAGAAGAAGTGAAAGACGGTATTCCCACCACAGTAGACGTATAGACTCCAATAACTATAAAGAGGGTCGTTAGAACTAAGGTCGAAGACAAAGTAGGTCCAGTAGTAAAACGTACTACATGAGACGTATATTCAATTTATACGTCCCACTGTTATATGTCGGAACTGCATGAGGAAAGGGTTAAACCTTGGTCAGACGACAAGATACAGGTCAAGATTGACAACGAACAACTGGACGTATGTCTAAAGAGTCCTCCGTCCATTCTACCAGAACATAAGGGTAGAGAACTTCTTAAAAGGTGTGTCAAACAACACTAGGTGTGTCAGTTCCGAAACCACATTAGTTCGTCTTCATTTAAAAAAAGACCTTGAGAGAACGAAAAAACTACTAGGTTGTCTACAACCGTTAAACTAGAGACCAAGTAGTCGGAAAAGATTTAAGTCGAACTTGTAGACCTTCAAGTACCAAATACATGACAACTTCGGACCGAACCTTTTAAAACTCGTAATAAAACGATCTCACAGTCTACTCACGTTAACACGCCATCAAACTTGTAAGAAACCGTAACGGAAAGAAACCCTAACCTTATTTTTGACTGGAAAAGGTCAGGACACCGGTCACGACTCAAAAGGTTTAAACAACGGTATAACTCCCGTAGTAGAAAATCTTAAACTTTATCGAGTTGACCTTAAGGTAGTGGAGGTGATCGAAACAAGCATTACTACAAAGGATTCTGGGTGAACTGAACTATAAGGTCCTACAGACCGAGATCCACTCACTAGTGTGGTAGTACCAATAGACCCAGCACTTCTAGAAAAAACATATCAAGAAGACACATAAGAACGGTGGAGAAGACTTATAGAAGACGAAGACAATCCAGGTATGGTAAAGACGGGAAATAACTCGGGTAGAAACGTACTTTATAAGGGAACCGTAGAGATTAAAAGAACTTCTCTAGAGATCAGAAAGGGTAAGGTAACAAAAGGAGATAAAGAAACGTAACTAGTGACTCCTACCGAAAGAATAGAGAGTAACTATAAGAGACCTTAAGACGTAAGTGTACCTGTAGTGGTCCACCAATTATGACTTTAGTCTAACTAATATAAGAAACGTCGGTTTCTACCTCTTCGAGATATGTCAGTCGTTTTTGTTCTGACCCTCGACTGATACCGAGCCTAGTACTTGAGGAATAACGGTTTAAGTCTGAATTTAACTTCTTTTATCCCTTTTCGTGGTCTGGTAAGTCAATACTGGATTCTTACAATTCTCCTAGTATTTGATAGACTCGGTTATCAAACCACCCATTTGGTACCCGATTCCTTACTTTTCTCGACTGAGTAACCTTTTCTGGGACTATGATTTCTAACTTCTGTTTCCTCTTGTCCCACCGTCTCCTACTCTTCCAATCTATCGTAGTGTCTGAGTTTTCAGTACGTAAACTCGGTTCAGACCCTCTGTCACTTCCTGTGCCCTCGGACCACGCAACGTCAAGTACTCCAACATTTCTCAGTCTGTACTGATTCGTTGACTTGTTGTTGTTCCCTTACTCTCGTCCAAGTCTTTGTTGTGTGGGTTGGTTCGGTCCGAGTGACTCTAAAAGCCATGGACCTGATGGAGTGTCACGGAAAAAGACCCTTTCAATAAGACTACTTGACGGGGATTTCGACTAAACAGTGCTGTCCCTTTACTAATGTACCTGGGTTTCGAACACAGGTAAAGGTAGACGGAAATATCCTGAAATTTTTTTTTTAGAAATTTAATACTTACGAACAAAACTAGGGTAGATTTCTGACTAGAGACTTGAACCCTCCTACCTTAAGGTCGAGAAAGTTTCGGTTCTTCACACTAGCTAGTCCGTCAGTTGGACGTCCTTCCTTCATTAACCTACTCCCGCGAGCGACGCGAACGTCCGGTGGACCCGATTAATAAGAATTTGTGGTTAAACGTAAATTAGTGGCGAACTTAGTAAAATGAGGTTTCCACCACACACGATTATTATTCCGTAAATCGGGCTAAGTAGAGAGTCCCTTTCCTGGAAAAGTTAAAAATTAATTTCTGTATTTCCTCCACTTTCACACACTTGTACCAAATTTTGTCCCTCACATGTAACAGTCCCTTTGTCTCTTGCGAGAAACATGAGTCTTTAGTGTGTACGAACCCGATACGTCTCACTTGGTTAGTACTACCGTCCTGGTCCTTCTACCCGGTGTCAAAGGTGACCCCGTTCTTTCTGTAGGTTGTGTGTCTCGTCACTATCTTAGAGTTTTGACGAAACCCCCCGATATATTCTAGTTTCGTAGGTCAGGGTAGAGAAGTACCGTTTATCTTCCCCCCTTTCACCTCCGTCACTGTCTAAAACAAAAGAATCCAAGGTTTTAGTGACACCTGACACTGACGTCGGTACTTTAAGTTTCTGTGAACGAGGAACTTCCCTTTTGATACTGTTTGGATGTGTCACATAATTTTTCGGTTCTGTAGTGAAACGGTTGTTTCCAGGTATATCAGTTTCGATACCAAACAGGTTATCAGTACATACCTACACTCTCGACCTAGTATTTCTTCCGACTCTCCGTTTCTTAACTACGAAAACTCGACACCAAAACCTCTTCTGAGAATTCTCAAGGAACCAGTCGGTCCTCTAGTTTGGTTAGGTAGGATTTCCTTTGGTCAGGTAGGATTTCCTTTAGTCAGGATTTATAAGTAACCTTCCTGACTACGACTTCGACTTCGAGGTTATGAAACCGGTAGACTACGTTTCTCAACTGAGTAACCTTTTCTGGGACTACGACCCTTTCTGACTTCCGTTTTCCTCTTCCCCTACGGTCTCCTACTCTACCAACCTATCGTAGTGGTTGAGTTATCTGTACTTAAACTCGTTTGAGAACCCCTATTACACCCTATCCCTTCGGACCGTACGACACTAGGTACACCAGCGTTTATCAACCTGTGTTGATTAGTTGACTTGTTGTTGTTGTTGGAGAGACGGGGAGTCTTTTGACCACGAGACTCGGGTCACCTACAACTTAAAAACTTTGAGGGGTTATTTTCTTTTACTTTTTTATATGTGGAGATTTCTTTCATTTGTAATAAGTCCTTCCATATGGTTAACTTGACGAGTAATTCACTCTGTCATAACTATAATGATCTCAATTAGTAATTAGTTAAGTTAAGTAACTGATCTGAAGTAAAGTCAAGTCAAGTCAGCTAGTCAGCACAGGTTGAGACGCTGGCGTACCTGACGTCGTGCGGTCCGGAAGGACAGGTAGTGGTTGAGGGCATCGGATGAGTTTGAGTACAGGTAACTCAGTCACTACGGTAGGTCGATAGAGTAGGAGACAGTTGGGGAAAAGGAGGGTGGGAGTTAGAAAGGGTCGTAGTCCCAGAAAAGTTTATTCAGTCGAGAAGAGTAGTCCACTGGTTTTATAACCGCAGAGTCGAAGGTGTAGTCAGGAAGGTTACTTGTGGGTCCTGACTAGAGGAAGTCTTACCTGACCAACCTAGAGAAACGACAGGCTCCCTGAGAGTTCTCAGAAGAGGTTGTGGTGTCAAGTTTTCGTAGTTAAGAAGCTACGAGTCCAAAGAAATATCAGGTTTGAGAGTGTAGGTATGTACTGATAACCTTTTTGGTATCGGAACTGATCTACTTGGAAACAACCGTTTCATTACAGAGACGAGAAATTATACGACAGATCCAACCAGTATTGAAAGGAAGGTTCCTCATTCGCAGAAAATTAAAGTACGGCCGTTAGTGGTAGACGGCACTAAAACCTCGGGGTTTTTTATTTCAGTCGGTGACAGGTGACAAAGGGGTAGATAAAGGGTACTTCACTACCCTGGTCTACGGTACTAGAATCAAAAGACTTGCAACTCGAAATTCGGTTGAAAAAGTGGGAGATGAAGGTGAAAGTAGTTCTCCGAAAAATCAAGGAGAAGTAAAAGACGGTATTCCCACCACAGTAGACGTATAGACTCCAATAACTATAAAGAGGACCGTTAGAACTAAGGTTGAACACGAAGGAGGTCGGGTCGTAAAGAGTATTACATGAGACGTATATTCAATTTATTCGTCCAACTGTTATATGTGGGAACTTTATGAGGAAGAGAATAAACCTGGGTCACACAGCAAGGTACAGGTCAAGATTCACAACAAAGGACTGGACGTATGTCCAAAGAGTTCTCCGTCCAGTCCACTAGAACATAAGGGTAGAGAAAGTCTTAAAAGGTGTCAAATAACACTAGGTGTGTCAGTTTCCGAAACCGTATCAGTTATATCGTCTTTATCTACAAAAAAGACCTTGAATCGAGATTCGTTTTGTCTCTTGTCCTCTCGTACGACCTTTCTTTTTGACAAAGTCCCTAGTCCATTAGGTCCACGATCGGGACACAGACAGCATATGGTCTTCACACTGCACTTAATTAAGACAGTGGCTTAGACGACCTTCTACTACTGGACCCGGGTGTTGAAAACTAATAGAGGTAAAGGGAACTATTCTGACGTAATAAAAATTTTAGGAGTTGAAAACCTACAGATAAAACAGGGATTGATTTTAACTAGAGACTTGAATTCTCCCATACTAAGGACGAGAATCGAGGAAAGATACATTTGACTTTCACAATCTGATCAGGTCACCAAGGATTAATTCTTATACTTAGTCTTAAAGGACTTTTATACCGGGTCAGAGTTCAGTCCACAATAAGACCTATGGTGTCAGATCGTGTAGACCTCGGTCCCAGAACCGTGGACAAAGAACTTTTGAGACAGGTCCGCTAAGACTATTCCTACTTTCCCTCCTACTCGAGACCCATGGTGGATACACGTCGTAGGACACTCAGATAGGGAGGACGGGTGTTTTCGGGAAGTGAAGAAGAGTCCAACCGGGACCCTGGGCAATCCGTCCTTCGATCGGTACTCGTCGCTCTCCGCCGGGGTAACCGACTTGCAGGTTATCGACGGATTAGGGTGGTTCGATAAGCGGATACTCACGCACGAGTCATTGAAGTAAGTACAGACTGTGAAACACTGGTTACCTAGTATCGGGTGGTCCGAGGAGACAGGTACCCTAAGAGGTCCGTTCTTATGATCTCACCCAACGGTAAGGGAATAAGCCACCTAGAAGAGTTGGGTCCCTAGCTAGGGTCCAGAGGGTGTGACGTCCGTTTGAGCAATGGTAGAGACGGTGGTCCCTTCAGGTTTTACCAGTTCCCTGACCTTTTTACGGGGTGACCGGTTGACCACCCTGAAAGGGATGAGCGTGTACACATGTGGAGCGACGGTACATAAATCTATTGGAAACCTCCGGTGACCTGAGTAATGTATAAGTATTTATAAGATACTTATGTATGTAGATTAATATTGTCTGACTTGACACTCCTATACGTGTCATCTCGAGGAACAATATATTGGACAGTATTGGTCGACAGTATTGGAACAATATATTGGACTAATTGGTCGACAGTTAGTTCTGACAGTTAGTGACTGTGGGACCTAGTACGTTTTTGGAACGGAATTTTTGAACCGTGCGAGTCGGGGGGTCACGATAACGGAGGGAACCGGACCGGGTGGAGAGAGAATTCCACAAGAGAGACAGAAGAGGGATAGGAGTTGTTTGAGAGAACGTCACCCATTCTCGAGTCTAAGAAGAGACGTAGGAATGGTTCTTGGTTTCGGGTGTCCTCCTTCCACCCCGTCCCGCCGCCACAGAGGACTGAGAGGAAAGGGATTGTTCGGGTGTGTAGTCCTACTTGAAGTGGTCAATGTGTCATCCGCCGAAAGAATCTAGTTCCAGACCATTCACTGTAGTGGGATTACAGACTTGTTTTTGTTTAGCTACAGTATCTCTTAAGAAAAGGACTTGTGTGTCTGTGGTTCGACGGTCCGTTTTAGGAAGGTAAAGGATTATTACAAGACTACGAGTCGAGGACTAGTTAATATACTAGGTCGCAGGACAAGGTGACGCTAATCTCTTGGTCCTGTCCTTCTGTTGGACACTTGGTGATGACTCGTAGGGTTGTAATCCTCAACAAAGAAAGGTAGTTGTTATTTAGACTCACCCGGGATAAATTGTACGGTCCTTTCATTGTTCTCTTACTACCACAGTAAATTCGTTTCATTTATCAGTGACGATACTTTTCTGTCGGACCTGTAGTTTACAACTTGAGTCGAGACGAAGGGTATGTTTTGTAGACGTCTGTCGATCTATACGGTCCCTGTCTGCTTGGTCGGACTTCAGACTGGGGAACCAAAAATTGTTTAGTTAGAATGGACAAGGAAAACCTCACTTATAATCGGTGTGTGAGGAGGCACTCCCTCCCAGGACTCGGAGGGTTCATTAGTTTGTCCTCTCCAATAATAAAAAAATTTATTATAAGTGTCACAAACGAGTCCTTGTGTCTCTCCGTGTACTGGAACTTTAGGTACTGATGTCGCCCGAGGTGTCGGAGCACTGCACAAATCGGGTAGCCTACGGTGAGGGTCTCCGGACCACAAACCGAGTCACGAGAGGTCAGAGACGAAGATTTTGGGAACGAACACACGCACGAGTCAGTGAGGCGACCACAGGTTGAGAAACACTGGGATAACTGACATCGGGTGGTACGAGGAGACAGGTACCCTAAGAGGTCCGTTCTTATGACTTCAGTCAAAAGTACGGGAGGAGGTCCCCTAGAAGAGCTAAGTTCCTAGCTTGGGTACAGAGAATTCAGAGGACGTAACCGTCCGTCCCCAAAAAAACAAAAAGAAAAAATGGTGATCATGGTAGACCCTTCGGGAGACTTTAGGTATTATCAAAAATTTGTACCCGGGGGTTAAGAGTGAAACGGGACCCGGGGTGTCTAACACATTGACCTAGTCCCCTTATTTTGTGGTTCCTATAGAACGAGATCTACTCTACAGAACGAAAATCTCGTGTACTGTATGGACACACCGGGTACCTTCACGACTACAATAGTACTCATTCAACTGGGGTCCGACTCAGGCTCCGGACCCAGAGGTCCTGGTTCTCCTTTACACTGAAGGACTCTGAACTCCCTGGTCGGTGACTCTGCGTCTCCGAGGTCCAGAGGGGACCACAAGTACCCCAGACGGTTCCGGTGGAGACCGGAATTTTTGTCACTGAGTGACGACCTCCCCTTGGACGACTACGGACATGGGGCTTACCATACCCTTCTCTGGGGGAGGTCCCAGTCTGTTCCCAATGAAAGAAGAACTGATCTGATTGACGTTAGGTGTCGCAAGAGGTCGTCCCGAAAGAGGTGGTTCGGTGGTGCCGGGACTCAAAGGTCACTTTGTGTCCTTGTCGTCTCTGTCACGGCACACTTCCCTCCTCTGGTCTTACTCCTACAGTCTACGGTCCCAAGTCTAAGTCCCACTTCCCCCGGTTCGGCCCCTGAGGTCTTTTTCAGAGTCGAGCGAGATCGAGGGTTAGGTACACGAGAACAAGCAGGGGTCCCCCGCCCGATGTCTACCTTCCTCCCGTAAGAAGAGGAGGTGAATCCTTTTCAACTTCCTCGTTTGTGTTTACAATTCAGTCTAGACTCCCACCACCCCCGTGGCGTCTTTCTTCTTACTTGACTCGAACTCTTTTGACCTAAGGTCCTCTTAGTCCCGAAGTCCTCCTCCATACCCTCACCACTGCTCCCGTCTAAGTTGTCATTCTTTTTCGTTCTTGGTCTACCAGTGGACTGGGTCCCGCCACCCCCACCCGACACCCCCCTCCTCCCAACTTTATTGTGGGACACACTAGTTTCGGGTGTTCTTTCGACGTCTTCTCGTGTCGACGGTCCCCTGTGAGGGGGAGTGTTGCGGGTAAGAGACCCCGAGGTAGTGTCCCGGGCCGTGTCCTGGACACACGGGTCGTCTGTGGCCACCGATGGTAGGCGGTGTGTGGGTGGGGAGATGACGAGCGGCGGGAGGAACGAAGAAAGGACGTCTTCGGACTTTGGTGGAGGGTACCGTCTGGGTAACCTGTCGGCTCCGTACCGGTCGGTGGTCGAGAACGTAGGGAAGAAAGGAAAAAAAGGAGTCGGCACCGCAACCTCTACTGTTATAGAGTCGAGTGCACCCCGAATTTTAGATTGACCCCTCCTTAAGTCACTTATTTAATCATTCTGTAACGGATTTCTCCACTCACTATGTCTTTTATTTGGTTTCACTACGTTATTTCAGAACCCTCCCACCCTCCCTACTCTCGTCCCCGATGGACTTTGGGACAACAGTTTTCCTGTCGGAGCCCTTCACCGTCCGACTTCGGGTTCACATTCTCAGTATGTACTCGCCTAGGTTCCGCACCTCCTAGCATCCACATTTCTGGGACCCCGTCCCTGTTCGAAGGAAGCAGGGGCCTTCTTATTCCTGGTCGTAACGACCTCCTCCCCCTCTTCCCTCGGTAGACATCTCAGTCCGGTCTCCGAACCCACGGGCCCTGTGGACTTTGTCGATAGGAGGACACGGGTTACTGGTAGAGGGTCTCTTCCGAAACGGATGGGGAGAGGGTCCTGGTATTCACGACACGTGTAGCGCGGTGTCCCTTCACTGCTCAGTCTGTTGCGTTCCGTAAGTTACAGGAGGACTCGAAGATCCTAGGAGTGAGTGAGGTCGTCGTGGACGAGGTCTGTCTGTAAAGGGTTAGTGAGTTGTCTACGAGAGAGGAAATTATGAAAGTCGTCAGAATCCTCTACCCACCCCGAAAGGGTAAAGTGTCTACTCTTGTGACTCCGAATTTATCCAACTCAATATCTAGTTTTGTTATGACGGGAGGTCCATCGTTTCTGTCGTAACCTAGTAGGTTCGTTCAAACACCGATGTTTCGGGAGTAAGAAAGACGGGTCGACGTTCGAAACTAGGACCTGGGACTACTAAGGTGAGGGGAGGGAACGGTGCTAGTTGGGTAAGGTTGAGGGTCGTGATCGGAGACCATTGTGTGACCGTTACTGATTCAAGGAGGAGTGGTAGTTACGGAAAAGTCTAGGTTCACGGAATTGCGTTGACTTCTTGACAACGTCCTCTTAAGTAACGTAATGATAAATGTTATCGGTCCTGTGCCTTCGTTGGATTTACAGATAGTTGTATTTTCACCTATTTCTACTATACTATACACTATATATATACATATACACACAAACACACACACACACATATGTTCCTTTATAGTGAGTCGGTATTTTTTCCTACCTTGTTACGGTAAACGTTGTTGTATCTCCCTAGATCTCTAACAATATGACTTTCTGTTTATATTGTAGTGAATATACACCCCAGATTTTTTTTTTTTTCCGATGTTTACTTGAATAGAGGTTTTATCTTTATCTCAATGACTACATCTTTTATTTGACTTGCCAACGGTCTTCCACCCCATTCTCTCCCTCCCTATTTAACCCTCTAACCCTAACTGTGTATACGTGACGACCTATACTTTGTCTATTGATTATGCCTACGTGACATATTGTGTCCTTTGAGATGGGTTATGAGGCATTACCGGGCATACCCTTTTCTTGGATTTTTTTGTTAACATCTGCACACACATTGTCCAAGTACAACGGCGGGCGGATCATTGATTGTGTTTTAACCTTTAGTCGATGTGGGGTTATTTATAAATTTATTTATTTTGGGGTTTCTTACAGTTTTTTTCAAAAAAAAAAATTTCTTTTCCATTTACTCGGTCCAAAGTTTAGTTCCAGTCAGAGGGAGGGTTCCGGTTAGAGGAAAGGTGAGTCTCGGTGCCGGAGGGAGTATTGCGGGGACGGTCATGGACAAGACTTGTTGTCTTCGCGTGCGTCTCGTCTCCTCTTTCTTGTCGTCACTTCCTCGGTCTGCTCCGGCGGCCCCGGTCCTCCGGGGCCCTTTGCCTAGGGTCCGCACCCGGGGGCGCACGTCACCGGGGCCGCACACGGATGTACGTCGTCACCCGGGCTTTACGGTCCCGGTCGCGAGGGTAGTAACGTCCGAGGCCTCGGAAATTTACGNGTTCCAGTCAGAGGGAGGGTTCCGGTTAGAGGAAAGGTGAGTCTCGGTGCCGGAGGGAGTATTGCGGGGACGGTCATGGACAAGACTTGTTGTCTTCGCGTGCGTCTCGTCTCCTCTTTCTTGTCGTCACTTCCTCGGTCTGCTCCGGCGGCCCCGGTCCTCCGGGGCCCTTTGCCTAGGGTCCGCACCCGGGGGCGCACGTCACCGGGGCCGCACACGGATGTACGTCGTCACCCGGGCTTTACGGTCCCGGTCGCGAGGGTAGTAACGTCCGAGGCCTCGGAAATTTACGTCAAGATACGTTCTTTGTGTTTGTGGGAGTTTGTACCGATCGGTGTGTCTGCCAGGGTCCTGAGTCACATACTCTGGTCACTCGGGAAGACCTCACGGACGAACCCGGCATCGTCGGAACGGGCTGGTTATTTGGTGAGACGGAGGCCAAGAAGAATTAAATCTTAAGTAATGCAGAGGCCAAGGTACTTTCTATTTGGTTATCGACGGGAACTGTCGACAAAGGAAGCCCCAGTAAGAAAGGTGGGCAGGGCGACTAGAAAGAAACACCTAAACTCGTTACATTACAATCGGGGTAGTTAAAGTAAGTTAGGAAGGTCCCATCAGATGTCCCTGCCCCCGCCGTCGGTTCGACTTACGGGAATTGACAAACACGCGACACGCTCGGCCTCTCCCTCCCCTTCTCCCCATATCCCTCCGCGGGTTTTGCTTTTTTTATTGAAGACCCTGTCATAGACGTCTTTCATCTGGACCTCCTTACTCCTCCCACCATTGACCCTCACGACTTTAGGTGAAGGTGGTCTGAGAACGAGGCGCTGACCCCGGCTGACGCACCAAGTATTCGACGCGCGGAGTTTATCCTACGAGGCGATGCATCCGTGTTTTTCCGTCTATGCCCGTCCTTCAATGAACAGACAGTTCTCGGCTCCTCTCTCGGGTGGGGAAACGTGGAAAGACACACACACGAGCCAGCGAAGTCAGCACAGACTGAGAGACGTCGGGGTACCTGACATCGGGTGGTCCGAGGAGACGGGTACCCTAAGAGGTCCGTTCTTCTGACCTCGCCCGACAGTACGGGAGGAGGTCCCTAGAAGGTCTGGTTCCTAGTTTGGGTGCAAAGAGTGCCGAGGACCCAATGTCCGTCTAAGAAATTGTGACTCGGTGGTCCCTTTGGGGAAACGTGGAGATACATCGACTTAAACTGTTAAAGTACCGTCTACCCGGAATTTCCTTTAGACCTGGGCACACTTACCACCTTTCTTAAAGATTTAGTACCTGTAACCCAACCAATACCCCTTACACCTGAGGTTAAAAGAAAAAAAATTATGAATAATTTCATAATTATAATTTAATTAATTACATATAATTTAAAATTTCGTACACCCTAGGGTGAATAATTTCGTACACCCTAGATCAAGGGACTGGTCCCTAACTTACGTCCGGGGGACGTAACCATCACACCTTAGAATCGGTGACCTGGTGGTTCATTTAGGGACTCTTAACTCGTTTCACCAGTTGTGAACTGTTCGTAATAGAGTGTCTTTGGGACTTTCCGTTTTTGTTCCTAGTGGTCAAAGATTCACTCATTTGTCTCCGAGAATCTCAAAGTCGTTGAACGGTTTCTACTACGTTAAACCTTCTCTTCTTTGATTTCAAGGTTGTAGTCACTCTGATCACCCCGAGTCGGACCCACTGTGTCAGAGGCCCCTGGACCGGACCTCTTTTAAAACCGACCGTGCCGATCCCACGACGGAGATCCTAGATCCTAGGTCCCCCACGACAATCTGTAGGGTGTTACACGTCCTGTCGACGGGTGTCGTTTCTTAATAGATCGGGGTGCACATACCAATCTATCGTAGTGGTGGAGTTACCTGTACTTGAACTCGTTTAAGGTCCTCTATCACCTCCTGTCTTCTCGGACCGTACGACGTCAGGTACCCCAGTGTTTCTGTACCCTTACTGAATCGCTGACTTGTCGTTGTTGTGCAGTTGTCCAACACCAACGCTTCAGCACCCACCCTGACTGAGTGTCGAGCATGTCGACACTCCCAACCCGTCCGTTCGTTCCCGTGTTACTTTTTAATTAGGTTTTAGTGAAACTCTTGACGTGCACTGTGACATATTCGATTTCAAGATTCGTCTCGGAGTAACGGAGGGTTTTGAATTACCCTGAATACTTCCTCTCTTAAAAACTCTGAGACTTTTGTCTTACTAGGGGTGGGTTATAATGTTGTCAAACAGACCAATTTTGGTGCACCGGTTTAGGGGTCCGTCCCAGAACTTTAGTTCAAGGGTGCAGAAAAGACACGGATTTGACCTAAAAGATTTGTACATCCTTCGTAAAAATTTGTCACTAGTTTTTTTTTCCTTTCAAGGACGTTACTTTTGTTTCATAATGTCTCTCGACCTGGTGCTTCTCCCGACTCGCGGCTTCTTGACTACGAAAGGTTAACACCACGACCTCTTCTGAGGACTCTCAGGGAACCTGACGGTCCTCTAGGTTGTTCAGGTAGGATTTCCTTTAGTCAGGACTTATAGGTATCCTTCCTGACTACGACTTCGAGGTTATGAAACCGGCGGACTACCCTTCTTGACTCAGTAACCTTTTCTAGGACTACGACCCTTTCTAACTGTCGTCCTCCTCTTTCCACACTCTCTCCTACTCTACCAAGCTGCCGTAGTGGCTGAGTTACCCGTACTCAAACTCGTTTGAGGCCCTCTATCACTTCCTGTCCCTTCGGTCAGGTACCCCAGCGTCTCAGCCTGTCCTGACTCGTTGACTTGTTATTGTCCCCACCGCTCCCCTTAGAGTAGGTCTTGAGAGGTCTTCGGAGATGTGAAGAGTGAATAACACTCCTAGTCTGGGTACCCGATCTCAGTCGGACCCCCAACAGGTCCGAGTAGGGAGGCACTTCGTCCGTAAGGGACTCGTCCAGAATGTCGATGGCCGTTAGAGGAAAATAGGTTCTTCTTTACCGGGACCGTTCACCCCGGGAACGGCACGACCGAGGTGCGTCGGGAGGGATTCGGGATGGGGAACGTCTGGAGGTTGGAGGAACGGTCCGGAAACGGGGAAGAGAGGCCTTCCAAGGAACGTCGGTGGGATTCGGTGGAAGGACCCGTGAGTCAGAAGGAAGTAGACAGTCGGACGTCGGGACCCTAAAGGGAGACACCACGACGACTCGAGTCGAAGACGGTAAGGGAGTTCGTAGAAGAGTGTCTACCAAACCAGAGGACGTGTCACCTGTCTTCTCGAAGAAGTCCTTCTACTTCGTCGTTTCTTTTCAGTCACCACTCGACAGCGGTCCCCACTGTCTGCTGACGATTGGTCTACCGTGAAACTGCACTCCGGTCTGCCGAACCCTCAGTCTTTCGAATTCACTGGAGCGCAGAGTCAATGCAACACTGGAATGCGGACACTGAAGTGGAGGGATTCGGAGTCAACAGAATAGACATTTTACCCTCCCTCCACTTTTTGTTACGGATAGACCATCCGAATAACACTCCTAGTCACTCTATGTGTACGTTTCGTAAATTAACCGTGGTCCGAACCTCTTGTGCAAAAAATTTCCGTAGAAAAAAATCCTTTCTAGGAATGAGTGGTACCGGTCATTCTCCGTAAAACGAAATCAAGGTGTAATTTCGTGTCTCTTAGTTTGACTAGGTAGGTCTCAAGATGTTGGGAAACGGTGGGACACCTCTGTACAAACTTCATCCCAACCCACACGACGGATACTAGTCTCGAACCGATGTTCTATAGGAGTCATTGGATAGTGACTAGTTTCCGTCTTCAAGGGTATGTAAAAGGTCGTTCACGTCCTTTTTATCTCGGTACTACCCATGTCTACTCTTCCCTTCTAACCATACTAGACAGGGGTCTTCTTCTTGCAAGGGACTAAAAAATTCTCTCGAACAATTAAAGAGACCACGATGACTAAAGGACACCTCTTTCACCAGAGGTAGAGACAATTCCCTTACTAGCACTGTTTTGATGTTTTACGAAACCGTCCTCAGTGGGACGTCGAAATGAAGGGGACGGGGCAGGGTCGGAAGACAGGGGAGAGAAGGGCGAGAAAATCCCCTGGCGGAAGAGACCATAGGTGACGACCGAAGACCACTTGTGAGGTCCCTCCGTCCCTCTACATTGGTCTGGACGGTCCGCTACCATAGTCGCCGGGGGCCACCGACCGTGAAACTGATTTCCGGAGGAGGGGGTAGGGCGTGACACTAACTCAAAGGGAGAGGGTCGGGCCTAGGGGCCGGAATCACGGTTTCCCGGTCCGCGAGTGGGACGTCGGTTCTCGTGGACGCTTTCGCTCGGCCGGACGGACGGACTCAATCCGTGGGCGAGAGGGGACTCGTCTGCCGAGACTCACGAGACCCGTCCGGTTTTCGTCGTCGGTCTCTCTGGACACCCGTTCAGGGAAAGGAACCAGGGACCCTACGACCCCGACTTTACGGGTCCCCCTCCCCGTTCCCATTGTGCCAGTAGAGGAAGTCGCTATTTCTAGGTCCGTCACAACCTCCTCCAGGAGTCTCGACCCCTAGTTTTACTTCGACCTCCGACTCGTGCGTCTCGTCCGACGCGGGTGCTTACCACTAAACCCACCCCTCCCTCTGGTCACGACAGTACCCCCGACCCTAGGATTTACAACAGAGTCCACATCGAGCCCGTGAGGTGTTACGACTATTATCCGACCGATTCCTTGGGATAACGGACCTTTTAGGGTACCTGTCTCCTCGGACCATCCGCTGTCAGGTACCCCAGCGTTTCTCAGCCTCTGCTGACTCGCTAGAAGTGAAGTGTCCCTTGGGATTCCCTGTCTCTCTCAACGTAACTTCTTTTGGTCTTTGACACAAACGTGAAAAATGTGGTTATGGTTTTCTGTGACGTAGTCGTCTACGTTACGACCATAGTATGGTAGAGGGGCTGAGGTCAGAGGAACATGGTCACCCGACCAGTCGGGCTCTCCAGTGAATGATTTCTACAGATCGTCTCGACTCAGTGGTGGTGTCTGAGGAAGTCGTCCTGGGTGGAAGTGGTCGGTCTCCGTCGCGTCTACGTTAGGTTTCACGGTGTCCTTTGAATCGGCAAAGGAATGCGGTGCAGAAGTAAAATATATGGTTATTGTTTACATCTCGAATGAGTGTGGAGTCCCCTCTTTCCCCCTTGAGTGGGAATAGTTCCAGGACGACACACGGACCGGGAGGGGTCTGCAGTGGAGCGTCTCGGGCATGTAACGGATCCTCCACCAAAAGGGGAGGGACACCTGGGTTGCAGAGTCTGATATTTGGGTTATAAACGGGCCGAGGGTACCGGTCGTTAGTCGTTGACGGTAGTCAAAGTGGAGGGTCTCTCAAGAACCAAGGTGAGAATTTAGTTGAAAGAGACTCTAAAGTTTTGTGTCGGGTCCACCGACTCTATCTTAGCTTGACAGGTGACACAACGGGGGAGGAACCAATACAAAGGAACAATAAGAATATTAGTCTATGTTATAAAAAAACAAACGAATTCTTATATACTGTCCATAGACATATAAACGAAAAAATAAGTTCATATCAAGTAAATGTCACAGTACAATCAAAGCTCACATGTCGTCTCTAAGTCAACGGTCCGACTATATATATATATATATACCTACCTGAAGGGCCCCCGAGTCTCCATTTCTTAGACGGACTTTACGTCCTCTACGTCCAAACTAGGGACCCAGCCCTTCTAGGGGACCTCTTCCCTTACCGATGGACGAGGTCATAAGAACGGACCTCTTAGGGTACCTGTCTCCTCGGACCACCCGAGGACCCCAAGTGCCCCAGTGTCTTAGCCTGTACTGACTCACTGATTGCATTTATATATACATACAGGAAAAAGTCTGAAGAAAGGTAATGTCCAATAATGTTGTATAACTCACGTCAAGGGACCCGACACGACATCTAGAACAACAACTGGACAAGATATATATTATCATGCACATACAATTGGGGTTTGAGGATTAAATCGGGAGGGGGAGTGCGAAGAGGAAACCATTGGTATTCAAACCAAAAACAAAAACAAAAACAAAAACAAAAAATTATGACATAACCAAAACGGTATGTAACTGTACTTAGGTGGTACCCACATGTACGCTAGGGTTTGTACTTGGGGGGAGGGTGGAGGGAGGGGTGTTGTAGGGAGACCCAGTAGGGACGCGTGGTCGGGGTTCGTACGACATAGGACGTAGCCTGTATCTGACCACTAAGTTAAGAATGTACTATCATATATACAAAGTTACGGTAAGAGGGTTTAGTGGGGTGGGAGAGGGAGAGGGAGACTCAGGTTTTCAGGAGATATGTGTAGACACAGAAAAACCGACAGAACGTATGTCCCAGTAGTAACGGTAGAAAGATTTAAGGTATATATACACAATCATATGAGACAACCACAAAAAGAAAGACCGAATGAAGTGAGACATATTAGTCGAGGTCAAAGTAGGTAGAGTTGTCTTGACTAAGTTTACATAAGAAAAATTGCCGACTCATTATGAGGTAACACATATACATGGTTTCGAAAGAATAGGTAAGTAGACGACTACCTGTAGATCCAACAAAGGTACAGGACCGATAATATTTGTCACGACACTACTTGTAACCCCATGTGCACAGAGAAAGTTAAGACCAAAGGAGCCACACATACGGGTCGTCACCCTAACGACCCAGTATACCGTCAAGATAAACGTTTGAAAATTCCTTAGAGGTGTGACAAAAGGTATCACTAACATGATCAAACGTAAAGGTGGTTGTCAACTTGTTGTGTGAAGACTTATTGGTTGTTTAGTGTCTTCTTTAGTTTTTTCTTTAGTTTTATACGTATTTTTGATTACTTTTACTTTTGTGTTGTTGGGTTTTGGACACCCTGTGTATTCAAACAAAAACTTTAGACACTCAAGTAAAGGTAAAACATTTGTTCTAGTAGACATAGTAAAAAAAATCTAAGGTGTATGTTCACTATATACCATGAACAGAAACAGGTTGAATTATACTATTGGAGATACCTACTATTAAAGAAATTTCATAGACAGAGGGGATTATCTGATAGCTGTCGGACGTCCTGGGGAGACACAGAATACGGGACTCAGACCAAGAGAGACAGGGTGTGTCCTCCTTATTCATTCTTTTGATACTTAGTATCTACGTCTGTCAATACACTCGGTAGGACCCCGGATCTAAGACTGGGTCCGACTGACGACGTTTCCGAGGTGTACGGACAAGTTTCAATTCGGACCGTACGAACTAAAACTTTGAGGTGAAAGGTATCTGACGACCTGACTCAGGTTCTAAGACGACAGGTACCCTGTGTTTTTACAGGGGTTTCGTTGTCTGACGTTGGAGGTAGGGTATGAGAGGGGATCTATGTTAATAGTACCTACGGACCACTTCAAAATAAGATGTCTGCCACGACATCAAGTCGTTGTAATATCTATTTCTTTCAGAAGTATCTAACAGGATGTGTCCATTAATGGGGACCAAAAGTTAATGTTTACTAATTAAGTATCTTAAAATCTAGGGGTATGCAAGATCCTCTTCCGCTACCGTGGGGTGAGGTCATGAGAACGGACCTTTCAGGGTACCTGTCTCCTCGGACCATCCGACGTCAGGTACCCCAACACTTCTCAGCCTGTACTAACTCGCTGAAGTGAAAGTGAAAAGTGAAAGTACGTAACCTCTTCCTTTACCGTTGGGTGAGGTCACAAGAACGGACCCCTTAGGGTCCCTACCCCCTCGGACCACCCGACGGCAGATACCCCAGTGTGTCTCAGCCTGTGCTGACTTCGCTGAATCATCGTCGTCGTATACAAGATTCACGAACCACATATGATGGAACAGATTAGAAATATCGTTAGGATGAAAAAAGGTAATGTCCAATAATGTTCTATGACTCATAACAAGGGGTACGACACGTCATTCAGGAACAACGATTGGATAAGATATATATTATCACGTATATACAATTAAGGTTTGAGGATTAAATAGGTAGGGGGAGTTCGAAGTTTAGAATACCTCGCCAATTCCTAACAATAGTAAGGGTACAAACTCCACTCCTCTGACTTTGTTCTCTTTCCCTTCATTAAGTATCCTAAACTTGGGTCCTTCTCCAGGGAATTGTAGAGACGTCTTAACGTTCAATCTCCAATTACACGAAACGGGTCTTATTTAGATCTTTTAGAATAGACACTTTCTAACCTCTCCTTTCGATTATATTAAGGGAATGAAATTCGGCCTTAAGGAAGTGTTAAATGGGAATCGAACAATGAGGAACCTTCCTTTCAGTACTGGTTGGATCTATCGCATAATTTTTCGTCTCTGTAATGAAACGGCTGTTTCCAGCCAGATCAGTTCCAATACCAAAAAGGTCACCAGTGCATACCTACACTCTCAACCTAACACTTCTTTCGACTCGTGGCTTCACAATACGGGTCTCAGGCTCAGGGGTTTTGACTCTCTTATTCTACAGGTGTCGTTACGTTTTCGTACTTCCCCAAAATAAAGATCGAGCTCGATCCCGAGGACGGTGTAGGTTGCGTCACCTTACCTTGTTCCTCGGGGCTCGGGTCTAAATGTCGTCATAAATATCCAAAATCTTGTCTCTCAACCGTTCCCGACTAATCGACGTCCTCAAAGGATCATAAATGATTAACCGATTAGAAATAACCGACGTCCCCAAAGGACCATAAATGATTAACCGATAACCGACGTCCCCCTACAGAAAATGCAGGACTATTTGAGTTTGGTCCAATACCCCTCATACAACTAATCTGTTCAGGACCGAAGGTGCCCCTACTGGAGTGACCCGTTACTGAGTCGGAAAGGGAACTCAGGATAGAATCAGGGACTTCGGATAGTACCGCAAACAATCCAGGGTTGTGCTTCTTAACTACGAAGACTTGACACCACAACCTCTTCTGAGAACTCTCAGGAACTTCACGTTCCTCTAGGTCGGTCAGGTAGGATTTCCTCTGGTCAGGACCCACGAGTAACTTTCCTGCCTACGACTCCGACTTTGAGTTTATGAAACCGGTGGAGTACACTTCTCAACTGAGACCTTTTCTGGACTACGAGCATCCCTAACCCCCGTCCTCCTCTTCCCCTACTGTCTCCTACTCTACCGACCTACGTAGTGGTTGAGTTACCTGAACTCAAACCCATTTGAGGCCCTCAACCACTACCTGTCCCTCCGGACCGCACGACGTTAAGTACCCCAGTGTTTCTCAGTCTGTGCTGACTCGCTGACTTGACTTGACTTAGGATTACAATGAAACAAAAGGTTGGTTTTGTGTGTTTTATGTATTTGACACTTCTGTATCCTTTCAACAAAGTGTAAACGATTGTCGGATTATATAGTCCTCTTCTTCTTTTTTGGGAAGGGGACTATATATACATTCTCTTCCGGGAGAAGGTACTGAACACTGAGTTATTGGTCTGTGACTACTACCTTAGGGTGTGTCAAAACAAAACAAAAAAATTGGAAACCTGGAGGGAGTGAGTAAAGAGGACGAGGTTGTGAGACGGAGAGTATTGGTGACTAGGCACGATAGATACTCGAACTTCAAACCCCCTCAAAGACAAAACAAAAATCTAAGGTGTATATTCACTCTAGTATTTCATAAACAGAAGGAGACTGAATAGAGTGAATCGTATTGACGGGAACTCCAGGTAGGTACAATAGTGTTTACCGTTGTCAAGTTAGAAAAAATACCGACTCACTATAAGGTGACACATATATGTATAGTGTAGAAGTAGACAACTACCTGTGCAACAGAGGGATAGAATCGATAACATTTATTATGACTTTACTTGTACTTCCATGTACGCCGACACACGAGTCAACGAGTCAGGACAGACTGAGAAACGCTGTGGTACCTGGTATCGTGGGGGTCCGAGGAGACAGGTACCCAAGGAGATCCTTTTTATGACCTCACCCATCGGAAAGGGAAGAAGTCCCCTAGAAAGGTTGGGTCTCTAGCTTGGCACGAGGGGACGTAATGTCCGTCTAAGAAGTGGTGACTCGGTGACCCCTTCGGGTGCTTCCACGAATGTATAAAAGTTCAACAAAAAAGATAAACAAACAAAAGAAACCTATTTATGGGTCTTTAGGTCTTTAAATTTGTAACAAAGTACATTCTTAAATATAAAGTAAGAAGTCGACAGGAGAATTAGGATCTGTCCTGGAGATGTCTCGTCGTCGGATTCCTGTCCTCTTACCACAGATAAGGCGACGAAGGGAGAGGGGACAATGGAGACGGTGACGTCTGTCTACGTCACGACTCGAAACGTCGTAACCGGCCTACCTTGTCTCTATTTAATCCCTTCAGGAATGAATGGACCGTGACAATCTTCGACCGGAACACAAGGTTCGTACTGTCTATACCTTCGTACTCGGCTACGAAAGAGACTACCCTACGAGAGTGCCAGGAAATCTTAGGTAGAGACTTGGTAGTGATCCCCAGAGAGTGAAAGAGATAAGTCTGTGAACCGAAAAGGTCTAGTGATGAAGGAGTAAGACATCAAGGGTTCTTAGGTCGGTACTCACGGAAGGCGGAGTGAGGTGACTCGAGTCACCCAGGAAAACTGCCCAGGTCTCTATTGGTGGAGACCAGGTCTCTCTGGAGACGAAACAGAGGTCTCCGTGGCGAGTGTGTTCCGTCGGGGGAACGGGAGTCAGGGTGGTCGGTGTGGACGGACCGAGCGACGCGCCGGAAACCAACTCCTCCTCCACCCGTGGACCGACGAGTCGAGGAATGGCTTGCGTTATCGCCGTTTGAAAAGGTGTACCGATACGACTGAACTTCATTTTCCTCTTCTTAGTTGTCGGGGGTGGGACCCGTGTGTGTGTGAGTGTGTGTGAGTATTTGTCTGTGTCTGTGTGTGTGCGCGCGTGTGTGTGTGTGTGAGTGTTAGTGTGTGTGTCTGTACGTGTGAGAAGAACGAGATATACTCCTTTATTCTCAAGTGTCGTTTCCAGAAAAGGTTTTTAGAGGAAGAGTTTTTTTGAAAAGAAGTTTTAGAAGCACGAGCGGGTGGGGAACTATTATCTACTCTCCCGACTCAGTGGATTCGTCGACATTTGGTCAGTGAAGTGGTGAAAAAACACTACCAGAGAGGAGTACTGCATGGATACCAGAAGTAGGAGTTGGACTTCACTCTCTGGGGAACTGCCAGGACAGTCCGGTCCAGTCCTTCACTCCACTGTTCGCGGGCACAGTGTCTCCGGGAAACTCTCAGTACACAAACGACGAGCCTGACTCCGAGCCTCGTGAATTCTCATAATTATATGGACAAGTGTCTTTGGGGTCCGAAGGATACGTTGTCGGAGTTTGCAGGAGTCTTTTGAGGACTGGGGTCGTGGTCTTTCGGGTGGTGTGAGGGGATTCGGGTGGGATGGGACAGGAAGGACACTGAGACGTGTCCGGGGGTAAAGCCGTCTAGTAGAGGGGAGTGGGAGTGCAGACACTTGACCGCCCTTTCGAACGGAGACCTTTAGGACGAAAGGAGTACTTTCTTCAAGGAATCGTAAAAAAATTTAATTAAATAAAATTAACTTCCGATTAATGTTATAACACCACCAAAACGGTATATGACTGTACTTAGTCGGTACCCACATGTATACAGGGGGTAGAACTTCGGGGGAGGATGGAGGAAGGGGTAGGGTAGGAAGTCCCAGTAGGGTCACATGGTCGGGACTCTTGTGACAGAGTACGTAGCTTGGACCTGACCGCTAGATAAAGTGTATACCATTATATGTGCAGAGTTCCGATAAGAGAGTCTAGTGGGGTGGGAGTGGAAGAGGATGTCTCAGGTTTTCAGACAAGAAATATAGACACAGAAAAAACGACAGAGTGTACACCCCAGTAGTAATGGTAGAAAGATTTAAGGTATATATACGTAATTATATGACATAACCACCAAAAGAAGGACTGAATGAAGTGAGACATATCATCCGAGGTCAAAGTAGGTGGAGTAATCTTGACTAAGTTTACGTGAAAAAATTATCGACTCATTATGAGGCAACACATATGCATGGCGTCGAAGGAATAGGTGAGCAGACGACTTCCTGTAGATGGTAAAGTACTCGGAGAGGATTGCCTTTGTCTACAAGTCGGAGTAGTGGTTTACTGGAAGTAAAGGTACCATGAAAGGAGGGTGGAGCGGCATCTTCGCTGGAAAGGGTGTACTGGTGTTGAAGTCTAAGAAAAGGGAATATCCAATAATGTTCTATACCTCATGTCAAGGGACACAATATGTCGTCCTGGGACAAAATATAAGCCACCACACGTCGACTATTAGGGTACCAAGGTTACATAGGGAGGGGAGGGAGGGTGAAAACATTGGTATTCAAACAGAAGACTCAGACACAGATAAGACATTTATTCAAGTAAACAACAAAATCTAAGGTGCACTTTAGATAGTATAAACTATAGTATAAAACAGACTGAGAGAAGTGACTCGTACCAGTAGAGATCAATGTGGAGACAACGGTATTTATCGTTATAAGAAAAAAGACTGAGTATAAGGTATATATATATATATATATATATATAGTGTAGAAAAAATTTATATTTCCAAAGATTTCCGGGTCTCTGAAAAATAGGATCGAGGTATATAGGGGTCGGTACTTCTTTTATTTAACAACAGGAAACGTCGCTCTGTACAAAGGATTTGTAATAGATGTCCGACTGCAATTAGTGATTTTTCTGTGTCCCCGTAGCAGTGCACCCACTGGTCTGGAGTCCACTCAGGCACTTCTTTTACCGTACAACCAATCTTCCTGACGAGACTAGGGGAGGGGTAGAGTCTAGTGTTTATTAAGTAAACAACTAAGAAGTCGACCCACTACTCTGTACTACCCGCTGTCGCACCTCCAGTTCCTCCGTCCTGTCACCCGTAAATTTCCGTTCCGACACTCGGGCTCTGCGCGGAAGTCTTAGAAGTTCCAACCTTCGAGACCTAGGACGGTAAGTAGTACACGAGTCGGCGTCGGCACAGGCTGAGAGACGTCAGGATGCCTGACATCGGGTGTAGTCCGAGGAGACAGGTACCCCTAAGAGGTCCGTTCTTATGACCTCACCCAACGGTACGGGAGGAGAGGTCCCCTAGAAGGATTAGGTCCCTAGTTTGAGTCCAGAGGGTGTAACGACCGTCCAAGAAATGGGGACTCGGTAGCCCCTTCGGGTAACAAGTAGATAGAGGTGGGTTTAAACCTCGGAACTGACTTTTCACCTTTTTCTCCAGAATAGAAGTCTACAGGAAAGTAACGAGACTGCCAACTTAGGAACTACGACCCTCTTTCACTCGTTTCATCTCAGTGCTCCGGCCTTTGAGAAAGGGGTCGACACGAAGAGGCTCCGGAGAAGGGAAGACATTTGTCGCGGTCTACCTCTGATTCCTCTGAGAATTTTTCCCTGTTTGCGGTTGTGGTTCAGCCGTAAAAGAGGATAGTGGGTTTCCGACTCTCCGACACTTACTTTTCGTTCCCGTGATTTGTTCGGACGGACGGGCGGCGACTGTCTCTTCGTGTCGGGGGACCGGACCAGCCTCACCTCGAGACGCCAGGTCCGAGTGAAGTGTGATGGCGCGATAGGCTCCGGGACCTTGTCTCACCGAAGGCAACCGAGCGTCTCAGAGGAAAAGTCTTGTGTGTGAATATTTGTACAAAAAAATCTCGGTTTTGAAAAAAAAATTATCGGATCGAAAGGAAGTATGGGTCGTCAGTCTTTTGTTCCCCCGAGTCCCGACAAAAGAGTCCCACGAGTGTGGACCGTCCGGAGGGTCCACCGTGATTACCAGTTCTAGGGTGGACGGGGACGTCCTCTATACCCAAGTTAGGGACCCACCCCTTCTAGGGGACCTCCTCCCGTGTCGTTGGGTGAGGTCGTGGGAACGGACCCTTCAGGGTACCTGTCTTCTGGGACCGTCCGATGTCAGGTACCCCAGTGTTTCTCAACCTGTGCTTACTTCCCTGAGGCGTGTCGTGTGTGTGGACCACTACGTTCCTACGTGGACTCCGACTCCGTTCAGGACAGTCGGGTCGACCGAGTAGGGTTTAGTGGTATGTACAAGTTGAGAAAAAACTCCCCCTCCGACACGGTACGTCGTGTGCTCTATAAGGGGGTGGTCGGAACCCCTCGTACTTCAGAAGTGGTGGTCTGGTGGTTCCTTCAGGTGTCGTAAGTTGAGTATCCGTCTCTCTGGGGAACGGATCTTTGGGCACCAACTTTTCGGTTGGTGTTACTCTGCGTAATATCCTTGTCTTGTTAGTCGGTACACTTCCGTGTCCGATGGCGGTGAATCCCCCTGGTAACGGTCAGTAAAAAGACCTTTTCCGGTGGGATAGGGTCCCGAACTGAGTGACCTAATCTCAGTATGAAGGGGAACACTCGTTTGACTCCCTGTCGTGAGGATCCACGGTAAAGAGAACAGTTGACGGTTTAATATTTACCGTTGGGTGAGGTCATAAGAACGGACCTCTTGGGGTACCTACTTCCTCGGACCACCCGACGTCAGGTACCCCAGCGTTTCTCAGCCTGTGCTGACTCGCTGAAGTGAGAGTGAAGTGAACAGCGAGTCAGGACAGACTGACAAACGTTGGCGTACCCGACATCGGGTGATCCGAGAAGACAGGTACCCTAAGAGGTCCGTTCTCCTGACCTTACCCAGCGGTAAGGGAAGAGGTCTCCTAGAACGGTTGGGTCTATAGCTTGGACCCAGACGGTGTAACACCCGTCTAAGAAATGTCAGACTCAGTGGTCGTTAGGATTTCAAGGAGAATTGGAGTAGGAGGAGATGGAAGAGGGCCCTTCTTTGTGGATGTCTTTGATTCCAAGTTCTTTTACGAGGCTCTCGACTAAACACGACAACACGTCGTTTTTGATTTTAACAGTTCGTTAATATACGGTTGAAATTTTTCTATTTTAGTTATACACGTTGTTGCCATATAAGGTGAGTGTATTTAGTATATATATCAAGTTCTGGTATTTTCGGTTTGTTTTAATTTAAATTTAACCATATATCCGATATTCTATTTTTATGTATATTCTTTGATTTTAATAGGATAAGAAATTTTAGTGAACTTTTTTGACTTCCGTACTGAGTTCAGGATCTTTTACCTATCTTTTGGACATATGTGTACTTAACATTTTCCCTAGGGTTACATCTTTTTTTTTTTATGTAAAGTAATTTTTTGGTTTTGTTTTGTTTTGTTACTAAACCGGTCCATGGTGTCTGGACGACGACTTTTACGATTTGCGTATGAGGGGAACAAAGCGACTGCGACAGACAGTGTGGTCAACGGAGTGACGAGTGTGACACGTGCGACAACCAACTTGGGTCCTATCCGGTCCACGTTCGATTCGCCGACCGTCCTCTGCGCTCCTCGGCATCCCTGCCGTCTGTGCAAGTAAGAGAGGGCGGTCCGTGTCGTCAGTAGGACCTGCGGGACGTAGGAGACGAGAGTTCCGGGTCGGTTGTCTGTGTAGGCGGTCCGTCGTCGTCACGGCGACGAAAGGACGAACGACCGCCTCGAGTCCATGCGAATGCCGTGTTTCGTTGGGGCCGGTGCGTCCATGGGGCACTGCGTGTACGCGTCACGTATGTACTAGCGTCGACAAGGTACAGTAAATGTTTCGCACGCCACTCTCTAGGACTTCTGCGGCAGAACCGATTAAACGGGAGACAGGGGGTGCGAGGACAAGCGGATGCTTTAAGGGTTCGCTCTATTTGTACTCCTGTGTATTCGTGACGCTGACTCTTCGTTAGACAACCATTTGACTCGACGTAAATCTGTAAAGACGGTCAAATGTTTCAATCAAATCACTTTTGTCGGTCTCGACGACGCACAAGTTGGCATACTCGGTTACGTCGGACCGGAAGAAATTTCTTTCACAGTCCATTTTCTGCTGGTCCTGTGGTTTTCTTTTGCAGATTGTTCGAAACATTACTGCTTCGCGTTGGCCCCCCCTAAGGACCTGGGCTTGCTCCGTCCAGCTCCTTCAGACCCGGCCCGGCACAATTTTCGTCGAATATATTCAAACAACGCTCCCTACTACCAGTCCAATTACCTACCTCCAAACCTATCCAGTAGCCCGGCTCCACAGCGCCCGACTATCCAGGAAGATGCACCGACCCCACCCCGTCGAAATCCCGCTCGACACGACAGTGACCGGGGGCCCTAGACCCTCCGAGGAAGGAATCCCTGGAGGGGGTGGCCACCCCCTCCCCTTCCCCGCCGGGTAGTACCGGGGGTCCCAGGCTGGAATGTAAGACTGGGAAAGGTATCCCATTCCCCTCGGTAATAGCAAAGACCGATGAAGGGCGACTTCACCCCGCAGAAACCCCGACTCCCAGCACCGGCCTAGGACCACTGGAAATCCCCCGGAGTCCCAGAGACCTGTCCTCGAACCTCATACGTCGGTGGTAGTGGTAAGCAGGTCATCGGCAGACCCAGTCCAGGGACTGGGAGACCTCCTACTAGACTTTTTGTGTTCCAGGATAGCTGTCCTACTCATTGTTCCGCCACTCCCCAGACTCTTCACCCTCTTCGGTAGGACGGGTTCTACTGAAGGTGGTAGGGCTTTTCAGCCTTGGCGGACTGCACCGGACAGACTTAGACTACGAAAGAGAGTCGAGAGACTTGAACAAGACTTGATAGGGGCTCCGTAATTCCTTTTTTGTTGTCAGAAGGGGATTCTTGACTGTCCAAGGGGGAAAAAGCTGACAATCGTCCAGATCCCGGGAAGCTAAAACCTCTCGGTGACGACGGTCTCTCCAATAGACCCAGACATCACGGTAGTCCCTGAGACGGTGGAACAGGTCCAGAGTTAACTCCAGACGGCTCTCGAATATCATTTTCACGCCACGACGAGGGTTAGGGGGGTGGGGGTCAGGATTCCGACACTTATTTGGAGGAGGCTCCTCGTCCCCTCGGTGTCGGTCACGGGAAGCAGCCGCCACCCAACCAGCCTAGACCAGAAGGTAGCGGACGCCACAGTCTTACCAGTCTATCCCGCATTCCTTCTGACCCCACGTTCCGACTCAGGTTAACCCGCCTTTTGCAACATTATTCCACCAATCTAATGTCTCTTTCTTATAGGGCCCAAAAGGCGCATAACCTCCCAAACCCCTATCCCCCGGAGAAGAGCTCGGTAGTGTCCGGTGACACCAATTACTCCACAGAAACCGGTCTTGCGTTCTCCGTAACCGACCGTCTATGTTATGGAGCCACCAGTTCCCGGGGTAACCGGTCCAATGAAAGCACCGTAAATCTCACTCTAAAACCCGGAGATAGGTAAACGCCCCTTAGCCAACCCGTTCCTTACCAGCCCCAGAGTTCCCCTCTGTCTCGGTTGTACTCTCCAAACCACTCCAAAGTCAGTCCCAGACTATCCACAGTAACTCCGACCACTTTTAAACCCTACTTTTTAGATTCCTAAACTCGCGGACTACTTGAACCAGACCCTCAAACAACCCGAGTACCACACCTAGTCTCCGAAATCAACGATCGAAATACTCCAGGACAACCTGGAATACAACCCAAACAAAAGTGGAGACTAGAACCCGGGGGAAGGGCAGACAGTAAGGTATCACTCAATCGTACCATTTTGTCTCTAGAAACGGAGGTCGAAATACCGTCAATCTCCGACTTGAACTAAACCGACAGGGTTCCGAGAACCGGCAGGTTATGGTAAATGGAGGTACTCTCGTACCGACCCGTCCACCTCGTATTGTCAGAGGCGCCTGTATTCACATCCGACACTTGGGTCAAGGGGTCGCCAGAGCAAGCCACGTCGGGACCCCCGCCCCACATCCAACAGGTCGGACATAATAGTACCGGTCCTCCTTATCACCGTTCTTGTGCAAATCGACATTATAATCTTCCTCTCACTATTTTCTCTTCTTCAGTTAAACTCTAAGGCATTTTTCCTCTTTCCAGGGGACATTCACATCTAGTTTTTAACGGACTTTCTTTCTCAGTGTCAGCCACTAACCCCATCGATCGGTTTCCAGGACATCATCCCGGTTCTATTTCAGAAGTTCCGTCCGATCCCACTCTCTATATACCGGTCCAGTCCCACGGGGTTTCCTTATCGTGGGGTCCTCATCCCTTGTCTACCGTTCCATTCGTTCCCGGTTACTTTCAGCTTCACACTCACCGGTCAGGACCCCCCGGCACTGTCGGTCAGGGTACCGTTTCTCATTCCAGTTTCGACGCTGACCGTTGTCGGTGTCGACTACTCCGGTCTGTTCGTAACCTACCCCGCACAGCGAGTGACCGCCCTCCGTTCCCACATCATTACCACTAGAACCATCCAGGGTTCTAAAATCTCCACATTCAAAGGTCCCCAAATCTTCCTCCGTCCGGCACATCACCTCGGGCAACCTCGGCACACTACACCATGGTGCCGAGCACAGGGGTGTCAAACCGACGACATCCCCACCACTCCTGGTGGCACTTTCCGGGACAGGTGACCCCGACTTCCCCAGCTCCGCAGTCGTAAAATTCCTCCTGGACTAGAGGACCACGGTTTCGCCCCCCGCCCCAGAGGACCAATACCAGAGACTGTCCAACTCCCTCCTGTGTTAGTCGTACAAGAGACTCATCCCTGGAATCCTCCCACTTCATCCCGTTCAATTCAGGGGTCTCCTCCTCAACCCCCTAGACCTTCAAACCAGTCATCTATACCGGATGGCATGTCGTCAAGTTTTCCATAGTTTGGGCAGAATCGTACTGCTCAACAGGCATACGCCCAGTTCCCGACGACCGTCCTCTAGCTGGGTCCTCTCTACCTCAAGACGACAATTGGACCAGTCTACTCGGAAGTCCTACGGCAATCGGGCAAGGTGGAACGGACTACTGACTTCGGACATACCCTGTACATTCACGGTTCTGTACAAATTTCGGAGCCGATAAACGACTCACTAAACTCTTTGTTTCCGCCCGGACAATAGTCTGACTTACCTCAACCCCTCGGGTTTGGCACCTTACTCCACACAATTCTCTCACAACCGCTGCCATAGCCGACAGAGGGCCCGTCACCCCTTACGAAGATGGGTAGGTCTTTTCCACAGCTGTGTCTGGTCGTATACGACCTTCCAGGCTACAGGTCCGTACACCCACTTCAGATAGACGGTTAGGACAGGGTCGTCCACAGGGGAGTTGACCACTCAAAGAACTCCACCGGACTCAGGAGGAACTCCTCTCCAGAACCGTGTCTAATCCGTCGCTGGTACCTGACGGACTTACCATCCAGCCTCTACATTACCCCTTTTCTCTCCCGATTCCTTCCAGTTCTCACGCGCCCCGGGTTACACATTTCAGTACCTAGACCCACTATTACCTGTAACGGACGAAAAGTCCATCCTGATCAAACAGCACCTCGTACTAGGTAGGGCTCCCCACAAACCTTCGTAGGAGGACACTCTCCTCCCGGAGGTAAAGCCGGAAACTCATCAATCCACATTCCCTCCAGAATTCTTTATCATATCCGTCTCCAGGGACGACATTCCGATAGACAGTCCGGTGGACCAGTCGGGATAACAACGGATCCCTTTGGCACAGTACTCAGTAAACTACAGGAAACGTCACATCCTACCGATGGACCTACCCGACACTCTACCGGAGGTCCTCGCACCGCTAATCCCCCGTAATCTCTACCCACTAGGGAACCACCACTCCTTAGGAGAGAGGGAGGTTTATCGACTTACTCTTACACGTTAGTCTTTCCGTATAAACCTCAGTCATGTCTACAATTGGGCAAAAGGGCAACGGTTCACATTCCGAGATCACTCGCGATAATCAAGACGGAAAACCCTCCACCAAGGGAGACCGTCGCCCGCTCGGAGCTCCTACAGTGACCACCAGTGTTGACGTATGCGTCGCCGGGCCGCGGGTCATCTCGGAGCAAAACTTGACGGTAGATGTTTATCGTACTCCAGACCCAAAACATCGCCTCATCGTTTTTCCAAACCCCGACCAACCCACTCTCACAGATCCTGGAGATACGTACTCACTCCAGGACACAGAAACGGACTTCCTATCCAACCTTCACTTCCCTCTCTTCTATCCCCCAAATCGACCCTCGACGTCGGGTTTCATTGGACCCCCAATAGGTCTTTCTGATCCACCTTAACAACCTCGACTCTCAGCGATTCCAGACTGTCCTTAAACCTTCGATTCTCCAGTCGGACCGCCACACCACTCTTATATCAATCCCCAACTAGATCTTAATCGAAAAAACGTAGACGCATATCTTTTCGACGACGACGGTCCCGTGCATCCGTCCCCTTGGTAGGGGCCCGCCACCCCAGATTGACAAACCTCTATTTACGGTGACCGTCGTAAAGTCCCGGGCGTCCGAAATACCCCCGAGGTTTCCGATACGGGGGAAAAAGTAGTCATATGTCCACTATCCCTCTAACCCTAACCCGTCCTTCTCGTCCCTTCTCCTGTCGTTTCGACTCGCCTCCAACATCTTTCGGAAAAACTGGAGACAAAGACTTCTCTCACCAGGTCATCCCCACAGAAAACGCCGACACATCTCCCCAAATCGGTCACTTCGTATTAACCCCTGAGTCACGGTCTTCGTAGGACAATTGGGGTTTTTCCTATTCTAAACAAGGGGTCACCTTCCCCCCGTCCCCAGAGCCTCTTTCGACTCAGACAGTCATCAGTCTCGAAATCGACAAGCCCATTAGAAATCTGGATCCATTCAATGTCTCCAGACCCACTCGACCCGGAAAACAACTCTACGAGCCATAGGAAATCTCGATTCCTTCAATCCTTCTTATCACCATACTCAGACTCTCTCTCGAACACTCCCCGACGTCTCGTCTTCCAGTAAGTGTATGACATTCTCCTGTGATCCCCGGTCTCCCGTACACCGATCTAGGACCCGGTCTCGGACCGGTTTTTTTATCCCCGACAGAGATTTGGGAACCCCTTCCTGACAGGTACAATCGACCCTCCTGACAGTCCAAAGACCCAGCCAGGTACACTTTCGTTTCTCCTTGACCGTCAGACCCACATTCCCTTGTCACTTTTTCCGTAGAAACTCCAGATACTGTCATTTCACATAACGCTCCCTACAGTCTTTCATTCCATATTCCTGACCCCTGTTAACTACTCGTCCCTAATACCGGAGCAAATAGTCAGCTTCCAGGACCTGGGCAGCCATCGGCGGTCTTCGAAAGGCATGGCCCTCTTACCCCCATAACGTCCCGCTCCGGTACCCCTGATCCTCCGGGACCGGATTCTCTGCCAGATACTAACCAAAATCTGGTGTATCCACTCAGACTCTCTACCCCTTAACTCCCACCGAACCCTTCGCCCTTCCTAGTGCATCAAACTAGTCCTACCCCCACACTACCCAACGATGGTCTCCCTAAAGTCACAGGGTGTACGATCCCAGCTGTTAACCTCGGAGTCCCCTCGTCTCCTCCTCATCCCCGTTCCACTCTCTAACCGTTTCACCTTCTCCATCCACTTACCACCGGGATTCGAATCGATTTTACAGAGCGGGGTCGTCCCCTCACCCCGTACTTCCCTAATAGTCTTTTCTCACACACTTGTCTTCACTAGTTCGACTGTCCCGACACCGGGTCAGACGTTCCCAACACTTCTGCACGGTAGATATGGATGGTGGCTCTGGACCCTTCCTACGTCTCACGGGGGCTTCCTCCCTTCTTGACTCATGTATCGGGGGTATAGATAGTTCTTTAACTATCTGAATGGGTGGTGAACTTCGTAATGGGACCCGAGCCGAACCCAATACCCCAGGGGTTTAGACCCGTGGCAGTTAGAACTAGTTTCCTCTCTTCAAGGTTCCGCCCCACACCCCTCCTTTACAGGAAAACCCTCGGATCTGGAGCCGGACCATTCCAGCCCCAGACCCAGCGGACCCCTGTTAGTGAGCGGGTTACAGGGACAACAAACGTTGCTCCCGTGCCGAAACAGTCCCCGGTCCCCAAACCCGTAACCGCTCGGGTCACCGGGAGTACTGACGTAAACTTCGTTGGAGGGCCACCACCGAAAACCCCTGGGTGGAAAACAGGGTGCCGGCCGGCGTCCCGACGGTGGTCACGGACCCACACAAAAAGTTCCTCCAGCCGGACCTCAACCCGAAAAACAAATTCGGAACGGACCGTCGATCGAAGCCACCAAAGGAGAACCCGTAACATTTGGAATTTCCGGTAAAAATGGTCCAGAGTCTCACCCCAGACTCCGGGTAGGAGTCGGAACCTCTCAAAAAAAGACTACAGACTTCGACTAACCCTATATTTTGCCAACCGATCCCATCATTGGGGGTGGCCTCTTAGACCCCGTTAGGTCCATATCCACCACTCTCGGAGACGGTCGGACAATTCTTTCCGACGACCCAAAAGTAGCCCCGGGACCCAGTGAAGTAGATCAAATTCATCCAAATGATGGAATTCCCTTCACCAGAGGTAAGGGAGGTTATCCGTAAGATAGTACATAACTTACAACCGGAAGGGAGAAACAGGGAGGACTATCAGAGTCAGACCCAGATGCAGACCTTATCGTCGGCGAGGTCCACCGACCCGTCCCAGTCGACCCAACCGATCTACAGAGACCAGACGATAGAGGGAACGACACCGGGTTTACCGGAAAGAAAGAAGACCCCATCATCACCTGGGGTCCCACTGTTTATGCAGAACGGTCCACTCCCGCATTCTAACTCTATCGACCCACTTCAAAAACTACATTAACCTTCCCAACCGGCTCATCCTCGGATCGGTGACAAGTTATACCCGTTCCAGAACCTCACTTTTCCCCTGCACCTGTACCCACTCTGGGAGGCCCGGCCGGTGGACCACCTCTCCTTCGTCCCCTCGACCGTCGTCTAACCCTCACCAGACCCTAGAACACACACTCGACTGACCACTCAGTCTTTCACCCCCCGTACTTCCTTCACCACCTATAACTCCACCTCGGTTCCTCCACCGCCCTCCGTGTCAGTGTCCTCTCGACCCGACACTCTCACCACCCCCTCCTCCGCTACTCCCCCCTTCCCCACCTACCTCTCTGCCTCGGTTCCTGCCTCGGAGCCCCCGCCGCCCTCCATACCNCCGCCGCCCTCCGTACCAGTGTCCTCTCAACCCATACCTCCCTCACCCACTCCCGCTGTCTCCCCTCCAACCACTCCGTTCTGTACTTCCTTCCCCACCCATATCTCTACCGGAACAATGTCCTCCCGATCCGACACTCCTGTTACTCCCTCCCCTCCTGTACCTCCCTCACCCACTCCCGCTGTCTCCTCCCCAACCACTTCATCGTCCCCGACCTCACATCCCACCCCCCCGGTGATTCAGAAGGTCTCCGTGGCACTCCCGTCTTCAAAGGCGGAGCCCGCAGGGACCCACCCGACGACTACCGGAGGGACCACTACGTCCCGATCTCTCTCGGTACCAATCCTCTTAAAGTCTTCCCCTTGTCGCCCAAGTATCCCACCCTACCCTCACGTTGTCGGTCTTTCGGACATGCATCCCATGGAGTCTGGTAAAAGGGCAGGAGGCCGTCATTAATAGATTCAGTTCCTCCTACAGTTTTAGCTTTCAAGGCCAACCACCGGTGACACTCGGCAATAGATTTCTTATAACCCCGGTACGGAGTCTTGCTTCCTTCCAATTCGCAAACCTTGCTTAAAGAGACCTCTATACATCTCAAGACTCCAATTCATTTGTAAGATCACCACATCTGGTCCCGGCCAGTCCGAACCTCCGTCGGCGGGGGTACCGTTTATACTTTACTTCCAGGACCTGGTCAGCAATTACCCCGACCCTCATCAGGCCAGTCCACAGGGACTTGTCCGGCAGTTGGGTCGCTCCTCTTCCGACGAGTCGGTTCTACCTGCAGAGGTTTAACTGTCCGTCGTTCCTTATCGTTCGGACCGAACACCTCCTCCCCAGGTCTACGCCGGCGCTAAATGACCTTGGTCCTGTGGGATCCGTATTAGCGGCACCCTCGTTTTTTGGGGTCTCGGGTTGGTTACCTTGAATGGGGCACAGGACGGTCTGCCAACTTACCAGGTCCTCCGCACTACCCCACTGCACCAGGCCGCGCCCGGTCTGGGTTCCCCCGGCGTTTAGGGCGAGCAGCACCCTACCCGGGAGTGGAGCTCGGGGTGCAATCCACGGTTTACAATCCATTTTCTACTGGTCCTGTGGTTTTTTTTTTGGTAGATTGTTCTAAAAATTACTGTTTCGCGATGGCCCGCCCTAAGGACCTGGGTTTATTCCGTCCAGCTCCATCAGGCGCGGGCCCGGTACAATTTTCGTCGAATAAATTCACACAACACTCCCCACCAGTCCAATTGCCTACCCCCAAACCTATCCAGCAGCCCGGCTCCACAACGACCGACTATCCAAGGAGACGCACCGACCCCACCCCGCCGAAATCGACCGCTCGACACGACAGTGACCAGGGGCCCTAGACCCTCCGAGGAAGGAATCCCTGGAAGGGGGCGCTCCCTCCCTTCCCCGCCGGGTAGTACCGGGAACCCCAGGCTGGAATGTCTTTCATCTTCGTCTGAAGTAGACGTAGAAGGGAGGTGATGTGGGGGGTGGGCGGTCGTCCCGATGGGTCAGTCTCACAACCCTAGGAAGGTTTCACTTGTGACTTCCCGCCAGAGAGGTGACCTCCCGCCAGAGAGGTGACATCCCGACTACGGGAACTGCACGGGTGTCACCATGGGATGGGGGTAGTGGAGACGAGTAGAACGATGAGGTAAGTCAAGTCAAGTCAGTGAGTCAGTGCAGGTTGAGAAACACTGGGGTACCCGACGTCGTGCGGTCCGAAGGGACAGGGAGTGGTTGAGCACCTCGAGCGAGTTTGAGTACATGTATCTCAGCCACTACGTAGGTTGGTAGAGTAGGAGACAGCAGGGGAAGAGGACGGAAGTCAGAAAGGGTCTTAGTCAGAAAAGGTCACTCAGGTAATAAACGCAGTCCACCGGTTTCATAACCTCAAAGTCGAAGTCGTAGTCTGGAAGGTCACCTATAAGTCCTGATTAAAGGAAATCCGATCTGACCAAACTACGGAAACGTCAGGTTCCCTGAGAGTACTCAGAAGTTGTGGTGTCAAGTTTTCGTAGTCAAGAAACCTCGAGTCGGAAGGACCAGGTTGAGAGTGTAGGTATGTACTGATGACCTTTTTGGTATCGAAACTGATCTGTCTAGAAACACCCGTTTCATTACAGAGACGAAAAATCATATGACAGATCCAACCAGTATTGAAAAGAAGGTTCATCGTTCACAGAATTAGAGTCCCGTGTCCTCGGGTCCCAACCATTCACCGACCTCCTGTACCTTGGTCTGAAGGATCGCCATTTTAAGGTATCCTCTTAGTTTGTGTTTTTTGAGTCTATCGATGATTGCAACTTCTGGTTAAATAGTAAGTAGAGTATAGTATTAGTCTCGTTATCTTTATGTCTAGACTCTCCTACAGAGTACCGTCGTAGTTTCCCGGCTGGTGTTTGATCCTTCACTCGACCTTCGATGGATTGAATTTGGTTTAAAGTCGATACCTTCACTAGCTCCTTTTAAATACGTAAGACAAAACTCCTCTTCTCTTTAAGTCCTATTTTTTACCGTTGATGACTCAGATTTGCGTAAAAACCTCCAACACCCCGGTCTCTCCTTTCGTGTATGTGTGTCTTTATGTTTATTTGAAATCAAGACACAGTTGTACAAAACCCAAGTATTGTCAAATCTTAGCAGACTCACGCGAAACTTCGTCAAGCACAGAGGTTAGGAATGTTGGGACGAATAGGTGTTCAAACTCAAAATTCGTCATCTAAGTTTTGTGTGTTACTAATAGTTCAGTTTTTTTAGTGTTGGACTCACTGATGTGAGACAGGTAAGAGAGACTGGTGAACATTAACAAACATTTCACATTCGTCACTCGTGTCGTGCTAAGACTTTCCCCATCACAAAACCATTACTGGTCACCTGTGTCAATTCAAGTGATGCGTTATAAAGTGACTTTAGTTTAGAAAGTTTACATGTGAGAAATTTAACTAAATTTTGTTCTCACTTATGTCTTTTGCTAAAGAACTAGATTCTCAAGGAGTAACTGTCTGCGTATGTCGATATATATTGTGTCTGTTGTCCCTAAATGACATATCATGTCTCTTGATATAAATCGTAGAACATTATTTGATGTTATCTTTTCTTAAAAAATTTTGATATCTATAAATGTATATATATATTGTCTTTATAAAACCGACGTTGATTGGGTTATAACATTTAGTTACTATGAAATTATTGTTTTCCTTTACTCACGATTAACAATGTACTAATGATTGGTTTTAAACGACACATCTCCATAGTACACGACAGTGCAAGTTAGGGATTCAACATGGACTGAGAAACACTGGCAAACCTGACATTGGATGGTCCGAGGAGAGGGGTACCCTCAAAAATCCGTTTTTATAACTTCACCCAACGGTAAAGGAAAAGATCGTCTGGAAGGGTTGGGTCTCTAGTTTGGGTGCAGAGAACCCAGAGGACGTAACCGTCCGTGCAAGAAATGACGACTCGGTAGTCCCTCCGGTGGTCATGTGTTGGTGGAGGTATGTGTTGTTAAAACGACGTATCTCCAGTACACTTTTGCCTAGATGAAACCCGTCACTTGTGTGGGAGACGTGGAGACGTGGAGACGTAAACGACTCGGGTGCAAGTCCTTGTAAGAAGAGACCGATCGGGGTCCCGCACCTAGGAGTGTGAAGATGTCAGGAGACGGGTTTACGGTGGAATAGGTTCTTCAGAAGGTACTAACGATGGGGGTAGGCAGCCAAACCCCGAAGGATCGGTCTACATGTACAGAGGTAAAGGCGTCGGTGGACAAGACATGACCAAGGGGAAGAGGTCCTTGAGGGTCGAGGAGCCCTGTCAGTTCCGAAACAAAGTTAGTGTACGACTAAAAATCGTGGGTCTTGTTACAGATTGGACGGGGGTGGGTCCGTGAACCATTAATGAGTGACTTCTTTTTTTATCATTAACCCACTAACGACCTAGTGCACTAAGTACGAAATGAGGGACAGAGTCTTAACGGCGTTTCCACCGTTGTAAACAAGTCCTTTTAACGAATGAGACATATGAGTTCCCGTTTTCGGACGTAGACATCAGACGTAGCGCTGGAGCCACCATGTCCCTCTCTCCCACATCTACTACGAGTCCTTTATCCTGGAGCCAAGAGTGACCGACGTAGATGAGGGGGTAGTGTCGAACTGTGGACTCCGAAGGAAGAAGTGGGTTGGGAGGGAGTGGGAAAGGAAACGTAGAAATTTCCTTTGGTTTTCGCGACAGATTATTCGTATGTGTTTCGAACCCGTGTAAAGTCCCAGGGTCGATCTGTTTCGTAAGTTCTGGTCTTCCTTTTACCGTCTTCCCTATCCATCAAACCCTTCCAGTACATGTGTGACGACAGAAGTTTTGCCTAGTGATTGATTTCCTAGATAATATGTCGTATACCTTGAGATGAGTTGTAATACACGGTCGGACCTACCCTCTCCTCAAACCCCCTCTTGTCTATGTCCATCTACACACCGACTTAGGGAAACGACAAGTGGACTTTGATGACGTCGTAACAATCAAACGATAATTTTTCTTCAATTTCAGCCAGTCAGTACAGGCTGAGACGCTGGGGTACCTGACATTGGACGGTCCGAGGAGACAGGTACCTTAAGAGGTCCGTTCTTATGACCTCACCCATCGGTAAGGGAAGAGGTCCCCTAGATGGGTTTGGTCCCTAGTTTGAGTCTATAGGACTTAATGTCCGTCTGAGAAATGACAGATTCGGTGGTCCTTTCGAATAATTAACCGATATGGTGTTATGTTATATTTTGTAAATTTCAAACTTTTTTTTTTTTTTCTACCGATTCGTTGACTTGTGGTACACTACCCTGTACTCTGATCCCCTCGGACGGTCTCCACCTCGTTACACCGAGACCCGACCACGAGGGGAGTGGGGTCGGAAACGGGTTGTCATCGTCCCCTACCCCATCGGGGAACGAAACGGGGGTTCTCACTGTGTTGAAGATGGTGAACTCCAAGATTCACCGTCGTGGGTGAGGAGACTTTCATTCATTCCTTTCTTATTTGGGTATAGACCTGAAAGAACCTAGACAAACCGGTGGTCGAAACATGACAACTTTACTAAAGTCTGAATTTTATACGTAAGTTCTTTAGATTGTTATGTTCGAAAACGAACGATTACATGAAAAAAAGACCCGCTTAAAATGAACAGGAAGGGTTTATTTAAGGAGGTTTAGTTATAACCTTTATGGTAAGGTTAAAGTCTTTGGAGGGTTAACGTTCCGACTGACCTTACTACAGTTTACACTAAGCAACCTCCTCTTCACTGGAGAAAGTGGGACCCTCTTCGGCACCCAAGGAGGAGACTGTCGTCGAGGACGACACAGGTCTCGGCTGAGTGGTCGACGACCATCCTTTGCTCTGCACACTTTCCCTCCGTTGTAGTCGGGGAAGTGGGATCCGGGTGACAGGGACGGGGCGAGGGGACGTTCGGGCGTGTCGAAAGACGTCTGGGGACCGAAGGGGGGTGGGTTGGGGGTAGAGACGTCCTCCGTCTCTATTCGAGAAGGGACCTGTAGAAGGACCAGTGGCACCGGTCAGATTCAGTACGACCCATGTGGCCCGAAGGAAGAAACGGTGTGACCCGGAGACGAGGTCCCCCGGGAACGAAGAGAGAACTGAGTTGAGGGGAAGAACGAGTCTCGAGAATCAAGGGAAACCGGGTAAGTTGGGTGAAAAGGTAGGGAAGGAGAAGTACACGTGATCCAGTAAGTGTTCTTAATTGTATATGTCAGGGGTTGTAATTTTCGGGGGATAGAACTCTTCCACGGAAGGTTCCTGGGGAAGTTTTCACGGGAACCTGTACCTGGGGTCTGAGTTCTCCTTTTCTCGGGGTTTGGCCGGCGTCTTGTGGAGTTGGGGCACGATCTCGTTTTCAGTCCGTAGGGAGGAAGACTGGACAGGGAGGACCTACTTTGTCTGGAAGACAGGAGGGTGGAGGAGGGAAAGTGTGTCCGGGTAGAGAGTGGGAGAGTCGATTTCCAGCGGACTTTCGGGGAACTCTACTTGTACATCGACTCTTTGACAGAAAGAGTCCTACACTGGAAACAAGGTAGAGGGACACTCGTTGAAAGAGTGGTTGCCTACGAAGAAAAGAGGGAGCTACAAGAGTTTTAGCGGTATGTTATTGTGAGTCTCGCGTGGTAAGCCTTTGACATCCGTCGCCGACCCACCAGTGGTTCCAAGGGTCACTGGGATACTGTATTAGTTGTCGTACCGTGCCAGGTGCACAAAGACTGGTCTACCTCCTTAGCGTGGTCGCCGCCCACGGAGTGACAGGTCGGGCTCCTCTGACCGGAAGACGGGACTTGTCCCGGTAAGGGTCTGGGTAAGTAAAGATCGTGAGTCGAGCAAAGTGACACGCACACTTTGTTTCCACAAAGAAGTTTGGCCGTCTTCTCAAGACCAAGGTCAACGTGTGTGAGGAAATGTCCACTCCCTTACCCCCCGTCGGACCGTCCCGAAAGGAACCCCCGGAGAGTAGAAACCGCACAGGAAGTCAAGTGGGTTGTAAACGACTACCAGAGGAACTACCTTCAGTGCAAGGACTCGTGGGTCCCATTTTTCGTACAGACGGAAAGACGAAGACCTCGAATTACCCTCGAACCACTTCTATTCGTAATTGACACTGGTAGGGCGTCCTTCCCGAGAGATCTTGGAGATCTTGGAGAGATCCCTACCACAAAGGACTTGTGACTTTATACAGTGGTTGCGAGTGTGCGATTCAAAGAGGTGAAAAGTCGAAATGTTGTTGTACCTTAGGAGAGGGAAGTATACATTCGACGTCGAGTTGGTAGAGGATAGGTCTCTATTAGTTGAAAGAGAGAGACCGTGTTAGAGTGGAGGAGTGTGACGAGAAGTACTGAGGTTCCAGTAAAGAGATGTTGTACTGGAAGTCGGTGACGGGGAGGGTCTTTTTGACGGGACATAATGTCGGTACAAGATGTCCCTTTCGGTTAAATTACTTATCTTTTTCTCTCCTTAAATAGGCAGTCAAGGAGGGAGTACCTGAGACGGGCAGACAGACCCCAACTGCCTTAAGAGAGCATAGTAAAGGACAGTGGGTGTGTGGTCGAGACACACGAACCGACCTCTTCGACCTAATAGGAGTAAAATGTTTACATCTTTAGTCACGAGTGTCTCCACGGTTACTAGTGGATTAACCCTGTCCTTTAGTGAAAGAAGGGTCTTCCAAGAGGGGTGGAGGGGTTGTCGGTGTGGGATCGGAAACCTACCGGTTATCAACCGAAGTGTAGTGTCTCTTCTAAAGGTCCTGGATTTCCATCCGACATTGGAAGTAGGATGAATAAGGATAATCCTAAAAAAAGAGGAAGTATCGTCATTAGTAAACCATTAACAAAAATTGAGAAAAAAAAAAAAAAAAAAACGGGTAGAGGGGTTGACAGTAGTCGAGACAATCACGTCCATGGTACGGAGAGAGAACTACCGACTAATGTAGAGCCGGGGGTCGTGACCAGGGTCATTAACACCGGGTCATTAACACCAGAAGACTGAGGATTGAGACATAGGGAGGGTGAGATTATACGTACGAAGCCTTTTTTTTTTTTTTAAAGAGGTATGATTACGGTTTGTACATTAGGATTTTGGTTTGGAATAGTTATGATAAGTTAGATTTGAACCTTGTGGATGAGAAACTCGTCGCACCCCCAGTGTAGTTATCCTTTACGCCGAACGTAGCTCTCTCAGGTATTTAAAGTACATTTGTCTGTTCCCGAGTCCGCTCCGTAACGTTGTCAAAAAGTTCCTTCCCCTTTCCTGGTCAGATCCTAGTGGTAAAAGGTCAACCTCTGCGACTCCCGACCTCCATGTCGTACGGGGTGAGCCTGGGAACCCTCTTGGTGGAATCTTCACAGGGAAACTCCAGTACCGTCGGAGGAGACCCCGGGTCCGACTCAGAACAGGGGGGGTTTAGATAAAGAAACAGGGGGGGGGTGGGGCGTTGTAGAACGGAACTCCCCTACTCCTCCGGTGTCGGGTTCCTCTCAGACTTTTACGAGGAACAAGAGGTAAGAGGGAGGAGGGAGTGACAAGGGTAGAGGAGGACTCCGGTACCGGACACCGGTCGTTGGACCGTCCCGAAGGGGCGGAGGGTACACCATCCCAAGGTCAACACCCCACAGACCTTACAGGCCCGTGTTTTTCCGTCGGTCTGGATTACGAGACCCGCCCCCGGACGGACGGGACTCGGCACCACGCGACCGAGGTCCCCTACCACCTTCACTAGACTACTTCGACGGAGGTAAACGGTCCCACCAGAACTGAACACTGGACGAGACTGGGGAGACCCGGAAGAGTCAGACAGAGAGACACCGGGGAAAAGAGACCTAGGGTGCCTACTGAACTCGTCGAGATGGTTCCGTACCCCAACACCCTCCCTCTCCCTGTCTCTCGGACCCACCCAAAGTCTCTGAAAAGAAGTTCGGGTCAGGATATAAGTGGGACTGGACAAACAAAGTCCCTAGAACCCTGGAGTTTATCTCTCGTGAGTTAGAAGAAAAGGGGAGACTGACAAACGCATGGGAAAATGTCCCTGTTCGAGGAAGACGAAGAGCGAAGAGATTCTTTGTGTCGATGAGACTTTTCTTTTCTCGACCACGAAGGATCTCCGACCACCAGTCTTGACCAGAACAAGAGGGAGGGCTGGTGGGAGGGGTTTACTTCGAAGAATTAGGGTTGTTGGAGAGACTTCTCAGACGGGAAGAGGAGAGGGGACCGCAGTAAAGGAAAGAAATATTACAGGGGTCTGAGTCTCAGGCCCTCGACACTGTCTCTCTTCTACGACGGTGGGTTGGAATTTGAAGGCAGTCAAAGACGCGCGGAGACCGGTGGTGGTAGTTGTCTTGGTAGCTCTCTAGAACGACGAGTTCTAGATTGCCTCAAACGGTCTCGGGGAATAGAGAGGACCCGAGTCTCACGGAGGGACGGGAAGGGTCTCCTACAGTCGTCCTAAAGGAGGAGAAGAGGGAGACAGAGTGCAAGACCTACTTCCTCTGAACAAACACTGTTTTGGTAGAAGGTTCCACTTATAACACCTCTCGACGTTTCTAGGAGAAAAAGGACGTCGGGGGCGAAAAGACCGGTCAGGAGAGTCGGAGAAACCTCTCGAGAAGGAAACGAGGGGATTACGGGGACGTGAAAAGATTAGAAAGTAGAACCGTTCGAGTGGGAGCCGGTACCTCCTTCATGGGTATTTGTCAAGTAAGTCTAAGGATAGGTCCCCAGGTTAGAGAGGGTACTCAAAGTATGGGCTTACTCTGGGAAGGAAGGTTTCCGTGGAGTTGGGTTATATGGAGTCCGGAGTAACGTGTCAGGAGAGGGAGGTTACTCAAGAGGAGGTCCCAAACGAGTGACAACCCACTGGGTACGGGGGATCGGGGTGCACTCTAGGTGGTAGGGGAAACGGTAAAAGGAGGGTGGACATTGTGGAAGGTGCGAAAGGAGGGGTTCCGGGAGGTCAGGATCGATGGTCGGAACGGGTGACCCGGAACACTGACTAGAGGTAAGGACGGAAGAAGATTGAACATAAGGTGTATTGAGTACAGAAAATTTTTTTATATACTAGTAAAGAGAGGAGACGAATTTTAGGAAGTTACTGAGGGATTCCGAAGATCGCAGTTTTGATTTCAAGATCTGGACCAAATACTCACGAGTAATAATCGAGGAGTCGTAGGAAGGGGCCGGAGGCGAGTATGGTACTTGAGTGTGTCGAGGGAGGTCGGCCCGTGGGGAGTGTGGGGTGACGAGAGTGTGTCCACCGGGATCTGACCCTTAAGAGAGTTCTTGGTTACAGGTGAAGACAGACGGACTGTGAAAAACATAGCGGTCATGGATCGATTCCGGGCCGTGTATCCATAGGTCATCGATAATCCACTTATTTGTCTACCTACCTACTTACTTACTTACTCCTTTCTTGTTTGATCCTGGACCGAGGTTCTCATATTCTCGCCGGTCCCTTTCGGGACCCGGGTTTCGGTCGAGACCAACCTCCCCGGAGACCGAAGGGTCCCTGTTTTATAATCCCGAAAAAATTTCTATGGTAGTCTCGTCTCTGTCTCGGCATTGAATTGGTGAGCTCAGTCCTCGGGTCTTCTCTTGTCACCACTCCTCTCTCTCGGATTCAAGTGTTCGGAATCTCGACTTGAGCAAACTCTAGGGTGTCCTTCGATGACGTCGGTGTGGAAACGTAGGAGAGAATCTCGGGGTCCCGTCCGGACCGAAGGAGGAGAAAGAGGAGGAGGAGGAGGAGGAGGAGGAGGTTCCGGACCGAGGTAGGACTCTCACCTCTTCGCCCTCGTCAGAACCCCGTCCTGACGACTCTACGAAAGTCCGTCACCGGACGTCGTTTCTAGTCTCAACGGACGTCCCGACCCAGTGCACTTCGTCGTCCTTCAGGAAACCCCGGGGGTGAAGGGGTGTCGACCCGGGCAGTTACTTGGGTGTTCTCCCAAGAGAAGTCGGTTCCGTCCCTCTCAGGTCCTTCCGACACTTTGACGTCGTCTCCCCGGTTCGTCCACCGGGGCTCACGGACCTTTTGGACTCATTCGGAAACCAATCGTTTGGGTCAGCGGTACGAGCCGATACACCACTGTGGTGCACGACTCCCGGGTCGGAAGAGTCTTCGACTTTCGGAACCCGGGACGCGGACTCCAGAACTGCAGGTGGACGGCCGTCTTGTCCCGCGGTGGGGGACTCTTAAAATTCCTCTCTTGTAAGACTACCGTCAACTTCCCTTGTCAACTTCGGTTCCGAGTCTCGTCCCACCCTAAGTGTTCGATCCCTTTCCCGTATCTGTGGAAAGTTTCCTCGAGTCTCTTCCTCTCCAGGGAACGTCTACCCCGATCTTTTCCAAGGGTCTCTGTCTCCTCTCTCACTCTTACGTCTGTCTCCCCAGACGTTCTTAGACTCTTCCCGACGTCCGGGTCCCGTTGACTCCCTCATTCCTGGGGGTTTACCGGTGACCCGGTCGTCCGTTTGACTAGTGAGCCCCGAGACGAATCCCCGGATGGGACCTCCTTTCAGGAGGGTTTGAGACGAGTTGTCCCTCCTCAGTACCGAGGAAGACAGAGTCTCGAACACGAAGTGTTTCCCACAAGTGGCACTTAGGTCCTGTTGTAGTTCAGGTCTGCGTAGGAGAGAGACCCGTGTTTGGTCGTAGTTCACAGTTTATGATTCGGATACTTAAGTTGGTAAGTAAGTAAGTAAGTTGTTTATGAATAACTCGTGGATGACACAGCACCTCCAATCCTTATATTAGCACTTGTCTTCTTCCTACTTCTCTACTGTTCATTGAGATTTTAGGAAGAGACACTACTGTCCCCGAAATTTCCCCGACGTGGACCGTGACACTCGTACATCTCGGGACTATATTCATATCCCGAAGCGATTCTTACTACCTCGACCTTTTACTTTCTACTTACTCTTAATGGATGAACCTTACCTATCCGATCCCTCCTGTTACTAAAAGATCCATCTTCCTTCACGTTCTCGGTACGGATTCCCGTCCCTTCTTCGAACAATCCAAATTGTCATCCGGACCCCAGTCCTCGAGTCTCTGTGGATCCTCCTTCCTCCGATCCCTCCGTCCAAGAGTAGTTTGGTACGTACGAGAACCTCCAGTACCAGTTACAAACAGAAACCTCAAGTACAATTTAACAAGACCAGAACTACGACTTCCGTTTTCGCGTCCGCCGGCCGGTTGCCACTCTGGCTGTCGGTGTCAGTTTATTTCTTCCAATCCTTCACAGACTACATGTGAAATATTCTCTTCTACTCGTACATACATAGTATCTACTATGGTTCGGTGTCCCCCAAACCCGTGGTATTAAGTAATGATAACCCCTCAGAGGAGAAAGGAACCCGTAGCTCGTTTTCTTTTTCAGTCCGGAGAATCCGCATTTTCGAATGGTTTCAGTACCAAAGTCACTACTGTCTCCCTGGAACCGTGTCCAAACAACTCAGATACACGTGTGCACATGTATTCAGAGGTTTGATTTAGACATATAACTCCACCCTCTGTATCTAACGATAGAACAAAACGTTTACCTTTTGATTCTGAATCCTATTAATTTACCGAAGAGTTTTCGGTGTTTCCCTCTTCCTCTATCTTACGTTTGTCCTTTGATAGAACATCAAGTAGAGGGTTATACGAAAGAGATTTATGGTATCCGGGGTGTTCCGAACCTTGACTGTAAACTTTTCTATTTCATTTTATTTCTATTTAAACGAGGGGTTTTCCGTAGGATCTACGAACACTTTGGTCAGCTACTATATAATTGACTCAAGGTGAGACATTCAAATTTTTATTTCTACAATTTATGATCTAGCAAATGAGTAGAGGTTTGACTTCCCCAAACGACTTTCGTTTCTTTAAGAGTTTTAGTAATGTTTTCTTTTTTTCCTTTTCCTTCATCCTTATTGACCTCTGCATTACTTCAGTTACTACTACTACTTTTGAGTAGGTTTATGATAAACCTACACACTATGATTTAATTGTGAAGGTGAACCGGTAAATCTTGAACTTTGTAAGGACCACTTTAAGTGGACCTTCTCTACGGAGGGGATCGTGTCTTACCTGTGGAACTCTCGTTTTGTTCGTTGTCCTGGTGGTGGTACCTTTGTCGTAAACTTACCTAATCTCTAACCTCCCTTAATGGTTACCAAACCTTTTCTCTTAGACTCTTTGCGTTTGTACTGGCGAATACCTACTCTTGTAGTTAGGAAATCCTGTAGACGGGGACCAGTAGGACGACCGAAGATAAATGGTCAACCGAGACTGCAGTATTTTTAGGAAGGGTGGGATGGTGGACGGTCTCGCAGAGTCCTATCCGCGAGGTCACGGGGGACCGGGTCGGGGAGTATACCAGTACGGGTAGTGTCATTCGAAGACTGTCGGAGTGGAGTGACTGGGTGTTTAGGTTGGTCAACGTGGACCGAGAAGAAGGAGATTCGTGTTCCGAGTCACGGAGGTCGAATGTATAAGGTCTTCGAAGGTGTAGGATTCACTCGTCTGGGGAACCCTGTAGCACTTAGATGCTTGTCGACTTAAGACTCCAGGGGATTTCGTCGGCCCCCGTACGTATCGGGCAGGGTCAGGTCCCGGACACGTTCGTAAGTACCCGATCCGGGAGTCGGGGTCTTTGACCCTCGGTCTCTTGTGTCTCCGACGTTTTCCGAATCGAGAAGGGGACTCCCCTGGCGCCACGAGACAAGGAGACGGGGTAGAGGAAGGGTCTGCCCCTGATCGGGGTGAGACGCAATGAGGTTTTACTCGACCTGAGTCGACACTACGAGTCCCACTGGGAACAGGGGGTCCGAAGAAATTTCCCTATACCTTAGAGTCGACTAAGTTCTTCGGGAAGACGTACCCGACGTAGCGGGGCCCTCGACGTCCTCCGGCCGGGGACACGCCGGAGAACCCCCTCCGAGTCGAGGGTCGTACCCCAGGGTCTCCGGTCCCGCCTACACCTGTCCTGAGCCGCACAGGGAGAGGTGCCGACAGAAGGGACGTGGAAGGGCGAGACAGGGGCGAGAGGGGTAGTAAATGTTTTAATTCCCCACTTGGTGCAGACTCGGACGCCACGGGTCGTGGAGACCACCCTCCCCCCGTTTACGCCTCTGTCCCCTCACTCCACCTCCCTCGGTCCCAGTCTCTGACGAGGACCCCCTTCCCCGACGACAGGGGTCGTAGGACCCTATTACCGGTCCACCGTCGTGTCGGGTTTGTCCGACCCCATGGTCGAAGACGGGTGGACGGAGGACGGAGGTCTATCTCCTGGGGCAGAAAGTCTAAAGTTGGGGAAAAAAGGTGGGTCTTTTGTGAAAAGTATTGTGTCTGGTAGGGACTGGCATTCTTAGGATGTCCAACAGCGGGTACGGGGTTTACCGGCCCCAAAAAAGACAGAGGGACGGAGGAACCCCCGGGAAACTCGTAGGAAGGAGGTCACTTCCCGTGGGGTCTTTGGAAGGAGACGTCGACGTACAAGTTAAGGAGGGAAGAGGATTGAGGAAAACCCCACTCAGAGAGGGGTCGGAAAGGAGAGTAGAGGAGGTGAAGGGGGGTGGGAGAAAGTAAACTACACTTTCCCGACTTCAACCGGGGTGAGTGGTGGGGATACGAACCCCACTTAGGAACCGGAGGCAGGTGTGGGGAGGGTCCGGTGTGACGGGGGTCTTTGTGAGTCGGAACTAGTCCCCTGGTAATGGTTCCCGTGACACTGAACGTAAAGGACGGTCTCGGGGTCTGGTTGGTACGGAAGATCTTCCGACGTCCGGGAACGAGAACTGTAGGGAGGGGGGTGGTGGAAGAGTTAGCAGAAAGTTTTGGGGAAGTATACAAAAGTTGGGTTCTGGGTCGTGTTTAAAATCATTAGATTACTTCAGAGGACACGTTGAGAGAAGACGTAGATTTACAATGTGTAAGAAGGTCTACAATTCAACTTTACTTAGGAGACCTGTGAGGTCCTTTCTTTTTTTTTTTTTTTTGGAGGAATTACGAAGTGTGAGTAGGTATTTGTCCGTACGGGTGAACACTTTAAAAAGTCTTCACAGAGAACCCTTAAGTTTGACGAGTAGGGAAGTCATGTTTCAGACTGTAATCCTCACCGTCCCGACTAAGCGGAAAATTCCGAATTTGGAATTGTCCCGAACCAAATCGTTTAGTTTTTGACTTCGCGAACAAAGGATCCGTACGCCATACCTAATTTATGGTAAAATATTTTTCGAACTCCTGAAAGGAAACCTTCACACACCGTCCCACCCGTCCCCTCAATTGTTTCTTGCTACAGACATTTTGACTTAGGCACTTATAAAAGTGGACGGTAGGTCTTTATGAGACCGTTTTCACCCGCTGCCACATGTCCCCCTAGGGGACGTTGATTAAAGTCACGGAGGTAGAGCACTGTGTAGTAACGAGAGAAAACACGGAACTCCCACTGCCCTCGTTTCTCGTAGGCGAGTCAGGTACTTATGGCGTCGGGGCACTCGTTCCCGAGCCGGGCCACTCGTTCCCGAGCCGGGGCAGAAAGTCTCGGTTAGGGGCCGTAGTAAACAGGACTACGGTTACAGATACCGAGGGGGTCCCTCTTCCCCTAGAGACGGTCGGAAGCGAAAGCGATCGGTCCGGAAGGAGAAGGACGGACCGAGACCGAGAGACCGGCGGGTTGAGACCCTACCGGAGGTGTCGGTCCCGTGGGGACCCTGGGTTCAGTAACTGTCGCCACGAAAAACAGGTAACTTCCACCCCGTCCTTACCCTGTCCCCCTCAATCTCCGCTTTACTTCACTGAGGACCTCTTCGGGGCGTCCCGACGACGTGGGGTGTGTGTGTATGGGTGCGGAGAGAGACAAGTACTGGACGAGAAAGGTTTCGTTTTATAGTATCCCTATACCCCGGAATACACAGAAAAGACACTTGAACTGAACCAAGTCTTCCTTCGGACTTGGAAGCACCAATTACGACTTCCAGAGTCGGAGGTCGTAGAGCAGTATTTTGTGAGTGACCGACCTCGGAGGGGAGACGGACGAAGTTCCCGCTCAAGACGTGTTCACGAAGGTCAGTTTAGTGTTTCTACACGGGCTTCGCTCGTCGGGGTCGCCGTCCATTAACACTCGTCTGTTATACTCGAGTCAGGTTCCGGAGACCCCGGCTTGGGGGCCCCCTCTGTAACTACGGAAACCTAAGGCCTAGGAGGTCTCTGTCCGTGGACACCCCCGGAAAGATCTTCTTTTGAGTTCGACGAGGGGTGGGGGCCGGGGTAGGGGTTTGTGTCGTCTCGAGAGACGGTCTATCCAGAGAGTCCCAGCAAAAATGTCGGCCGTCCCGGGTCCAGAGAGCTCGAGAGATCGGGGCTACTGTGCACGGATTTCGAAACGAACAGACAGGAGATCCAGACTTCCTTCCTTTCACTACTTCGGTCCCCACAGTCGTTCTCTCGAACTCTTTCTTCCTTGAGAGGTCGGGACCAGGGGGAAATGTATTACAGATCCCGGATCCCACGGTTTGTCGGACCCGACCCGAACCTTTAATATCAAAGACTGGTCCTAGGAACTCTCCTTTTTCTTTTTCCTTTTAGTGTCTGAGATACCCAGAGAAAAGGAGAGTACATTTAATGTCCCAATTCCCCGTAGGGTTAGTGGAGACCTAACGGGGATGTTGGGTTGTGGGTCTGACACCCTCGTACAGGGACTGGCGTAGACTCACCCCTGAGTCGGACCGCGGGAGGAAAGGTGCACCGTCTCTGACACGGGGTGTCAGTTCCGGTTCCGACGACAAGCGTAATTTTGATAATTGCGAGACATCGTTCTTCGGCCTCGAAGTCTGAGGTTCGGACACCTTAAAGCATAAGGTGGTTGTACATAGCTCATGAGGAATGCCCGGGTCCATGTCCTTACTACCCTTAACCTAGACTCGTACCAGGGACGGGAGTTCCTTAAGTGCCAGATTTCCTTCTTTGTTTGTTTGTTTTGTCTTCATAGATTCCTTTTGGAGAGGTAGAGAGCCTCCAACTGAGTTGGGACGATCGTTGTCGGGGGTGGTACTTAATTAAGTCGTCCCTTGGTTCTCCTGAACATTAGGGCCCCGACCTCACCCCGACCCACTCCCCCCGCCCTTCCCGTTCCCCCTATCTCTCTCCCTAAATCCTCTTTCGTAGGGAACGCAGTTAGAGATAAACGACACTCGATGTAGCTCCACAGACGAGTTCCGACTTCCAGACCCGGCTAATCCTATAAAGTCTCTATCTAGTGAGTCTAAATCATCACTCTCGAGAGACTTACCCTGAATTAGGGGAAAGTGGGAGGAATTCCATATTTTGTCACGGGTTAGTCGTCAACGGAGATACATGGTGTCTCTCCTTCAAACTCGTTGCGTCCAAAACAACCTTGGTCGAGTAATTTCGTGACAAAACTGACTGACGTCGGACAACCTTACTCCTTTTCCAAAAAGACGTCTTTTAATATCTGACATAGGGGTCGAGACTTTTACCCCACATCCTTCGTTTAAGTGTATGATCCTCCTACACTCGAAGTAATTTCAAGTCCGTTTCCTAAAGTAACGAAGTAGACCTAATTTTGGAATTCTACGGTCGAGGTTCACTAGGACTGTGCGCTTACCACCAAAGACGACCGGTAAATTCCTACGGGAGGGTAGTCCCACCCTCAGTCCCTCGACTTCTGAAGAATCACGAATAGGACCAACACAAACAAAAACGAAAATTAAATGTACCTCGGAAAGTCACTTCCATAACGTCCAAACTTCCAATGCAGTCTAAGGACTTCTATCTTGGTCTTTCAAGTCTCCGGACGGGTGGGTTGGGAGAAGGGGGCCCCACGTCACATCCGAGAGAGAGGATCAGAGACGGAAAGGTTTACGATGGAATCCCGAAGGGAGACTAGGACGACGAGGTAGAAACAGGAGCTTCTTTGAGGTATGTCAACAAAAGGAGTGACCCTGTCTCTACAACCAAAGGTCAAAGGGGGACCCCACAAGAGGTGAACCTCGAAAACGGGTCCAGTAACAGGACCGACGGAACAGGGTAAAGGGAACCTAAGAAGAAGGGAGCTGAGACGAGGAGTCAGGTCAAAGGGCTGTTGGTCTCCGTACCGCACGACGGGGGTCATGACCGACCCAGAGAGAGTGGAGGCGGGAACCGTGTCGCACCCGTGGGAGGGGGGTCGTCCCCCGGAAAGAGAAGAGGGGTGGTGGGAAGAGTCGTGTGTCGTTTGTTCTCTTCTCCCTCCACACCCTACAGTCGGGGTTCGTACCCCACCTCAGAGCTCTCAACCAGACGACTTTGCACATTCCACGGACGAAGACCTTCGGCGGGCGGAGGGACAGAAGTAAAGGTTTACGACTTTTTGCCACGAGTGTTCTGGGAGAAACGGGGTTGGAGAACTGAGACGTTGGACCGGGACCGGGCCGATAGGACACACGGACCGGTCGGGGGTGTCGGTTTCGGAGAGGAACGAGTCGTTGTAGTTGAAACCCTTTCACAGAGAGATCGGTAGGTTCACTTCTGAAGGACGGCCGGGGAAGACGTGTGCTCAAAACGTGTGTAACACGGAGGAAGATCTTGCTTTTCCGTTAATCTTTCAGGGGACCCTCTGCGGTAACGGAAGAGAACCGTTGTGCCTCGCCAGCCCGGTTCATTGGTGCCCGACTACTGTGAACAGACTACTTTGACCCAGAAGTGTCTGTCTGCGAGAGGGGGCCCCTCCAGACCTTCCCCTTCGTGGGTCGAGACGGTCGGGACCCCGTATGTCTCGTAAGTCATACGACCCCTCTTAGGATTCCGAGGGCCCCTCCCCTGGACCCTCCCCCGCCGAGTCACTACATTTTTCCTTTTGTTTCGGTCGGTCCGACCCTGAGCACTTTTCCCCCGAAGGGGACTACGTCTTTCCCTACAATAGTGTTTTGTCTCTTGTCTTGGACCTTGTGTCGGGGGTGGAGACAGTGGGACCCGACGTCCCGAAGAGACGTCGGGAGGAGGTGGGTCCTGCAGTCGAGAGAAGACGTACCTCCTAAGTCGGGAATGAGCGTCGCCGAGAAAGGAAAGACCCACCATAGAGGTGCCACGTGTCGTCAAAGACCGATATTAGAGAACAGAGGAGTTTAGACTAACAGGTCACTCTCCGAGAACCGTGGAGGTCGGTGGTCTTTCTAAGGACTGTGGGGACCCCAGGTTTCAGGTGGGTCAAGATTCGTCTTGTCCTCGAGGCTTCAGTCCTTGTAACGGGTTGGACCGCCTTCGTCCTTCCCTTAAGTCTCTACCCTCAAGTGACCACCACCACCACCACCACCTCCGGTTCGGTAGAGCCTCTAACGGGCCACCGGACGGGTAATTATTCCTGACGTCGCGACTCCCCGTCGGCCGTAAGCATCCACCCTGGGACTCTTCCCTCCTCGGTTGACTTCCGTGACGACCTCTCTTTAGTTCCTCGGACTCCGATGTCCTTTCCTGAATTTCTGAACCGGGGACCCTTCTTCTGACGACGACGACGACGATTCAGCGAAGTCAGCACAGGCTGAGACACACTGGGGTATCTGCCGTCGGGTGGTCCGAGGCGACAGGGACCCTAAGAGGTCCGTTCTTGTGACCTCACCCAACGGTAAAGGAAGAGGTCCCTTCTTCTGACCCGCCAGAAACTAGTAACGTCCGTCTCCATCGCTTCCCCTTTTGTCACACCCGTCAGCGTACCCGTCTCTGGTCCCCTTCTGTCCTCCGGTCCGACTGAACTTTCCTACGGACTCTTGAAAGACCTTTTCTCCCTTTACCTTCCTTTTACCCTTCACATTCTCCTGAATCAGGAAGGAAGCCTCTCCCGTTTCACAAGTGTCCTCCTCACCCAAAATCCAAACCTTCGAGTCAAGACGTTGTTGACTAATTGATATTCCGACGTCAGGCAGAATCGAAAGAGAAGACTTTTCGTTTTCGTCAGGTATTCAATTCCCTTACTAGTTTTCTACTTAGTCTACACAGGGGACCAACTGGATGTGACCCAAGTCAAGTCATTCCCGAGTTACCCTGGGAAAGTAGCAGGTCTTCGAAGGGAATGTTCCCATCACGCAGAGAGGAGGCCCACGAGTAGTGGACGTCACCAAAAGAGAGTCGGGGACGGAGGTAGACCGAGCCCCGAGAGGGGTCGAGGGGAGGATTGACCTGGTCCGTCACCCCTGGGGTGGGATACCTGGTAGGACTGGTGTCGGTCCCCAGACCCCCGTCCGGGTGTTGTCTACGACCCACACGACTCACTGGAGGGGTCGGTGTTTTTCAGAGAGGAAACTCGAGGTCGAAACAGGTTTGTGACTGGTGAGTGTTCCTTCTCTCTCCCGTACACACGTCCGGAGTCGAAGGAACGGAGATTTTACCTTCGGACCCAGAAGTTCAGGAGAGCCTCCGGAGAGAACCTTTTCTTCGACTAAAAAAAAAATCTCTCCTTTTTTTTAGTAGTAAAAGATCTAAATTATTTGTCTTTTCATACCCTTTTCATGTGGGTATCTTTACCCACAAACTCTCCGCGACACTCCAATGGTCGCCTCCATTTAAACTGGAGGTCGTCGAGGGAGTCTCGAGTCTCTTCGAGACACCAAATTTTTTTTTGTGTTGTTTTTTTATACGAGAACAAGACATTGTTCTCTCTTTTTTTAAGTCTTCTCTTTGACCGAGAAGGAAAGAAGGGTGAGAGGTGAGTAGGGAAAGAATCGCCCGACTTAGCGTCACAGGACCACCCTCCCCTGTAAACTTCCGGGTATCTCGGAGGTGGTTCCGACCTTTAACCGAGCTCTTGAAGTCAGTTAGTGTCACCCTGGGAGTCAGGTGTACGTCCAGGAGGTTCTCTGGGACTGACCCGTGTCACTTGTGAAACGGGAAGACTGGTCCGGTGCGAACCCGGGTCCAGGACTTTAAAGTAGGTGCATCCGATCGTACAGGCGGAGGGGACGATCTGACACTCGAGGAGCTCCCGTCCATACTACCCCGGGGAAACGTTAGTCCCTTGTGTGAACAAAAGGCTGCTGACTGAACATCTACTGAATTTTTCATAGGCACTAAAGTTAATCCATTAACTGAAACCCTTTGTCATCCGTCACCATAGTACTGGTCTTGACTTCCTGTGCCTGGTTTTTCTTCAGTACTTCCCACGTTTGGCACTCAAATAAACTTCCCCCTTCCCCGTCGGTGACTCAGACTACTCGGTTGACTTTCACAGGTCGGACCACATTTCGTGGACCTCTATGTCTTGAATCCCGAGTCTTTTCGTCAGTCCTTATACAAACCCCTTAGTCGTATAACTGAACACGTAGTACCCATACATACTCTGCTCGGATCCTCTCTTCTCACGGGTCTCGAGAACTGTGACCTTAAGACCCTTCAGGTAAAGAATCTCCTGTTCCTCCAACCGGAATCTTGACGTCTTTTCGTCTCCCTGTTCGTCCCCCTAGTACCCCCGTTTCCCTCCTCCCTCAAAGTTCTTCCTTTCGGACCTTTAACTTCGTCCCAGGAATTGTTTCGCCAAAACTCTCTCTGTCTCACCCACCCCCGTCCGGACTACCAGTTCAAGAAGGATATCATTACCTTTCAGACCTTTATTTAACTTCTTACACTATAATGTTCCTTGTTCCACCTACGTCGTTTTTCAAAATATTCGTTTTGTTCGTTCGTTTGTTTGTTTTTTTGGGGTGTCCTCGGAATCGATCGGGAGACGGACCGATACGAAGAAAGATATCACTTTCTACAAGGCGTGAGAATTCAAAATTGGTCCTCTGCTCTTCGACTCCAAGAGGTTCAGAAGGAATTTGAGGAACAATAGTAGGAGAGGAAACTCAGACAACGAATAGAGTACCCTCTTACCGTTGTTTCTGATTAAGGTAATACCTTTCATAGGGGTTGTCCTGTGCATTCGTGTGTTTACGGGGGATCCCGAGACGCAGACCGACACGCCCCTTGTCCTACGTATCTAAGATGTCCTCCGATTTTACCTTTTCAACGGAAGGAGTTTAGCGTTCGTTCGATATGTGTGTCTTGTTTTCTATTAAAGGACATGTGAGTTCCAGGAAGAAGGAGATGGAGGTCAGACGAGTCTCCGAACCCATTCCTCGTTATCTTTTTACCTTTGCCGTCGTTTCGTGGACAGGAGGTCCCCAGACGTCAGATGGATATTGACGTGAGCTTACGAGGTTCCCGGAGAACTAAAAACCTTAGTAGGTTTGGTCTTGACCCCCACCCCGGTGACCTGGACAGTTAACGATCGGACTCATTCCTTGTATTTTGAGGGACCCGGACTAAGAACTCATTTTGTCCTTCTTAAGAAGTGTAAAAATACACTCCATGAAGTGTACCATAGGCCTTATATGTGCCTTCTCAACGGAACTAGTGAGACCCGCGTTACACTCCGGTCTTAAGTGTGTTTTAACTCGGTCCATCCCGTCTTCTTGCACTTTTATTTTTAATCGGAAGTTTCCATTTATCAAAAGGGAGATTTGTTCTACGACGAACGCTTCAGATTGAATAAGTAGGTGGGTAGGTAGGTAAGTCAGTCGTTTATAAAAACCTCGTGGGGTTTACAAGGTGTGTAATACTTGTGTAATCCTGGAATCATCGTGTCGATTCGGTAGTCTCAAAAGACTAGTCCTATGACCGTTTATTCAGTTCGAAGTTTGGGTCCATTGAGGATAGAGGTAAAAGGAATACACATAACCTTTACGACATCTCTTTATTTTGTACTACACTTAGAGATCTCGGTAAACCTCCCAAATAAAGAAAAAAATCACTTTAAAAAAGAAAAGTTGACGGGACCGAAAAGTGTTTCTTAGATCGTAGATGTCTAACATCTTAAAGATTCATTTTATTTCGTAGACAGAAGTATATTACCGAAAATCTTATTACGAACTTTGTAGGGAAACAACTTCAAGTAGTGATCTCTTGGTGAGAAGGGACGACGTCCCTGGAATGAGAAGTGAGAAGTGTCGAATTTCTCACAACCCCTAATACGAAACCTCTCTGCGTTCTGTCTAGTTTAATCTTCCAAAAAAAACAAACAAAAACAAAAAAAAATGACCGGTTTTGGAGGAGTGAAAACTTTTATATTTATAGATACTTCAAACTGACCAGACAAGAAACAATGGACCAGAGTCGGTAGGTAAAAAGATTAACGAGACGTTTTAAGTTCGTGTACGAAAGAAATGGGTACCGGGAGTGAAGAGAATTCTCTTTCGGTCGTCCATCGGGTAGGGTTAGAGTCCTCTTCGACGACGATTTTTAAGGACGTTTCCTTTTCCCATCTTCGGTGTCTTCCAGGAGTTGGAGAACTCGGGTTTGAGTTCTTAAACTCCCCAGGAGTTGGCAGTTGGACAGAGTAGGACCTCGAGACACGTGGGCCTTTAGGGTGGAGGATGAGTTTATCCTTTCTGAATCGAGACAGAGGATTGAAGAATGGTCTGGTCCTCCTCAACATCACTACATAAATAGTTGGTACGTGGATAAAAAGAACAACGGCTTGACACAGTAGTTAGTAACAGACCCCGAACCCAAGGGAGAGGTCGGGAGAGATGTCCCTTGATCGGTCTTTCCCTCGGAATCTACGGTTTATTAACAGAAATCTCTTGAAAGATCACCTATTTCGTGAGTGTTTTCTTCTTGACTCTGTACAAGAAATAATCGAACACCTAATATTACTGCCGATAGAGAATAATTCGGTCTACTAAGAGGAACCACAAAGACTGTACACAAATGAGTGTAGAAGTTGTTGGTAACGTTCGGTACGATGAGTTTCCCACTGGACACTTAGTCGTCATAGTGGTGGTAGGTCCTCGAGTACTCGCCATTATCCGTAGAGTCCGACGGTGGCTCTCGGTCACTCTAGATTTGTACTGAAAATTGTTCGACCGTACAAGGACAAGGAGAAACTCTTCACCACGAGATCAGTGACGATAATAGGGGTAAAGTGTCTATTACTTTGGTTCTGTGTCTCTCCGATTCATTGTACGTACTCTTATCCGTCTTTCATTCACCGTCTCGACCCTAAGTGTGACTTCTCCAGTCCGCAGTCTCGGGCGAGAGGCGTCGGGTGTGTTACGACTGCAACTTAGTGGTGAATTTATGGAGGGGTCTGATTAACGAATAGGGGTCCGGGGAGGTGAGACGACGGTCCGAGATACGTTTTGGGACGGAGTAGTAGGTAGGGTTGTGTCATAAGTTACAGAGGGGTCCTGGGGTTTCTGACCCAGATTTAGGAGAAAGTGTCTCCTATTCTGGGGACTGTGATACCGGGGTCCGTCGGAATGGTCGAAGTAGAAAGTCGAGAGAGACGGAAGGGTGAGGACAGTGGGTTTGAACCCCTGTGGGAACGGAGGAGAGTGTCTACCCTTTACGGAACATGGATCTTAAAAGGAGGAGGAGGTGGACCGTTCGGGTTCGGGTTCGGGTTCATAGTCAAGTTGCACCTCCGTAAAGGATCTTGGAAACCGGTTTGACACAGTAGACTCCGGGGCGCACGTCCGAACATTACGTATCGAGTGTTGTACGACTATTTAGAACATTCTTCAAGACCTATGTGTAGAGAGGATGTTGAGGTTTTGCACTGGGGGGGGGGGGGCCGGGGCGGTGATCTTCTCCGGTGTGAGTACAGGTGTCCCTGGTGGTGTCGTGAAATGGGGGTCACCACTCCAGAGCGTGCCACTCAGTCATTTCGCTCAGCCGACGGAACGAGGCGTCTACTTACCCTTCTTACCTCGTAAAATGGGTCACTGTGAAGACGGATTTCCCGTTCCCAGTGGAAGGTGCAATACAAAACCTCTTTCCGTTAGGACCTTCTTCGTCAAGTCTGACAAACTACTCCTCGAAGTAGAATTTTCCGTGGTTGAAGAGGTGGTTCGGAGAATCTCAACTCCGACCTCTTATGTCAAAGCGGTGGTATTGGAAAGACAAGCATAGTACTATGGGTTCCCTTAAGGGAGTTACAGGGAAATCTAACGCTACGAGAATTGATTTTCACTATAGGACCTACTTTGGTCGTGGGTCCGATAGACCGGATCACCCTGGACCGGGAACGTCCTACCTCCTTTAACAAAGTGAAGTATTACGAAGGAGAATAATTTCAAGGTGTAGAACGTAGTTTAGTTGAGCGGGAAACTTTGTCGGAGGACCCGGTCGTAGGTCTAGGACAGAGGGGGACAGAAAGACCGAGTATTTGGGGAAGTGGTAAAACGGTAAAAATTATTTCTGTACTCAAAGTCAAAAATTTTTTTCGCCCCACCCCCCCACGAGGATCCTCCAGATCCGTGAAACCCTTCGACAGGACGTGTGTTTTGGTTGAGAACTCTGGTATAGGTGGTCGTTCCGTCATAGATAAAAAACTTTTTAGAATCTACAGTTGTGAAACGGGTTTTATCAGTTTCCTTTTGGTTTTTAATTCGGTCTCTAACATAGTCTTCTTCCTCTGATTTTTTAGACAGGTCAAAAAAAGAACTAATGGTTTCTTATACGGATAAACTTCTCCCAGAGGCAACAATTCATAACATCAACCTTAAGGTTAAATTATAAAATTACAGAATAAGAAAAACGTTGGGGTATATGATATCGGGTGGTCCGAGGAGACAGGTACCCTACCTAAGAGGTCCGTTCTTATGACCTCACCCAACGGTAAGAGAAGAGGTCCCGTAGAAGGGTTGGGTCCCTAATTTTTGACCCGGAGGACATAACGTCCGTCTGAGAAATGGTAGACTCGGTGTCTCTTCGGGTTATAAAATCAATTAAACTAAATTATAGTGTGACTATAGATTATAATTAAAAAATTTAAAATATTTGGGAACTTCAAAAGTTGGCAAACATTATAAGTGTCCACCCGGAGTCCTTTACCACTAGGACCTCCCTAAACGTTCTGGATGAAAATGAAGAGTGGGGGGTGGTAGATCTTAGTCATCCTCACTAGACACATACAGACGGTACCTTGGAAAGAAACGGGTCTCTGAGACTCCCGGGAGGTGCGTCAGTCGGGATCAGGACCTAGGGTGATCGAGAGTTGTACGCCTCTTTGTTTGGCCCGTGGAGCGAGGACCGGAAACACAAGAAGGGACCTGGACACCACGGTGGAGTACGAACGGGTAAACGGTAGTGGGCTTTAGGGAGTTGGTCAGGGAGTTGCAGGTAGAGGAGATTGACCGCGTCTCACCCGATCGATCACTATAGACGGTGGTCCGGGTGGTCCTTCGAGAGGAACGGTGGAGGGAATAGGAATTTCTTGAAAACTTTACGTTACCATTAACTGTTAATTATATGGACTGGTGTACAGAGACGGTCCTCGATTTAATATGAGGTAAGCAAAGAGGGGCATCGTGGACCGTGGATTGTTCATGAGCTATTTCCAAACAACCTAATCGACCTACTCATTTAAAGGGACGTGTAAAATACTTACGATCGACACTAATATCTGTTTGTATCTTCAGACACATAAATCTTATCAGAAAGGATTCACGTCAAAAATTAACACGACATAATTTTACTCTGTTTAACATTTCTTATAACTGCTCAACATGGGTACTGTAGAAAAAAGACAATTAATCCTTTCAACGTCATCAAGGTTCATTTTACCATGAACCCAGTGGGTACGTTATCCACACTTTGGTTCTCATTCCGTCCTTCGGATCCGTTCGGTCTTAAAGCGACGTGGTTCTGTCGAAAATTGGAGTTAGAGATGACGATTGTGTCACCTTCCTCCTCCCCTTTCCCCAAATATCCCCATAACCCTTTACGATGCCTCCTTTTGTAATATTTCTCATCTGTTTATAAAAGGTCCGTCGGGAGTCTACTAGAGGTGAAAAACGGGGGGAAACGAAGGATTTTGTTCTGACATTTCGAAAAAAGTCACGGTGTCTTGTGTTGTGTTAGTCTTCCCTGAACTTTTCACTGAGAAGGAGGGACCCCCGAGAGTTCCATGGTGGTGCTACTTTTAAGTATATTGTTGTTAGTCGTCAAGGGGACCTGAATCTGTTGTAAAACTTTTTAATAACACTTTTTAACGTCGTCTCTCTAATTCTAGGGAACGTCGTAAGTGAAACATCGTTCTTCGTGTCTGTCACCAATTCTCGAAACTTCGGTCCAACGGACCCGAACGGAGACCTAGTGGACCACTCATCGAGAGTAAAAAAGGTTCATTGGATCGGAGTGACAGAGTTAAAAGGAAGAGACATTTTACCCCTATTAATATTGAATTTCTCAACGAAACTCCTACTTTATCCAATTATGACTCTTTATTTACCCAATTGTAACAGTTCCCGAATCTTTGCACGAACCGTACACGGTTTGTGACAACAATGTGTTTCTCATCAGGTCACGTCTGCACTGTTCGTGTTCGACCTATTTCTATGTTTTCCTTCCATACTACTATAGGAATAAGAAAACACTTCGCAAACAAGTTCAGGGAACGAGTAAAATTAACCCACTAGACAGGTGAATAATAAATAAAGATTCTCATTTAACTGAGACTCAGGGTCAGGAAACACTCTATACGCATAAACTTTGTGTAGTCTTCTACGAGTCTTAGTATTGAGTAATCCTTTTACGTTTAATCTTGGTGTTACTACTGTGGGTGTTCTTACCGATCGTAATTTTTCTGTCTACTCTGGTTCAGAACCCCTCCTATACCTCGTTGATATTAAGAGTCACGTGACGACCGCCCTCACATTTTACTATATTGGCAAAACCATTTGTCAAACCAGCAAAGAGTACCTCAATTTGTAAGTGAATGGGATATTGAACCCATAAATGGGTTCTCTTTACTTTCGTGTACAAATGTGTTTCTTGAATATGTTCTTATAAGTGTCGACGTAATAAGTCTTGTCGGTTTGTGACCTTTGTGGGGTGTACAGGTAGTTGTCGTCTTCCCTGTCGTGGGCTACCCCATGACTAGATTACCTTGTTACTGGTTCCACTTAGAGTACTTGTGTTACAACTCGCTTTCTACTCATCTATGGTACACGAAAGTAAATACACTTCAAGTTCCTGTCCGTTTTGATTCGATATCTCTATCTTTATTCTTTCGTCAATCGAGACCCGCCCTCCCCTCAACTGATCTTTTCTGGTCTTTCCTTGTAACACACCGTCACCAACGTTGTCCCCCACCAAGACAGGGCCTCTCTTGTAAGTCATTACAAGCCTTCGTAAAATGAAACTAACAGCACAAGATCGTAGAAGGTACTGTCATGCCTTCGACAATTGAGAGGATGTTACGTGTCCTGTCGATGGGTGTTCTTTCCTACCGGGTCGTGGGGGTACAGTCATCACGTCTCCAACTCTTTAGGAACAGACCTCATTACCCTTACAAGATATCGACCTAACCAATGTACCCAAACCGTTTTGAGTAGTTTGGTATAAAACGACCTACATTGATATTGGGGTCAAAATTTTTCTGTGACTTGTTTTACTGTTTTCCTTTCCTTTGCGTAGTACTCTACAAAGGAACCTGTGTGCACCAAGGTAATAATTGGAAGACTCTTTCTTAGTAGTCAAAATGATATAGGTACGACGTGGCTGTGGTCATAACATACATCAGACTAAAGTAGTTGGTAATTATTTGTATACATTAGGTAGATCTCCCACTCAAGTAAAATAAGCGGTGATTAGGAAAACCTACTGGGATGGTTTGGGACTCAATTGGTGTTAAGGAAGACTCCAACTCCGGTCTAGAGTCGGTCCTTCCTGGGGTAGCCGTCGGATCGTTAATCTTTGGATAGGTGTGTGTCGCCTATCTACTGGAAACCTATTTTGAGTAAGGAAATTTGTCGAACCTTCTGTGACTTTTCGTTACCAAAAATCATCGAAAAAAAAAAAAAATCACAAACTCTTTATCTAGACATCTTCTCGTATCCTTCGATCCTTTACATAGAATGGAAAACTCTCTGATATTCCCGTGTTCGCTTAGGAAGGTGTTTGATAAGGAACCACGTTGTCGGTCGCTTCGCGATTATTTCCAATCGTTGGGGTAGACTGACATATCTCGGTCTCGTAAACTTTCCATAACAGTATGTCTTGTTCATTGACTAGTAGTGTCGTTGAGACTTTCCATTCTGTCGATAATTAGGAGGGTGTTTATTCACTGAGAATCTTGAATCTACGAAACGACTACCGTCTTTGCCTATGTCCTGTGTTTGGGTAGTAGGACACCTTCCCGTACCTACCTCCTTCGGGTCTCCGGCCTCAGATATACCGGTTTCGTCGAACGTCGGACCTCGGACTCGGGGGTCAAGGTGAAAACCTGGTGTGAGACCCATGGACCCTCGGGTTGAAACGACGGGTTTCTCGGGGTTCGGGTGTAGGTACCCGTGACACTCGTAGAAAGGGTTGAGACAACAGGATTCATATCTGGTATAGTGGTCACACTGGTACGAATCTGGTTTCCCCACAAGTGTCAATAGTCTCTTCTGTCCTAGTCATTGTGAACCCCCACACCCGACCCAGTAGTTGTACACCTGTGAACCCCAGGAACATCGTATCCTACTTTTAACCCTACTCTTCTTTTGCCCATCAGTCCGGTCACTGGTAAAAAGGGCCACGATGGTACAAGACGTTATGTTTCTCATACTATTGAGAATTCAGACTTGGACCGGAAGGTCTAGTAGTACTTCCATATAAACGATTTCATCCTTATCTCATAATTATCAAACGATCAAACCAAATACCCGAAGGGGACACCGATTCTGTCATTTCTTTGACGGACGTTACGTTCTGTGGTTCCAAGTTAGGGACCCAGTCCTTCTAGGGGGCCTCTTCCTTTACCGTTGGGTGAGGTTGTAAGAACGGACCTCTTAAGGTATCTGTCTCTTCGGACCACCCGATGTAAGGTACTCCAACGTTTTTCAGCCTATCTTGACTCGTAAGTGAAAGAAAAAAGTCAAACCAGATATTAAATGTAAAACAGTTTTTCATGCACCTGGAAGTAAACATGGGAACAGAATACGGTATGTTTAGAAGTCCGTCCAGACTTCAGTCCGTGTTTACCCTTTAAGTTCCTGTAAATCAACCCGACATCATGGTCCACAAGATCGAAATCACTCTCAGCATTTCTTCATTTCTCTCCTTTTCCGAAGGGTTATGGAGATCTTAGGGAAAGGAGGATGGAACAAAAAGGAAACCAGTGATTCAGCACAGCTTGAGGAAATGTTGGGGTACCTGACATTGAACGGTCCGAGAAGACAGATACCTTAGAGAGACCGTTCTTATGACCTCACCCAACGGTAAAGAAAGAGGTCCCCTAGGAGGGCTGGGTCCCTAGTTTCAGAGCAGAAGTTATAACGTCTACTCAAGAAATGGTGACTCGGTGGTCCCTTCGGGAAAGAGGACGGGAACTTAAGAGGAAAATCTTTTGATAACAAAAGGTGGGTGTAGGGGTAAGGGGACTATTTCTTTTTCCTCTTGCTCCACTGACAACTAACAAAGCATAGGGATCAAGATTTGTTAAAGGATACAATTAACTAAAATTACCCTTATCGTGATTCCGACGTGACACTTCAGAGTTATGTCCTATAAAGTATTCTTGTGAGAAATTCATGGGTAAGGGTTAAAAGATTTTAAATAATCTCTACCTGTCCGAACAGTTTATTAAAACCATCGATGACTTTACTAGAAAGAAAAAAACAAACGAAGTCACGTTACTTTTGATTTACCAGTACTTAAAGGATCATATTTAGTTAAAAAGAGTTAAAGTTTTATAACTTTACAACTATAAAATTCTAAAAACAGAATTCGTCATAAAAAAGATATAATTAAAAAGAGGGCAAAACAGACTAAAAAATTTCGGTTCTTTTCGATTGTCTTCTTAGTACCAAAAACTTTAAATACTGTTAAGTAAGTAATTAGATAGATCAGAATCTCTAAAAATTATGGAACTATTTGAACATTTAAAATGGAATCTATGAAGAATATAAAGAAGTCAAGGACCTCTAGTAAACTCAGTACACATAAAAAAAGTTTTAGTATAAACACTAAAGTTTTTATAATGGTTTTAACACGTACTAAAAATATCGGTAAAATTTCAGAAAAAAGATAGACCGGTTGTAAAAGAAAGAGTAAGGACACATTCAAACAAGTCAACGTATCAACACAGGCTGAGAGACTCTGGGGTACCTGATGTCGCGTGGTCCGAAGGGACAGGTAGTGGTCAAGGGTTTCGAATGAGTTTCAGTATAGGTAACTCACTCACTGCGGTAGGTTGGTAGAATAGGAGACAGCAGGGGAAGAGGAGGACGGAAGTTAGAAAGGGTCGAGTCCCAGAAAAGGTTACCCTCAGTCAAGAAACGTAGTTCACCGGTTTCATAACCTCAAAGTCGTAGTCGTAGTGAGGAAGGTTACTTATAAGTCCTGACTAAAGGAAATCCTACCTGACCAACCTAGAGGAACGTCAGGTTCCCTGATAGTTCTCAGAAGAGGTTGTGGTGTCAAGTTTTCGTAGTTAAGAAACCGTGAGTCGAAAGAATACCAGGTGGAGAGTGTAGGTATGTACTGATGACCTCTTTGGTATTGAAACTAATCTGTCTGGAAACAGTCGTTTCATTACGGAGACGAAAAATTGTACGACAGATCCAACCAGCATCGAAAAGAAGATTCCTCGTTCACAGAAAATTAAAGTACCGACGTCAGTGGTAGACGTCACTAAAACCTCGGGGTTTTTTATTTCAGACGGTGACGAAGGTAACAAAGGGGTAGATAAACGGTACTTCACTACCCTGTTCTACGGTATCGAATCAAAAGACTTACAACTCGAAATTCGGTTGAAAAAGTGAGAGGATTAAGTGAAAAAGACCTTGAGAACGAAAAAGCTACTAGGTCGCCTACGACCGTTAAACTAGAGACCAAGGAGACGGAAAAGATTTTGGTCGAACTTGTAGACCTTCAAATGCCAAATACATGACAACTTCGGACCAAACCTCTTAAAACTCGCAATGAAACGATACCACACTCTACTCACATTAACACGCCATCAAACTCGTAAAAACCGTAACGGAAAGAAACCTTAACCTTACGTTTGACTGGAAAAGGTCAGGACACCGGTGACGACTCAAAAAGTTTAAACGACCGTATAACTCACGTCGTGAAAGTGTCGTAGTAGAAAGTCCTAAACTTTCTCGAGGTGACCTTGAGGTAGTGGAGGTGATTAAAATAAGCATCACTACGAAAGATTCCGGGTGAACTGAAGTGTAAGGTCCTACAGACCGAGATCCACTCACTAGTGTGGTAGTACTAATAGACACAGTACTTCTAGAAAAGACATACCAAGAAGACACATAAGAACGGTGGAGAAGGATTATAGAAGACGAAGACAATCCAGGGACGGTAAAGACAGGGCATAGTACGGGCAAAGACGTACTTTACACAAGAGAGAAAAAGGACTATTTTGAACGGTCCATTGTAAAAGATGAAGTCGTTAAAAGTCCAATGTAAAGTCTCAGTGTCCTCTTTACAAAATAACAAAGTGTGTTATTTTTTGTGTATAAAAATACAACACACAAATAAAAGTAAGTAGAGTTTTCATGGAAGACTAAAGGAAACACTAAAGAGGAAACTCAGTGAAAAAAACTATACACAACATATTAAAGGTGTTTAAAAAATTACAAGATCAAAAGAATAGAATTGATCAAGGATCAAAGGTAAGTAACACCAATCACTTCTATGAAACATGTCAAAGTCTCAAAAAAGTAAATAACCCTACACGACACCGGATTATACACCAGATGAGACCACTTAATGCGACAACAAACCATCTCACATACATATACAGACGACCCAGATCAGATAGACATCATAACAAGTCAAGATAAAAGAATTACTAGAAAACGGACATACAAGATATGTAATAACTTTTATGTCACAAATTCGAGGGTAGATAATGACATCTTACCGGATAAACAGAGAAGTTAAGACAGTTAACAACTAAATATATGTATCCGAGGTAAACCCCCATATATGTCCAAATATTAACAATAACGAAGAATTACTTAATTAGGAAAATAGTCACCCGAAGGGACCACCGAGTCGACCATGTCGTAGACGGACGTTACGTCCTCTGGACCCAAGCTAGGGACCCAACCCTTCTAGGGGACCTCTTCCCTTGCCGATGGGTGATGTTATAAGACCGGACCTCTTAAGGGTCAGGTACCCCAGCGTTTCTCAACCTGTACTGACTTACTGAAAGTGAAAGTGAAGTGAAAAATAGCTATATATTACAGGAAGGAAAAGACAATATTGTCAAAAATTGAATTTTAGACGAAACAGACTGTAATCATATTGGTGGAGAACACCAACGATAAACGTACCTTATATATAAAAAAAAGTAAGAAAGTGAAAATTGGGTAAATACGGAAACCTAGATTTTACTTAGGTAGTATCCCTCGTATGTCAACCTAGTAGGAAGGTAATAGTCGTAAAATTAACCACTCGAATTAGGTAAATGTAAATTTCATTAACGACTGTTCTTTTCTAAACGAAGACAGGAAAATGATAAACGAAAGAATTGTACCATAGAAAAAAAACAGGGAGTCAAGGAGACAATGACAAAAGAAAACACAGATTAACTAGAAGTAAGTGAGGAGTAAAGAGAAAGACGTGTAAAATTTCAACAAAAGAATACTGAATGGGACTCTTAACGTCAATCGTAAGGTTTAAATATCGTGAGATTTAACTAGTCCTCTTCCGTTACCGTTGGGTGAGGTCACAAGAACGGACCTTTTAGGGTACCTACCTCCTCGGACCATCCGACGTCAGGTACCCCAACACTTCTCAGTCTGTGCTGACTCGCTGAAGGGAAAGTGAAAAGCGAGAGTACGTAACCTCTTCCTTTACCGTTGGGTGAGGTCACAAGAACGGACCTCTTAGGGTCCCTACCCCCTCGNGGACCTCTTAGGGTCCCTGCCCCCTCGGACCACCCGACGGTAGATACCCCAGCGTGTCTCCACCTGTGTTGACTTCACTGAATCGTCGTCGAAATTTAACTATGTAAAATCGTGGTTATTGTATGTGTTATAGACGGGGGTAAGGTAATGCAACAACCACAGTGTTTAGTGTAGAAATATGCGACACACGGGAACTTGAAGACCCAAATATGACGAACCACAAGTGACTCGAAGGACTTAGACATCTAAACATGAAAAATAGTTTAACTCAAACCCCGGTAATCAAAAAAGTTTGTAAGGGAGACGAAGGAAGAGAGGACAGGGAGATCCCAACGGGATCATGTATGCGGTCACAGATTACCATATGGTGTCCAGAGAATCTGAAGTAAGTAAAAAGAAATAAGAAAAAAGAAAGACGAGGAGTTTAACCAACTAAAATTAACTGAATATAAGTTCGAACAACTAAGAAAGAACATGAAGGAGTTTAGGTAACAACTTTGAAAGATCACTTAAAAGCAAAAGACGATGTTCCTTGGAGAAGAAGGCCGATGTTTCTCGGACTTTTAGTCAGTCTGCACACTCGAATCACCAGAAGAAGCCAGGAAAGACTCGTGTGTAGTTCGGGACCTGTACATGTAACCGAAGACCAAAGGGTTCATACGGGTCCTCGAATTTTTCGGAAATGAACCGGATGAAAAGTCGGAGAAGGAAGGATCCGAAATTTCACACAGACGATGAGTAGGTGGGCAACAAAGGTCGAGGTCTACCCAAAGTCTATTATCCATCATACAAGGTAATTTACGAGAACTGTTGGTGATAGGTCCTCCAGTGAGATCATGACTCTCTCAAGGTTGTCCTACTTTGGTTCGTTTCTGTAATTAGAATAAGGAGTCTAACAGGGGTCTTTCCCGTTTTCGGTGTCGATGTTAAGGAACTCTTGTTATAGGTATAGGGGGTAAAACCATGGTCGTTCGATATGGTCCTTACATCCAACCATATCCGAAATACCGAAATCAAGTCGACCTATTACCCCCTAAAATCTACGCATTCATTTTTGTGGTGTAACGAGAACGGTTTTAGATCGTCAAAGAACGAAGTACTTCGTGAGGGGAGTACATTCAAAATGGATTGAAGATTTCAAGACCTTTTCGACTAAGACTGTTTAGTCCCGGTGATCGGGGTCACCTTCCTCCTTAAGAATCTTGAAGGATGAGGTGGAAAAAGTTATTGATGAATATTTTGAAAATATTAAAACAGTCACCTTAGTGACTTTTCAAAATTGTACAATTTTGAAATAAATAACGGATCCTAATATATTCGAAATTTTTTAAAAACTATCAAGTGTTTTTATACATAGATATCTTGTATTTTAAACTAAATAATTTAGTCGGAATAATTGAGTAAATAAGCTTATAGAATATACATTAAAAAAGAAGAGTCAGTATATGTAGTCTCGTCACAATTAATATAAATAGTCCGACAGATAATGTGGGGATCATGAATAAATAGAATATTGACTTTCAGACATGTAAAAATGATAGAAGTAAGTTAAGGGGAAGGGGAAGGTCTCCATGGTTGATGGAGACCATTTTAGTGTTTAAGTTAGAGAAAGAGATACTCGCTCAAACAAGTAAACAAACAAAAATTATATATCAACTCACTATTATGACAATCAAGTATAATGTATCGTATCACTAAACTACAAAAATAGGTAAAATTTGACTAGTGGTGTTATTAGATCAATACTATACAGAGGTATGTTATAATGTGGGGTGGTATATTGCATGGATAACTGTTGTAAGGGGTGTGACATGTAAAGTATAGACACTGAGTAAATAAAACGATGACCTTCGAACGGGGAGAATTAGAAGGAGTGGACAAAGTGAGTAGGGGGTGAGCGCAGGAGAGACCGTTGTCCTTCCTGTCTCAAGGACAAACAAGAGACATAGATATTGAGACAAAGACAAATCAAATCAAATCAAGTCAAGTCAGTGAGTCAACACAGGCTGAGAAGTACTGGGGTATCTAAGGGACAGGGAGTGGTTGAGGGCCTCGAACGAGGCTGAGTACAGGTAGCTCAGTCACTACGGCTGGTAGAGTAGGACAGGAGGGGAGGAGGAGGACGGAAGTTAGGAAGGGTCTTAGTCTTAGAAAAGGTTACTCAGTCAAAAAGAGTAGTTCACCGGTTTCACAACCTCGAAGTCGAAGTCGTAGGCAGGAAGGTTACAGGAAGACAAAACAATACGACCGAACAAACAAAACGAAAAATCTAGGGTATATATTTACTTTGGTGTGTCATAAACAGAAACTGAATGAAATGTGTAGTATTATAACAGACCCAAAGGGACCATCGAGTCGACCATCTCTTAGACGGACGTTGCGTCCTCTAGGGACAAGTTAAGAACCCAGGTCTTCTAGGGGATCTCTTCCCTATCCAATGGATGAGGTCACAAGAACCCGAAGGGACCACCGAGTCTACCATTTCTTAGGTAGACGTTACACCCTCTGGACCCAAGCTAGGGACCCAACCCTTCTAGGGGACCTCCTTCAGTACCGTTGAGGTTATAAGAACGGACCTCTTAGGGGTACCGGTTTTCTCGGACGATCCAACGTAAGGTATCTAAGTTCTTCTCAGTCTGTACTGACTGATTCGTATTATGACAGATCTAAGTAGGTTCAACAACGTTTACCTTTAAAAAGTAGGAAAAATACCGACTCAATATAAGGTGTCGTGTACATTTAAGAAATTAGGTAAGTAGATACCTACCTGTGAATCCAACGAAGATATAAGACCGATAACATTTATTACGACGTTACTCGTATTTCCGGATATGTAGAAAAGATTCATGAAACAAAAGAAGTCTATTTATGAGTTTTTACTGTAAGAACCCAGTATATCATCAAGATAGAAAATTAAAAAAATCCTTAGAGGTATCATTCGCCAACGTGGTTAAATATAAGGGTGGTTGTTAAGTGTTCACAAGGAGAAAGAGGTGTAGGAGTTGGTTTGAAACATTAAACGACAGAGAAACTATAATCAGTAAGACTGTCCACACTCCACTATAGTGTGGTACCAAAGCCGAACGTAAAGAAACTATTTAATCGCTACAACTCGTAGAAACACATGAACAATCGACAAACATACAGAAGAAATCCCTTTACAGACAAGTCTAGAAGACTGGTAAAAATTCAAAAACTACAACGAAAAACTCAAAAACTATAACTCAACACTCTCAAGAAACAGATAAAACCTATAACTGGGGAACAGTCTATTATAACAACCGGTCCTAGAGAAGGATACGTCATACACCTGAAAAACGGGTCCCGGGTAGTTTCAGTCCCTGAAGGGACCACCAAGTCGCCAATTCTGAGACACGAAGGTTACGTCGTCCGGTGTTCCCGAAGGACACCCTTCGATCATTTCTTAGGTAGACGTTACACCCTCTAGTTTGGGTCCAAACTAGGAACCCAACCCTTCTAGGGGACCCCTTCTCTTGTTGAAGAGAAGACCTCTTCTCTTCTGGGTGAGGTAATAAGACGGATCTCTTAAGGTGCCTGACATATCAGGTACACCAGTGTTTCTCAGCCTGTACTGGCTCACTGAAAGTGAAAGTGGTTTCAGTATTACATATATCCTTCTCGAGACAGTAGAACACGGGGTCAGAAAGGGGACTTTTGAGACGACTGCGAAAAGTCGACAGAAAGTCACGATAACTGAGTCTTTTACCACATAAACTAAATAAGTCTAGACGGTGAAAGAAACTAAAAACTTATAAAAATAAGAAATATAAGTTTTATAATGGTCGTATCCAGACGACGATTCAGCGAAGTCAGCACAGACGGAGACACGCTGGGGTCTCTGTCGTCGGGTGGTCCGAGGGGGTGGGGACCCTAAGAGGTCCGTTCTTGTGACCTCACCCAACGGTAAAGCCAGATCTACGAATAATAAGTGAAATAGTCAATACGTCCTTTCTGGATTTATACAAAGAAGTCGAGTTCGTTCTACAGAAGATAAATAAACTAGTGACAAAAACGAGATGACAAAAGAGACCCCCTAAAAACAAAATACATTTAACGTAGAAGAGTTATTCACAAGGAACTTTCACTTTCAACGAGTCAGCACAGGTTGAGACACACTGAGACACCTGATATGTCAGGTACCTTAAGAGGTCCGGTCTTATGACCTCACTCATCGGAAAGGGAAGAGGTCCCCTAGAAGGGTTGGGTCCCTAGTTTGGGTCCAGAGGACGTAACGTCCGTCTAAGAAGTGGTCGACTCGGCGGTCCCTTCGGGTTCACAAGGAATAGATAAGAGAGTAGATTCACGAGGTTCATGAGAATCCGACTGAAAACCCTCTTAAAGAGTCCGGTCATAAAAATAACTAAGTTAAAGATCAAAGGTTAGGTAGTAAATAAAGGAGAGACGGTAAGGATTAAGTTGTTAGTTCAAAAAGTAGAGGAACGTCCTAAGGACCAGAGTAGACCAGGAATAAGTAATATTAGTTGGTGGTATTTCCATTAAAGACAGAAATTAGAATTATGTATGGTTCAAGTACAAAAGACCTCAACAAAAAACGTATAAAATTACTGTTATCATATCCATAAGTAAATAACATTAAGAAGTCACAGTGGTAGGAGAAACGTTAAAAAAAATTACACCAGTTAGGAAAAAAGGAAAAAGAGGAGAAATATGTCCTTCCAGAAACGAACAGGTCGTAACTGAAACCTCTACTCAAGACCGTCTCTTGTATTTCGAGAGATCAACATAGTACGACCGGGTTTAATTTTCCCTTCTCCCCTATAAGACTTATTGCATACTACATTGAAACTAGAATACTTTCGTCGCGTCCACCTGTCGTCCCTCAAAGATCTCGGTGATCGATACTCGTGCCTCGAGGTAATTACACGATGTCTTTTAGAACAGATATAAACCCCGTCGTTGGTCCTTAGTGAGTCCGATCTTGTAGGTTATGAGTAATTGACCTTTTCAACGGGAGTCGTCAGTAGTCGGTAAGTGACGTATCGGTAGCAGTGATTAATCTTTGTGTATGAGAAACATCGAGGACCCGGTGCACCGGATGTCATGGACCATGTAAAGGTTCTTTACTTCCACTCTAGTTCCACTCAGAAAACTTCCCAGTCACCGGATATGAGAGACGGAAGGGACCGGGGAGGTATCTTCCCCTGTGTCTAGAAGTCAGGAAAAGACTTAGGGAACACTGGGCAACAAAAGGTCTTAAGTCTAAAATTTTTCCATCTTCGTTCTCTTCCTCCTAATAGTATTGTCCTTTCTTAGACCGTCCCGTTCCCACCTCATATTCAATGTGGTTTTGTACGGTGGGTACTGACTCCGTTGACCTCGTAGGTCTGTCAGGGAACCAATTCGCATTCCCTCTCCTTTCTACTCCGTATTTAAGAGTCTACCCGAAACTCAAGAACGGTTACACTTCCTTGTTTCACAGGAGGACATCGGGCTCCCGTCAAGAGGTTCTTTCTCGGAGTCCAGAGTCCACACCAGGGACGTTTCATTTTCGTGTACGTTTACTTTAAACTTTTTATCTGTGGTCCCAAGACCCGTCTCGTGGGCGGAACGGGTAGTATGTTGTTGGTCCATTCAAAGTCCGTTGTAGAACCTTAGTTTGTGTATAAGACGACGTTTTGTATTCTTAGGGTCATTTACTCTATTTCCCAAGAAGTCTCAATTACATGGAATCTCGTCCGTCCTACCACTTCATGACACTATATCTAGTATTTATGAGACCTTAAAAAAATTGAAAATAACTCCATTCTAATTGTGCTTTTTCAACATAGACAAATTATCTATGTTACGGTTATGTTAAACCCCTACTCATGTGTTTGAGACCTTAAAAAGGATTTCTTAGTAAGTCTTATTGAAGTTTGGGTGTAACGTTTGATCCGATTATGGAAGTCGAGACGTACGTCTTTGGTAGGTACGGTAGGTCTCCAAGGACACTAGTCCAACCTCGACTTACAGTTGATCTTCGTTCACGAGTCCACTTCTCGATCATGGTGTAATCTACGGTAGAGAATGATACAGGACACAGGGGGGAGAGTCCTTCGTACTCAAAGACTTGTCGGAGATGAGCCCAGTTGTCGGTGCTAGAGAATGAGTGTCTATTCGCGTACAACCGGTTTCGTCGTTGAGATAAGTAAAAGTGGTAAAGTGGACACCCTTAAAAAGAGCACATAAGGGTTACAGTACTAATAATAGGTAGAGTCAAGTCCATCCTCGTCTCAGACGCTCCGGTTTAGGTAAAACGACGGTTAAAACTTTTGTTGATTCGTAGAAGTTTACACAAGTACAAAACCTTGACGTCTGTACCCTAGAGTCCGAGCATGATTACCTGAAAATAGCACTAAAGAGTGGAGGAGGACGGGTAAGTTCGTTCGAGGAGGAAATGTGTTCCCCTTAGTGTTTGAGGAGGACTTAGGTCTTTATCGTTAGGTCGACTTTAAGGAGTTTCAAAGGACTTACACCTACGGTATCATGTCGAGGGAGAAAATAAGAGGACACCCTTCTTCCCTCCCCTCTTATCGTACAAGAGTCTAACGGAGAATGGGACTTTAGAACGAAGGTCGTTCTACATTACGACCTTCGTCCCGCCCCCGCCTTCTGCCCACAAAGTTCTCGGTGCGGGAAAGACTATTCCACAGGATGAAACGATTAGTTCTCAAGAAATAATTGATACCCATTTATGATTCAAGAATCCACAAATGACACCAGAGACGGTCCTACGTGCGTACACAAACGACAAACTACAAAGAACCAGAGTAGAGTCAGTATATGAGGGTAGTTGTACGCCAGGGAGACTTCAACGATAGTACAGAAATGGTGTATTGACCGTAGCGATACACAGTCTTTGTAGGTAATTAAATATGGTTGGTGAATGAGTATATGTGTTTAAATTCGTGAACGAAACCGTCAAACCTTTAGAAAAAAAAAGACTTAAATCCCATGTTTTGTGAGATCAGGTGACAACACAGGGTGTCTAACCTGTACTAAATCAGTTGACAATGTTGTTTTGGTTCTTGAAGGTTATCCCTTTTGTATTCGAATCCTTTTTACAACAAAAGATGGTACTTTTAATTTGGGATTTATAAATTACCATACATGTTGTCTTTACTAGTAAACCTCACATGGATCTGAGTTGACCGGAACCCCCCCAATTAAGAAACATCCAGTCCCAATTTCTCCACTGGTCCTTTTGTCCAATCTTACTTAAGTTTAGACATGCATTAGAAGATTGGGTTTAGAGAGTGTAGTACTTTTTATCTAGTAGTTCCCTTGAAACTAGAAATAAAGTTCGAAGATGGAGTGAATCTTAAGTTTAAGATGACGTCACTAAATCCTGACTTTGAGTCCTCGCTCGTTCCTGAAACTTCAATCCGCCGGGACCGAAGTGGTCAAGACCCAGATCAAAACCTTTGACTCAAGTAGAGAGATTTGGGTTAGTGGGTAGTGGCCACACGGAGAATCTTGAATGGGGTGTCCAGACACTCTCTTGTAAGAACTTTTGGGACTGGTGATATAAACTGTATGTCTCCTCTGTCTCGTCCAACGATAGTAACAGTGTACACTTTTTACAAGTGGGGTCTGGTGACGGAAACAGTTTCTGGTTCTTTATACCGTCAATACAAAAAGTCCGACTTCATAAAAGATATTTTCAACTGAAGGTATCAGTCCACGGTTGGTCGGTGGTTGGATGTCCTCCATATAAGGAACAGAATCCACAACTGTCTTCATGTGTCTGGTCGTCGACTCGACGGGGATACCTCCCCAGTGGGTCTCGGAGTCCACCCCCCGAAAGGGAGGTGTATGGACTGTGACCCGATCCTCGAACCGTTCGAACCTCGAACCTCGAGTTGGGGTTCTCTCAGGAACAGAAGTGTTACCGATCGTTTCTACTACCCTGTTCCGTCGGGTTTTCTGTAGGGACCACCAGGTCACCAATTCTTTAGACGGAAGACTACGTCCCCTGCACCCAAGTCAAGGATCGACCCCTTGATTCTGGGGTGTCCGACGTCCCTAGATTCGGGTGTACGGTGTTGATCTCTCCTCGGACGTATGCCGTTGCTTCCCGGGTGTGTGTCGTCGATTCTGGACTATATCGGTTTGTTACAGTTTTTTGTTCTCGCTGTATGTTTTACTCTCGGACCCCGAAGGATTCAGGTCGTAATCCCGACTCGGAACTTCTACCTATTTTAAACTTAAAAGGTGACCCTCCTTCTTGCAACGTCTGACACTTTCCAGTGGAGAGACAGTGGTCGTCCTAATACTCCTTTTCCTTATCTCGGCTGGTTCGACTCTGATCACCCTAGCCCGACCAGAGACTCCGGTCCATGCTGAGACACGTCCACACCCGGCACCTCCGACCTCCGCCCCACACGGACGCAAAGATACGGGGCAAGGGAGATGTCTTGAAGTCGGACCTAAAGGTACACAGGGGAATGTCGTGGTTGTAGTCCTGTGTACGTCTTCCTTAAAAAGAGATGGATGACTCCTGACTTTCATCTCATCTACTTTACGTAATTTTGCCACGAAATGGCAGGCGCCAAAACTACGGGAGTCAAAGACATTCAACTTTGTGTCCTGTATCTTAGAATTATAGGGCGAAGAATTTCTATGACTGACCCACTTATCTGGAGTCTATTAGAGGTGGTGGTGGGGCCTGTCTCAGAGGTCCTCTCCAGTAAGGTCTTTGAAGGGGGGTCGACCTTGTAGACACCGAGAGTCAATAAGCCAAGGACCGAGTCGGAAAAAAGACAGACACGGCTGGTGCTGCTAATTTTTACGCAGGTTTCATTTGGAGTCTGTTGACTTGAGGAAGTCGTTGCACCCCCCGTGAGTCGGAGGTCCCCACCAGTGGGACTGAACAACGTCTGCAAACGGGGTCCACGAATCGTCGACCGACCTTGCTAAGTACTTAAGATAGAGAGGTCGGGGGTTGTGTGACTCTTCAATGGGTCCCTTCAGTTAGACAGGGTGGACATCTTTAATTGCCACGGTCGAGTCGTATAACCGTCGTTTTTCTTTAAATGTGTCGTTTGTTTGGACGACTTTTTAACCTTTATAAACAAATTGTCCTCGTGTAGCTAATTTCGGTGAGGTTCTAGTTTAATGAGAGGGTCGGACTTGTTAAAATGGGGGCCTCCCCTCGTCTGTATATATAACCGTCTCATAACTACTTTTCTGGTTCAATACAGATCTACATGGTATAATCCCCACAATTAGAGTCTTCACCGAGTATTCAAAAGAAGAGGTGGGACTCACAAGTAAATCTTCTCCAATTAAGGTTATGTTTGTCATTATTCCTTTATTTTAGTGACTACATACAGAAAGGTTATAGGCAGAAACCATTCTTGAAAAGTAAAGATACCAGTCAATTTTGAGTAGAATGTATTTTACAACTCGAGTAAAGTTTATCTGAAGGTCCCAAGGAACCAAAGAGTTTAGGAGGTGTTAACGCTTCCTTTTATGTTCGGGCTCGGTTTCGGTGAAGAATTGATGTTTCCGTTCGTTCAGTGGTTCATACAAATTGTACTCTCGATACTGTTAACGTTCCAAAGGAGTGGTCGATGGACTCCCGAAAACTCCCGGTTCGGTTCCAGTCGTCCGGTGAAAATTTTTACGAAATCGATAGACTTCTCCGACTAATTCCAAAGAGGTACACGCACGTACGATTCAGCGAAGTCAGCACAGGCCGAGAAAAGCTGGGACACCTGACATCGGGCATCTTAGGTACCCTGAGAGGTCCGTTCTTATGACCTCACCTAACAGTACGGGAAGAGGTCCCCTAGAAGGATTGGGTCCCTAGTTTGGACCCAAAGCATACAGAGGACGTAACCGTCCGTCGAAGAAATGGTGATCGCGGTGGATCTGGACGGTTTGATTTATAGTGCTCCACGTTATTTATAATGGATCTTTTTAAACCCAAAACGAAATCCAATAAGTTATTTCTTGATTTAGTCTCAATTTAAAACGAAAGAATTTGAGGAATTCCCGGAGGGACTGTCGAGTCAACCATTTCTTAGACGGACGTTACGTCCTCTGGGGCCAAGTTAAGGACCCAGCCCCTCTAGACGACCTCTTCCCTATCCGATGGGTGAGGTCATAAGAACCCGAAAGGATCACCGAGTCTAACATTTCTTAGACGGACGTTACGTCCTATGGACATAAGCTGAAGACCCAACCTTTCTTCGGACCTCTTCCCGTTCCGATGGGGTGAGGTCACAAGACCGGATCCCTTAAGGGACCTACCATATCAGGTACCCCAGCGTTTCTCACCCTGTGTCGACTCGCTGAAAGTGAAATGAAAGTTTGAGAAATTTAAGGATTCTGGTAAAGTCAGAACTTTTATCCTAGTGTATAAAATCTTCTAAATATCGAAAAGTCTGTTCTTTAAACAACAAAAAGTAAAAGTGGTTCTATACCTTCGGTCTCGAGTGAGGTTCAAACTAATACTGTACACGATTCGTCGGTTTAAAGTAACCCTTCTTATGTCAAAACCCGGCCCCTCTTTTACGTACGAGATCAAGGACTATTAACTAAACGTTCCAAGGTTAAATTCATCGTTTAACGAGGACGATAGGACCATAAAGTATAGGATATACTCGTGAATCTATCTTTCGAGTTATAAGGAGTACGACTGGTCCTTTACTGTCCTTCTTGACGTTAAATTTAAACTCCGGTAAAGTGAAAAAAAAAATTTATAACAAGATTCTCCGAGCCCAATGATTATCTAGTCCAATCAATTTTTTTATTATTACAATTATATCCCCGTTCCTAATTCTCCATGTTTAATAATACATATTTTATTGGATGTTCCTATATATTGTATCCCTTATATCGGTTATAAAATATGATTGATATTCACTTTATATTGGAAATTTTTAACTCTTAGTGATATAGTATGTGGACATTAAATATATTATATGGAGTTACTTTTTTATTGTATTTATTATACAAAATTCACTTGAAAATGGGATCAAGAGGAGGGTCGTCCATTAGTTGGGGTTAGTTTTACGGTGGACTCGGGTCCTCAACCGGTTCAACCTTTAAAGGGTAAATGTGGTTCCTGTGTCTCTCGGACTCCAAACGAGTCGACAGCTACCTTAGTCCCGTTTGTCGGTCCGAGGAGTCGGGGGTTTGTTTTCTCCCTTTCCTGTCACCTGGTCCCACTCCTAAAGGGTCGAAGTTTGTGGTCGACGCTACGACCTAGGTGTACATTCTGAAACTCTTTTCGGCACACGAAGGCAGACGTCCGGTGTCGAAGGAGAAAACCTTTTTCTTGTCCAACCCCTCTTTGAAAGTTGATAGAGAAGTCGTTCTTGTGGAATACCGGACTACTGTGGAACAGGTTTTTCATTAGCGCCATGATCGGAGTCCCAGTCTGACTGAGTCTAAACTACAGGGTGAACTGACAAAAGTGTTTCGGTGCAGGTTGAGAAACGTTAGGGCGCATGACGTCGTGTGGTCCGAAGGGACAGGAAGCGATGGGGGACCTCAAATCGTTTGTTGAGACTGGTGGGAAATGTAGGAGGCCCTGAGAACCATAGTAATGGACATTTTAAATTTGTCTTTTATCAACAGTATAGTGTCACGACACCGTTAGGGTAACAGATATCGGGTGTTCCGAGAAGACAGGCACCTTAAGAGGTCCGTTCTTATGACCTCACCCATCGGTAAGGGAAGAGGTTCCCTAGAAGGGGTGGGTCCCTAGCTTGGACCCAGAGGACGGAACGTCCACCTAAAAGATGGAGACTCGGTGGTCCCTTCGGACTGATTACTCCATTACACGTCCTTTACGAGTCGCCCCGTGCAGTGGTCCACTCTTTCGAGGTGTGACTCTATACGAGAATAGGTGGGAGACCACCCTTTACCCAGGTCGGGTGGAAGGAATAGACGCCAAGGTTGACTTTATGGACCCGGGGACACCAGATCTCAAGTGGAAATCTATTGGGTCTTTATGAGACACAACGAGAAGTGACCCAAAAGGTCCACCGTGATCTTGGACGGACGGTTATGTCGTCTATACTCTGAGTCCAAGTCAGGGACCTACCCCCTCTAAGGGAACCTCCTCCCGTACTGTTGGGTGGGCAAAAGAACGGACCTCTTAGGGTACCTATATCCTCGGAACGTACAATGTCAGGTATCTCAACGTTTCTCAACCTGTGTTGACTTCGCCAAGTCGGTGTGAGTATGAGAAGTGATGGGAGGACCCGGTACTCGGGTAGGGTTATCCGGGTACGAGGACCACCCGATCCAGTCCTGGGAGGTTGGAGGTTCCCACTAGGACGACTGGTCACTACGACCGGGGTCTTGTCTCGTCGGTGTCACCGGGGGTTCGGGTGTTCCTGGGGTGAAAACGAGGCTCCATGACAGAAGGGGAGGAGAGTGGAGGGATGGGAGAGAGGGAGGTAACGGCTTTTGGAACGAAAAATAGGTGAATAGACGGTAAAAAGAAGGACCGGGAAGGAAACGTCGAAGACTGGAAAATACGGGAAAAGGATCCCTTCCGGAGTGGAACGAGAGTACTGAACGTCAATCGGACAAAATAAATAGGTCGTACAAGTCAGTACGGGACATCCACTACGATGAACGTGGAGAAGGTCCATTTAGTAAAAGGGGTGGGAGGTCTCGAAGTAGGGGTTGTGTCTGACAGTGTCAGTTACAGAGGAGGTTTTTATAGAGTCGAGGAGGAGGTGGGTTTTGATCGGGTGTTTCTGACTTCTGTTCCCATCCGTCAGGTCTTACCTCCGCCCGTCTTATGGTCTGTGACGGAGGGTCTCAGCTATCTTTTCGTCGGAACAGGTCGTAGAGTAGACTACTATCCCTGGGAGGATTGTATCGGGAGGGAGCACCGGAGACTCGATAATAAAATAAACGTGGGTGACAAAGTGGATAGACAGGTACCGTCAGGAGAGTAGAAATCTCTCGAGACTAGTGAAGTGGAGGGAAGGAATCTGGTAGAGGGATACCAAGGGAGGGGATATCTCAATCATACAACCTACTCCCTAGAGTTTCATAGACGGACCCGTGGACTGGTGGTTCTTAACGGTCACTGGAGGTCTTCGATCCTCTCAGTGCCTCGTCTGAGAAAGGACCTCGGAGGTCCTCTTCGGTTGGGATGACTGTGAAACTGAACTTGAAGATCTACGGTCTTTACACTTTCTTATGAAGAGAAGACAACGAAATTTAGTGGATTAGACCCTGTAAAGGATAAATCCTTTTCCAGTGTCGTATCTAGGAAGGTAAAAAGACACGAGAACACTTTGTGTTTGACGAAGGATACTGAGGAGACCTAAGTGTATTTACCACGACACGACACCTGATGAAGACGAGGAAAGAGTAAAGGAACACTACGTAGATGTCGTAGGCTTGTAGTCCATCGTCATCGCACGCAAGTGTACGAGGGTCCTGTGAGTGTCACTCCCACGGGTCTGCAGAAGGACTGTGGACGACGGTGTTTGTCGACGCTACTTATCGGACGTGCGTACAGTTTTCCGAACACACTGTTAAAGGAAACAAATATGCGGGTTTGTATCCTGACGACCCATTATTCCTGAAGAACGATAGTAACAAGTCAGTGATTCAGTACAGGTTAAGAAACGTTGAGGTACCTGACGTCGTGCGGTCCGAAGGGACAGATACGGATAAATTAGCCTCATTGATGATGATGATCTAACGAAAAACCTTGTCGACGTGAAAAGAGTGAGGATGGTTGTCGACCCCTCTCCCAGGAGGTAGCTATTTCGGGGTAGTTGCGACCAGCACTAAGCTAAAAGATATGAAGTGGCTGTTATCTACAGTGTAAAATAAAATCGTAAAGAGAATCTTCCTCGGGTTCGTTGAGAAGTGTACTGATAACCGACAAAGATATTTAATAGACAAACGGGTAAAAAAGACAACCTCAGAACAGAATAAGAACAACCAAGCATCCTCTAGAGACACATAAGATTTAGTCAATTGTTTAAAATTCGTCCTCTTTTCACTTTCACGATCAACGAGCCAGCACAGGTTGAGAAACACTAGGATACCTGACATGGGCGGTCCGAGGAGAGAGGTACCTTAAAAGGTCCGTTCTTATGACCTCATCCAACGGTAAAGGAAGAGGTCCCCTAGAAGGGTTGGGTCCCTAACAGGGGTCCCTAACTTGGGGCTAGAGGACGTGACTTCCGACTAGGAAATGGTAGACTCGGTACTTCCTGAGAAACTCGTCCTCTTCCCATGGGACCTGTGAGAATTTTTATACAATCTCGGTGTTCTCAAAAATGAGTATAGACAATGTAGATAGTCATAAATGGTAAAATCTTTTGTTCTGAAAGATTTCTAAAGAAGTAAATAATTTTTTTGTTATTATTTACGTAATATACATTTGTATTTATTGTAAAAATGATTTTTATTGATACAAAAGGTTTTGTTCTTTATATCACTCCTCTCTTCGTTTCCCAAAAAAGTGAAAAGATGTAGAAAAGTCACACACTGAATTTCCTTCTGTCACTCTACGAGTATAGACGAAGACGTCAGGTGGATGGTATATACTAGAACCGACTTCGGATATTCCCATACATCAACCCTTCTCTTTCACGTAAAATTATCAGAAACGTTTGATAAAAGAAAAAAGAGAGAATGGAGGGTCAACCCGTGTAGGATACACGAAACACTCCACATAAATACTGTTATCGACAACTTAGGGAGGAAGACCTGTACCCACCTGGAGATTTCACCCCAGACTCGTCTAGACCCCGACTCGGGTCACACAGACGTGTCGTGTCCGTTTCCTCTCGACTTTCCGTCGGAAACTTTTTAGGTAACCAGGAGAGAACGGGAACGTTATCTAGAAAGTACACATTCTCAGACATCGTAGTAAGTAACCAGTAGAGCCTTTATAATCAAGAGTCTCAACGTCTCTAGAAGATTTACAACTGTATAAAGTAATATGTCGCAGTTTCTTCAGTGGGAACAATTGTAGTGACGGTTAGGGTAGTCTTTTAGAAATTCATAATCCTTAGATAGTTCGAGTGTTACCATCTGTTCAATAGGTTGCACGTTTAGAAACAACTTTCGAACTGACAATAGTAACGGTTGTGCATGTCGGACGGGCAGGAAAGGAAGTTCTACTGTTCGAGTGAAAGAAGTAAAGACTCTTTCCCACCTTTCTCGACCCTAGACTCCACTCACCAAGTAAAAGTCAGAGGGTCTAGGATGGTACTTTTGGAAGGTTCGGGTCGTCGGTCTTGTCGTCCCGGGGGCCTAGTCTCGACCTTTCATTACTTCGGGACCCGACCAGGGAGTAAGTCGTCGTCTCCCGTTTGGCCCTCGAGAGTCGGATGTCTGTGTCTTCGTGACTGGGGAGAGGTCACCCCACTTGAGTCTCAGAGTTGAGAAAGGACACGTTCTGTCGGTAGTCTTGTCGTTGGGAGTTGGTGTCAGAGAACTCGTGGACAATAGAAGGACTGAGACCGACTCGTCACTTGGCCGGGCCTCTTTGACCACAAGACCACTACTCACGTCACCCCAGGACGCCACTTCTGTTCCCTGGGTTCTACCCTCTTGTTTCCGGTTTAGACCCAATGTCCCCGTTCGAGAATGAGGACTTCTCTGGGGTCCGTAGTGTATTGGAGGACCGGGGGTAGAGAGACTAGTAAAAGGTGGGGATCTTAGGGTTTATTAGTAGTTTACTACTAGTGTGACCAAGCTATGGACTACGAAGTGAATTACATACGTCTTAATAACATCGATTCAGTTTATAATGTCTATCAAGGACGTGTAAGGTGGGAATCCCAGACTAGTAGTGTTTACCAAGTATTTTAGGAGTAGGAAGTTATGTGTCTCTGTCTAATTTCTAAACTCCTTAAAATTTGTTTTGGTAAAGAGGGAGAGAGAGAGTGTGTGTGTGTGTGTGTGTATGTGTATAGGAAATATGGAAGAAATTATGGGGTAAGAAAATTCCAGAAGTTCCTTAAAACCAGAGGATCCTCATAGTAGATTTTACGTTTATTGGGTCCTCCTCCCGTGTCGATTTCGGTAGTTGTCGAATGTGACCTCAATTGTTAATTGAGAAATGTTGGACTCTAGTTGATGATTGAGAGAGTGAGTCGTGTACTCCGAGGGTTTGTTTACTGGGAGTCCGGGTCTTTCCCCTTCGTGGAAGACCGTGGTAGTGGTCAGCACGACAGGCGTCTGGTGGGTCGGGTTCCCGTCCTCTCAGAAACGACCTCCTTGACCAGGGACCGAGAGTCAGGTCCGGAGGTGTTGGAGTAGTGAAACGAAACCCGTGGTAGCCTCCGAGGGGATCGTCGTGTTCCCATCGTAGTCAGGTCTTTCTACGAGGGAGGACCGACGTCTTTGGGACGTGGCGCCGGGAGGTCGAGTCCCTCACCGAGACCTTAGCCAGAGTTCGGGTGAGTAACGACCAAGAGTCTCAAGTCTGGTACTGGAGGCGGGACCGGCGACGGAGGTACGGTCTGGGAGTCGAACGAAGAGGGGCCCGGCCGAGGACCCAAAGGGTGGACTAAGGTGACGTTCCGACGGAAAGTCGAGAGGAACCGGACACGACACGTCTGTGTGGTCTGAGTATGGGGTGACATCTCTAGGCGAGTACAGGTCTGCCTCCCTAAGTTGTCGATAACACTATTTACGTGGAGTGTGTCGTGTATCCTACACGGGTTGACCCTCTATTCTATCTTCTTTCGTTTCAGTAGATCCTTTGTTCCTTCCCCTCACTACTCATAAGAATCCCGCCGAGACTGGATCCAGGACAGACGTCCTGTGGGGAACCACTCCGGAGAAGTTCGGTTCTAGTGCACTAGGGTGTAGGACGAGGAGGCCCAGAGAGTGCACCGAAACACCTCCAGTACCCGCCGGGTTTATGTCGTCAATCTTTGTGTGTCTTCCTCAGTGTGACATCGGGTCCTGAAGACGACCGTGTCCGTGGCCTTCGGGAAGTCAAATCTGAAGTCAGTAAATTGTAGGTCGATAAGGAAATGAGACTATGAACCTGAAAATAAAAATTTAAAAAAGTTTTTTATAAATATAAACTTAAAGGATATTTATTAAAAATAACCTGCTAGTCAAGAATTTAAGATATCACAAAACGTCAAAAGTTTTCAAATTGTGTGCACTAAAGTGTATTAGGCATTATTGGGAAGAAAAGGGGGTGAGGATATAACGGGGAGGGGGAGGGGGGAAAGGGGACGCGACATCGGTGACGAACCAAGAGACATAGACCACCAGACGAAGGGAAGACAAAAGGAGTGATCAAACAACGTAAAAAATCTAAGGCGTACATTCACTGTAGTACGTTATAGACAGAAAGAGACAGACTGAATCAAGTGAATCATATTACGGGTGGTTCAGGTAGGTACAACGACGTTTATCGTTTTCAAGTAAGAAAAAGTACAGACTGATTGTAGGATGACACTTATGACCTCACCCAATGGTAAAGGAAGAGGTCCCCTAGAAGGGCTGGGTCCCTAGCTTGGGCCCAGAGGGCGTGACCTCCGTCTGCGAAATTGGAGACTCGGTGGTCCTTTCGGGTTATAAGATGACATATATGGGTGGTGTGAAAGAGATAAGTAAGTAGAGAAATACCTGTGAATCAAGAAGGAATGGAACCGTTAACATTTATTGCGACGATACTTGTAACCCCACGCACATAGAAGGACTTAATTACAAAGCCAAAAAAACCTATATGTGGACCTCACCTTAAAGACCCAGTGTACCATCAAGATAAAAATCAAGTCAAGAAGACGGGAAAAATTTTTAGTCCAACAAACAAAAGAAACTCCAATTCAACATGGTCGACAAATATTTAATCGGGGAATAGTCAGTATAGTAAACGTTTGTAGAAGAGGGTAAATCGTCCAACAGAAAAGTAACATAAAAATTAAATTTAGGAGTCAAGTCGTTTTAACTACACGTACCTTTCATTTATAACTACACAAGTCTTCTCGTCTACTTGATCGTGGATGAATACTGTCGGAACTCGGACCGGAGAAGATACACAATAAAGTACTTAGAAGTGTTTGGGATGGAACGTTTACACGTATGGGTTGTCTTGTGTAGAAACCCGTCCACACGGGTGGTTGGTGGACGAGTTCGGAGTGACGACGACGATTCAGCGAAGTCAGCACAGGCTGAGACACGCTGGGGTATCTGTCGTCGGGTGGTCCGAGGGAGCAGGGACCCTAAGAGGTCCGCTCTTGTGACCTCACCCAACGGTAAAGGAAGGGGTTACGTACTTTCACTTTTCACTTTCACTTCAGCGAGTCAGCATAGACTGAGAAGCGCTGGGGTACCTGACGACGGGTGGTCCGAGGAGGCACGAACCCTAAAAGGTCCGTTCTCATGACTTCACCCCACGGTAACGGAATAGGTGTTCGTAGTGACTGTACGTAGTATAAATTACTTTGTGTGTTTTTTTAATGTCAGGAAAACAATTCAGACCTTCTTTGGTAGTTCTAGTAAATCGGTTGATCGAAAGGTCGACACTGTCGATGTCGGTGGTCCTTCCCCACCAAACACGTCCCGGTGTGTGTGACCACCTTCACCAGATCCCTCGTCTCGGTGGAGGGTGGAACGGACCCGACGGGAGGAGTTGTCGGTCCTGAGAGGTCGCGACAACGTAAACTTATTTCGACGACGTAATAAGTAGCGAGTTGTGTGTGATTTCGGTCAAAAAGTCAAACTCCTTTTCCTCCTCTGTACAGTGTCTGAACAAATTCCCCGGGTACTGACCATGCCAGGAGAATTGTTTATTAACGGATACGTGTAAGAGTCTCAAAGTCTGTGTTAACGTACCCAAGGGTCACAGGGGAAGGGTACGGTTCGTCAAGGACCTAAGGGGGAACTTGTGAGTGAGTGCATAGGGTCCCCGTCTTGTGAGTTCCGTCAGGAATGTTTTCCGACTGTAATTTCGTACCCTCTTAGGGTCCACCACGACCACCAAAGGTGGACGGTTACGTCCTCTGTATTCTCTACGTCCAAGTCAGGAACCCAACCTTTCTAGGGGACCTCTTCCTTTACCGTTGGGTGAGGTCATAAGAACGGACTTCTTCGGGTACCTGCCTCCTCGGACCACCCGCCCGATACCAGGTACTCCAGTGTTTCTTAGTCTGTACTGGCTTCGTTGAATCGTGTGTGTGTCTAAGTTTCTCCTGGGAGGTGGTGACGGAGTTAGAGGATTCGGGGTGGGAAAGAGGTACAGTGAAAGGGGTGTGGAGGTGATCGGCAGTACTAAAGTCAGAAACGGTCGGTACGTCATACTCTTTCAACCCCCTACCGATATATTACCGTTCCCTTAATGTTCACGTGGGAAACAACGAAACAAGTCGAGTGGGAGACGGGACTGTGTTTTCGGAACGAATTAAGACATGACTCGACTTGCCACAGGAGGTTTTAGTACAGATGGATATATCTAAAAGTCTTACACTGAAGGAAATCTTTATTCCAGGACTATCTACAGAAGTTCAATTCTACAGTATAACGTAGTCCCGGCCAGGATTAGGTTATTAGCCACACAAATATTCTTCTCTCTTTAGACTTGTCTCCGGAGGTGTCTCTATTCTGTTGCACTTGTGTGTGTGCGTACGTCTCTTCAACCGGTACACTTCTATTTCCGTCTCTAACCCGAGTACGACAGTGTTCGGCTCCCTGTGGTTCCTAACAGTCGGCGGTGGTCTACGACGTTCTACGTTCCTCTTCAAGAAGGGATCTGGGAAGACTCCTCAGTACCGTGACGGTTGTGGTGTACCCAAAGGTCAGATGTCTTGACACATTCTTATTCACACACAACAAAATTCGATGAGTACGATTCAGCGAAGTCAGCACAGACTGAGAAACGTTGTAATACCTGACATCGAGCGGTCCGAGAAGACAGGTACCCTAAGAGGTCTGTGTTATGATGTCACCCAACGGTACGGGAGGAGGTCCCCTAGAAGGACTGGGTCCCTAACTTGGGTCCAGAGAATCAGAGGACGTGACCGTCCGTCCAAAGAATGGTGATCATCGTTAAACAAAACCGTCGTGTTCCTTCTTTTATTCTGTATATCAGATTGGATAAAGACAGGATCAGACGGGTGGAGGGTACATTGGTGATAGAAACAAACCCCTTTCGGCCACGAAAGGTTCCCCTCAGGTCCATGTCGGGATGTCAAAGTCTATCTTTGAAGAAAAAGATTCAGATTCGTTCATTTAATTCAGATGTCATTTATTTAGATGATTCACGAGCACGAGTCAGAGAGTCAATACGGACTGAGAAACTCGGGACACCTGACATCGGACGGTCCGAGGGGACAGGTACCCTAAGAGGTCCGCTCTTATGACCTGACCCAACGGTACGGGAGGAGGTCCCCTAGAACTGGGTCTCTAGGACACTGAGAACGTAACGTCCGTCTAAGAAATGGTGACTCGGTGGACCCTTAGATTATTAATATATACTTGGAGTAGTATGTAGGAGTAGAGATCTTACATTGGTTTACAGAGTCATTATTTAGAGAAGTTGATTGTAGAAACGAGGTTTGTGTGTGTGTATAAGACCCTCTTCTCTTACTAAAGAGTGCATTCAAAAGACCAATTCGTCAAGTTTGTTTCCGTCCTACTAGGGAATAGATTTTCCGACTGTATTTCTTAATATCCCTCGTTGTCGACCGTGGGGGAGGGACCGTGGGGGAAGATTCTCGTCTTCGGGGGAGGCAAACCCACCCTAATTAGACTTACCCGGGACTACCCAGATTTGGTACTCAGTGTTTAGACGTATTAGTGTTTAGTCGTATTGGAGTTGGGGGGTCTGTGTTGGGAGTCAAGTCTTTTCCGTGCACTGGATTCAAACAGGTCAGTGTTATGTCAGATCCTAAATCTAGAAGACCAATCTTCTTTCTTTCTTGGGGAGAGAAGATGACTTGTAATCGTCCTTTCGCACTCAAGGAGAGAGACAAGGACCGTTGGTAGAACTTTGGTGCGCCCCGCGCCTACGAAACCTTTCATCGTCCTGCTCTTCCTTGTTATAAGTCAGACTTACAGTGGGACTCGGGACCTAGATCAAAACAACATGTAGTTTGGGGACCCGAAAAGTTAATGGATTTTTGAGGACAATAGAAGAGTCGACCAAAGTAGACCTAAAAGGCTTCGAATACGGGGTTTCATGGACTTGACTATATCTTAAAGTTAGGTCATCAGTAAACCCCGACAGAATTCCCTGTGGATTTTTACAGCGTATAGGACTTTAAGTTTTGTACGATACGGTCTCGAGAGTTTTAGAGAGAGTCGTCAAGTCGCACCGAGGGCGAGGATTGTCGAAGAGAACACACCTGTAACTTCCAGTGGTCGTACTCTCGAAGGTTTAACAACAATAAATGTTCTCTTGTTCAGTCCCCGCACAAGATTAAAAAACTCGGTCTCGACTGAGGGAGTCTAAACCGAGGGAGACTGGAATTCCGTGTCACCACTCTCGCACGTTTAAGAGGGAAAGGATAAAGGGCGATTCGGAGAAAGGGGCAGGGGTGAGGTCAGTGGGAACACTCGTAGTTTCCCAATTTACGATCGCTTCACCGAAAATTCTTGTCGACCTTCGTTTCACGACGGGGTCCGATTGTCGTTGGTTATTTTCCAGTCCTCCAACTCCCTTAGTAAAAGGTACCCTTAGTAAAAGATTTCCCTTGCCGTTTCAATAAATTCAGTGGTCCACCCTGTGCTTTTTCCTGTCAGAAAGACCCGAGAGTTTCTTTCCTGCCGCGAACTGGGGTATCTAAAACGGACAGAGGTTGGATGTATTACTTCGTTTTTGGAACGTAATTTAATTAAAAATACATATTACAAAAGATATGTATATATACACACATATATATATATGCGTGGTATGAACAAAAGTAAAACTTTTTATGACAGTGGAGAAACCCTTATTTGTGCCCTCTTCCCTCTCTCCTTGTATTTTACGAGTATGGGAAACTGGGTCATTAAAGTGAGAACCCCTACGTTGGGGTCCTTTATATAAGTTGTCTCCTTTATTCAAAGTACACGTTTCTACAAGTGACGGTGTAACAAATACTATCCCTTTTTTGATTACCAAATCGTTTTCCCCCACTCAAGCATTTAATAACGTGCAAGTACGTTCTCTTATAGTGCCCGGTAATTTTTACGTTTCATTGTTGTACCCTTTACTGTGGAGTGTTTTCGTCTGTATTTTGTTATGCGTGTCCTACTGGCCTTGACGGGACGAGACTTAGAAGTCATGTATTTCTGTCCTTTCGCACCGGTATTACTTCTTCGATTTGACTCTCTGGAAGAAGATAAAAAGACAAAACAAATTTCACTTAAAGAAAAAAGACTAATTTTTACATTAAAACCCCCCCTCACCTTACTTTCACAAGTATTTAATACCACTACCAAATCATGTAGAGATACTTATATGATTTTTGATAACCTAACATGTAAAAGTTACCTCTTAGTATACCATATAATAATACTTAATATAGAGTTCTCAACACAGGCTGAGAAAAGAGCTGGGGTACCTGACATCGGATGGTCTGAGGAGGCAGGTACCCTAAAAAGGTCCGTTCTTATGACCTCACCCAACGGTGAAGGAAGAGGTCCTCTAGAAGGGTTGGGTCCCTAGTTTGGACCCAGAGGGTGTAACGTCCGTCTGCGAAATGTTAGACTCGGTGGTCCCTTCGAGTTATTTTGACAATGGTTCGTACATTAAAACAAAAATTTTTGTACTCGATAAAAGTTACTTCTTTCCTTTTCTAGAAACAAAGGTCGAATTCATTGTAACAGTAAGTTGTCGACCTGGATGTCCCGAAAAATTATTTAGAGTTGTGTCAAATACTTCGACCACTGTTTATTTTAGAACTCGGGTTAAACTTGGTTTCGTGTGGGTGACACTAAGTCCTCTGTCCTAGGAGGGACCACGGAGAGTTCTACCCTGGTCACTCCCTTTTTTTGAAGACTTTAGTCTGTTTCCCTTGAGTTTAGAGTTTCGTTGTTTTAATAACATCATAACCAAACTCGTCGAATGAATAGGAAAGACTCGGAGACCAAAAACTAAAGGTATTCTACCTCGGTTGAAACAGAAGGACTATTTCAACGACACTTTTAATTTAACATAGTACATACATTTCATAGACTGTATTATCTTCTACGAGTCGCGACGATATAAAAACAATCTGATATATATTATATCTCTACGTTGACTTGATTCAAAAATTTAATGAAACTCAAAACAAGTCCCCAATGGTTCGTACTGTCTTGGACCCCTCACCAGACATGTACAGACAGACCTGATAGGGGATCCCTTCGACTCCAAAAAGATTCTCTGACTGGTGACCAGGGACAGTGACCAGAGAGTGGAGGTTGTTGGACTCGGTTGTTGTCGACACAAACAGGTATACCGGGTTGAGATGGTGTCCTCAGACCTTTCTTCTCTCTTTTCGAAATAGGTGTCCGAGGATTCCGTTGTCGATTGAAGTTACCACTTTACGTTACAATCAGTGAACCAGCACAGACTGAGACGTTGGGGTACCTGACATCGGGTGGTCCGAGGAGGTGGGCACCCTAAAAGGTCCGTTCTTATGACCTCACCAAACGATAAGGGAAGAGGTCCCCTAGAAGGACTGGGTCCCTAGTTTGGGTCCAGACGGTGTAACGTCCGTCTAAGAAATGACAGACTCGGTGGTCCCTCCGTTTTAGTTAGTTTGGTCAAAGGTTGTCGGTAGAGTTGAGGTCGACCTCTCGAAGTAAGTACCATTTTACCTGAAGGAGGACTCCTTTAAGAGGTCGTAGTGTCGTCACGAGGGTCGGAACCCTAGTACTTCGGGACCCCGACCCACAACGGAGATGAGCGAATGTCGGAGGTCCGTTCAGAGTCTATGGGTGCCAGTGGTTCTATCGTAAAGGTGGTGACCCTTTTACCCTGAATCGATACGTTGAGTATAACATGTCTCCTAATTTACTCTGTTTTGTGGTAAGAGACCCTATACCATCTACGGGTTATTTACTACCATAAGCGGGGGAAGGGGCAATACAAAATTGACGACCCTAAAAGAAGACGACTCTGTCCGAGTAGGTAGGAGAAGGAGTAAGAGAGAGGATGAGGGGTCGGGGTCAGGGTGGGAGGCTAAAGAAGAGAAAGGGTTTGGTTCAGGGTCTTAGAATAGGAGGTTGACAGTCAGTCGTGGTTGAGTCCGGTGCCGTATACCGGGGCGTGTTAGAGGGGTACTAGAGTAGGTCAACCTGACAATAAAAATATCCGACCATAATTCTTCGTATTCGGTCCTTACAATATATGTGACAGTGCGGCCCATAAGAGTCCGGACGCCACGTCTACCTCGCAAGGATCTTAAAATACCATGTTGTGTACCCGGAGATCGGAGGTAAAGTCTGGGACGTGAGAGACCCCTGGTCTCCTTTCGGAACCTCCCGAGGGACGGGCGACGACGGGAGAGAGGAGGAACAAACGGGTCGTTGAGAAGGGGAGGGTTCAGCGTAGTCGTACTCGTCGGTAGTGAGTCTCTCTGTCCCTCTCTCTCTCTCTCTCCTCCAACGGTCCCCTTTGTCCCTTGAGACGTCCCCGGGAAACGTAGGATGGTTCCTTCTCAAATACTCGATTTGTTGGGTATTTGACTCGATGAACAGGATTGTTGTGAGGACAAGGAGATGTGCGTCCTTGAGACTCGTAGCGTGTCTCCCCTAAACCCTCTCGTTAAGAAGGATTGTGTTGTTGAAGGGAAATCCCTTTTTCGATCCTAAAGTGTCGACAACCTGTAAATTATCTTACCAGTTTTGACGTTATTTAATAGTCACATTTAATACTTATACTCGGTACCAGAATAACGAGACATTGAGGGTTTACATCTTCTCTTTTCGTTTCTTTTCCGTGTCCACGGAACCTGATTGTTTCCGTCCTACCTGCCAAGTCGCGTGGGGACCGGGCAGTAGTAGAGGGGGGCGGGTTTGGGGTTGGGGAGGGTGGCGGTGCAAATTATGTATACAAGGATCGAGAACCAGCGAGTTATTAAACGGCAGTAGTCAACACCGAAGAAAGGACCATTGACGTTGAGCAATTTTTGTTTCAGTCGCGCTTGTAGAAAGAAGAAGGCGGGACCGTTGGCGCGGTCGAAACGGAGAATGCGCGGCATAGGAAACGGAGAGGGCGCGGCACAGAACGGCGGGTGGGCCGGTCCGAGGACACGAAAAGACAAAGAAGACAGACGGACTGGGAAGTGGACCCACCCTTGCCGGGACCTTCTCTTCCCTGTCCCAGTGGTTACAGACACGTATTCCTGCTTGAGGACACGGGTGTGTGTGTTATTTACCTAAGTTCCGGTTCCTCCGTTTGGGTAATTGGTAAGGAGGGTAATAACCCCACTACCGCTCACCGCACATAACCTCCTTGGGCCAGTGTTTACTCTGGGAGCTTGGGGAGGTTTGAGAAACAAGAAAGGGAGTGAGCCTTGTTACAGTTTTTTAATTTTCCAGATTGGGGGTCCAGGGTTCTTGAGTGTCGTGGAGTTTTTTTCTCTTCCACTTGTAAATGTTGATGTAGGTCGAAAAGGTTTTACACTTATTTTAGTTATTTTAGGTACGTGACTCAATATCCTTCCGATGTGTCTGAGTGACGTGAGAGTATAAAGAGACGACACCGAGAGTTGTGCCACGAGTGAGTAAGACCCCATTACGTGTTCTTTGACGGGCGCTAAGTCCTCTGAGCCCAAGCTAGGGACTTTGATTGTGTCCCATCCTACACAGAACTAAAGGATGTGACTTAGATGTGAGGTTAAATAGACACTGTTGGAGAACACTTCGGAGGGAAAATGATGACTGTAAACACTGGGTTTGGTGGGGTATAAATTTCAAGAGTCTCTTTCATTGGGTGTCCCTGAAAGACTAGTATCTTAAAAAATACGATTCCCTGTACACTTGCTTTCACGTTTTGTTGGGTACCTTTATTCTTCGGTCGAGAAGAGAGGGACCAAAACTTCTGTCGAGTCTCCCAGTGGTCGGGTGGAGTCTCTAGTAGGGGTGCTACGACCAAGGATATCCGTCGGTTCCCGGACCGGACGACAGCAATGTCTCCAGTCTGAAGACCCTCGACGTAACTTTACTACAAGGACTCTCAAGACTGGATGTCTACACTTCCACAACTATAGGGTTTCCCTTACCCCGTCTAGGATTCTTTTTACCTGTCGATCCGACTGGGACCTTTCTCTCTGTTTTCCTCCTCTTTGACGTTTCCGTCTCCCTTCATGTCTCTCTCCTTCTTCCTTTTACTTGTCCCCTCCCCTACCCTGGTCGTACTTCCTTGGACACCCGGTTCCCTTCAGGTCTCCTTTGGCTTTCTCGCCGAGATTTGAGACTCCTGTAGCGTCCGTCGCTCGTAAGTACTTCTTGACATCAATCTGTCACAGAACAAGTTTTAAACCACAATGTCATTCAGGGGATGTAAGTTTGTTCAAAGTAAGACTGTCGTACAAGTATTAAGGTTGTTTCAATTGGGTCCATGGGTTGATTGTGTCAGCCGATATGTCAAGTCAAGTCAAGTCAAGTCAAGTCAGTGAGTCAGCACAGGCTGAGAAACGCTAGGGTATTTAACGTCGTGCGGTTCGGAGGGACAGGTAGTGGTAGAGGGCCTCAAGTGAGTCTGAGTGCAGGTAACTCAGCCACTACGGTAGGTCGGTAGAGTAGGAGACAGTAGGGGAAGAGGAGGACGGGGGTTAGGGAGGGTCGTAGTCCCAGAAAAGGTTACACAGTCAAGAAGCGTACTCCACCGGTTTCATGACCTCAAAGTCGAAATCGTAGTCAGAAAGGTTTCTTGTGGGTCCTGACTAGAAGAAATCTTCCCTGACCAACCTAGAGGAACGTCAGGTCCCCTGAGAGTTCTCAGAAGAGGTTGTGGTGTCAAGTTTTCGTAGTTAAGAAGCCACGAGTCGAAAGAAGTGTCAGGTTGAGAGTGTAGATATGTACTGGTGACCTTTTTGGTATCGGAACTGATCTGTCTGGAAACAACCGTTTCATTACAGAGACGAAAAATCATACGACAGATCCAACCAGTATTGAAAGGAAGGTTCCTCATGCGCAGAAAATTAATGACATCGCATTATCCAAATATTATGAAAGGTATGCTTATTATGTATTTTTGTTTGGTTTTTTACTTCTCTTGTAAAAATTAAAATATCATGTTATGAAACTTTTCATGTTCTGAAGTCATGTTGTAGACCGTGTGTCCCCGACCGTAGTTCACTTGTTCGTTCTTCTCAAGGACTACCTCCTCCCTCTCCTCCACTCTCTACCATCTCGACTTCTCAGTAGTCCTTGTCCTCTGTCTCCCGTTCGACGGTAAATGCGTGTGAACTTACGTACAAGAGTAGAAACTTTCAAGTGTTGCACTTCCAGGTATACATCCCCTGAATGACATAATCCCAAAATCTACTTCTCCCTTAAATCGTGGTATTAAAAGTCCTCTATTTGGACTCTTCCAAACACTGTCACGTTTAAGGGTTCGGGACGGGAATGTCTAGAACTAAAACGTATCCGACTCCAGATCCTTATCTATATAGTGGTTGTTCGAGAGTTTCACTAACCTACTCACTCACTGGTCCAGACCCTTCGGAATATAACCAAACGGGTCGGAGGACTCTTGTGACCATCAGGTCGAGACTAGAGTGACTATACAACAGGAACCCGAACTTGTGAAGGACCTGGTCCTTCGAGTAATGAAAACTCTCTCGAGGCCAACCTTCTTTTAAGACCAAAAAGTGTATCACGAACGCACACGGAGCTCTTCGTTCAAGATGGTTAAATCCTTCTCTACTAAACGGTTCCTTAACTTCTATATATGGGGGACCCGGGGTTTTCCCCCCTGCATTAACGACAACGACTACGAGATTGCAGGAAATAAGGAAAACGTTTTACACGTGCGTGTGGTACTGTGGGTCACGACGAGATCCTGTTCAAAACACAAGTACCGGGTCTAGTGCACGTACGTCTCAGAAGGGTTTACTCGACCTTCCGGTTTAGTGAGTTTCTGGGAGGAAATGATCTAGTCGGTCCTTTCGCCTTCTATCAACGGTCAAGAACGGCTAAGAACAGTCTTTTTCTACCTGAGATAGGTTGACAGATCCCTCTCTGATCCTTCTGGTTACGGGTGTGTCACACTTACACGATACCCTTGAGAAGGATTGGTTTTTTTACTCCACCTCCCGGAACGAGGACTTAATTACCAGGGGATCTTTCGCCACGACTAGTACCCGAGACTTTGAGAGTCCTTAGAAAAGTGGGTACTTGAACCTTTGGAGTGTACACGACAAGAAGTGTTTCAGACTATTGAAAAAGTTTCTCTAGAGGACCGATGAGTTTTACCCCGAGGGGTCGGTCTGAGATGGATGGGGGTGGTTGGGATTACACGTACGAAGGATTCAGTGAAGTCAACACAGGTTGAGAAACACTGGGATATCTGGCATCGGACGGTCCGAGGAGACAGGTACCCTAAGAGGTACGTTCTTATGACCTCACCCAACGGTAAAGGAGGAGGTCCCCTAGAAGACTTGGGTCCCTAGTTTGGACGTAGAGAATGTAGGGGACGTAACCGTGTGCTCGTGGTGGACCCGTCGGGTTAGGGTGACGGGGGACAATTAGAGGTCGGTTCAATCGGACCGTAGGTCGAGTGATAGACCTGAGGTCCAGACTCTTCCAGTCCAGGTAGTCATTCTCCCCTCTTTCAAGGACGGTCTACCAATTAAGAACGGTACTTTTAGTTGACTACTCTTTGGTCAATTGTAAAGACCGACTCAGTGACTTGTATTTTTATGTGTGTCTGAAGACCCCTTTAAGACATACTGTATCGTGTAAGGTTTCCGATCCACACTCAGCAAAGTCGGTCCTGTGGAAGAAGGGACCTCTTTTGATGACGGGACGTTGAGTCAACTATGCTTCGCTCGTCCTTACGTTTGAGGACGGTCCTGAGACAATTATAACCCCCACTAAGACCTAGAAACGGATCAGATCTTCGGTCTCGTGTCCGTCTATTCCCAGACCTCCCTCCCTACTCTTCTTCCACTGACAGGGGCCTTGATCGTCAATCTGACGACTCTCGGACGCCCCGATCGCGACCCGTCCTCACTTCCCCACCCAAGTAATCCTCAAGTGGTCGCACTTGTCCCGAAGCCCCTCGGACGGGTCCTCCGTCTTCTGTTCGTCTTCTCTCTCACTGTGGTCTCCGACTGGGGAGACGCCTCAGATAATGTATGTCCTGGGCCGTAGTGGACTAAAGTAGTCTAGAAGACAAAATGTTCACTTCTTCTACTCCTATTTCCTTTTGTGGATTTTAGTCTTTCGATCAATGACCCCCCAATCTTTAATCCCAAATGTAGACAGATTTAGGTCTCTCGTAAGTGTCGTCGACCGGAAAGACGAGGTTCTCTTATTTCAAAAGGAATCTCATATTCTTTACTTTTACTGAGAAGGGGAGGAATTCAGTCGTTTCCAGAGGATCGGACTTGCCATTCTAACTGGGACACGGGAGAGGGCGGGTGAAGATCCGTCTGGTGGTCCGGTAGAAAATGTCCTAGAGTGGGGTCTGGGTTACGTCCCCGGGGATCAGACCTTCTATTGGGGACGATTATATGATAACAAGTGGTCATTAACGAAAGGAAAGTCGAGGTGGAAAGGATTTCGGTACCCGTTAAAGAGGGTCGTAGATGGAAGAACTTCGAAAACAAATTCAGAAATTTTCTGTACTGAAAGGTTTCTTTATTAATTCCGAAAGTACGGGGTGTGAAAATTGTTTATATAAAACTGGAGCAAGGTAGGAAATACCTACACTCGTCAAAAGACCGTGAAACTTCCCTAAAGGTAAGTTAATAGGAGGTCTTAGGAGAAAAGAGGAGAGGAAAGAAAGTCGTGTTTTTCGAAGGGTAAACGGAGGTTTCCACTTTAATCCACGAACGGGTAAGTCGTGGCCCGTCTGAAAATTTAACCTACTTTATTATTTCGAAGAAACTTAAAGTCCCGTCGGAAGTGTCTTTCTTTAATCTTAGACGGGATGCTTCGTCGAGGGACTGAGCAAGAGGAAGATAAGAGAGACACGAGACCCCTTTCCCCGTTTCCATCTCGACCCTAAGTGTTTTTTGGTGTTTCTCGGAAAGAATTTTTCAAATAAGTCCTGAATCCTATTTCCTTCGCGCTACCAGGGAGTAGAGCGCTATAAAGGTCCGAGGCGCTACACGGGACTTTATAGAAGTGTCGAGTCGTAGACTGGGAGTCGGAGGCATGGTACGGACATTCTTTTGGAAAGTCTCATCCTTAACATTCATGACGGTGCAACACTCAGAAAACAATTATCTTGTCTTACTTAAGTTTTCGTTAATACCAATTTTAGTTTGTCTTTCGTACTCCGGTCCCACGGCCCGCCCCCCGCCGTCCCCAGTCCCACCCCTTACTTGTCTTTACTATCCTAATTGAACTGGTCATAGAAAATTGACCTTCGACTGTCGAGCGGGACTTGTCGAGCGGACTTGCACCTGTCAGAGAAATGTACGATGTATTTCGTAGGTCTACGAAGAGTGGGTAAGTCCTTTTGGGGGTGATTTGTGTGTGTGTGTGTGTGTGTGTGTGTGTGTGTTTAGGATCTGTAGGATTTCTTGATAAATATCCTCTCTAGACTGGTCAACAGGCGAACATCATTAGTTTCGATAAAATTTAGTAAGGTTACCCTTCTCACAGTGGGTATACAGAGGATGTTGCACGGACTTTATGGATGGTAAATGACAACACGACACTACGGAAGTAAGGGTTCCTTTTCGTCCCTCATACATCGTCTCACTGTCGGACAGAAACCCTATTGGACGGTTTACATATTACTTTAACTCCCTAAGTGCACAGATTAATTAAGTCACAGTGGACCGTCTCCTTTCTCGAATTTATTGAACATGTCTTTTCAACTTCAAAGTCACGTCAAGACAACCTCCACTCTGTTTCGCTTACTCACCTTTCGAGTGTCCTGAGGACGTTCCCCATTCCCCTGTTCTCTCTTGGGGTTTAGTCAGACGTGTCTGTCGTAGAGGACGAAGAGACGACACAGGTTCCGGTTCTACTCAGAATAAAATAATTTAGAAGATTCGGACCAGGTAGATTATGAGGTTCCGGGAAGGTATCTTCTCGAAAAATGCACCATACTCTTATAAGTGAGTTTACTATATATAGGAGACTAGTTTTACCGGGACAGGTATACGAAGAAGGAAACTACCTTTGTCACAAGGGTAACACGAAGGCTTCAGTGTAATTAGTAGGATACAACAGGTGTACCACGACCTCTTCCGAGAACTCTCAGGGGACCTGACGTTCTTCTAGTTTGGTCAGTTAGGATTTCCTTTAGTAACCTTCCTGACTACGACGTCGAGGTTACGAAAGCGGTGTACTACACTTCTCGGTTGAATAACCTTTTCTGTGACTACGACCCTTTCTAACTCCTGTTTTCCTCTTCCCCACCGACTCTTACTTTACCAATCTATCTTAGCGGTTGAGTTACCTGTACTTAAAGTCGTTTGGGGTCCTCTATCACTTCTTGTCCCTCCGGAATACACGGCGTCAGGTACCGTCGTTTCTCAGGGACTTTTCAGGTACCGCAGCGTTTCTCAGTCTGTGCTGAATCCTTGACTTGATCTCTACAGGTCTACCCTTTTGTCTTTGTAAATTTTGTGTCGAACGAGATTTTACATGACCTTATAAACTTGGGTGGTCCGTTAGAGACGGTTTTGTCTTTCTTTCTTTATGTACTTTAAGTGTTGTCGTGGGAGGTCAGGTTTCCTTTATTGTCGTAGAGTACCAATCGGTACGTCTGGGTCGGAGACAACACCACTTTTATACTTTAAAGAGTCGACAATGGAATGACTTCACAAAAGTCTTTCAATTTCGTGCCTAACGACCCGGTTGGGGGTCTCAAAAACTGAGTCACCTAGATTCGACCCTAGACTTTAAAATGTAAAGGTTGGTCAAGGGTCCACGACGACGACGACCACCAGATTCTGGTAGATTTCTTGGTGACTGGAATTACTGCTTAGAGAAGTGACCCGTCTACCGGGGAGTCAGTCAGTCTAGAGTAATCGTACAGGGTTTAACCCCTTAGTTGGTGAAAGTAGAACACAAAGAAAGAAAAATGTAGGGACGGTAGGTCAATTCCTAACAATCGTTGATTCTAAATACCGTTTTTATCGAAAATTCAGAGTTGGATGTCGTGACCTTTTACTGACTTTCTCTCACACTTTATAGACATCGTGGAATAAAAGTCTTTAGTGATTTGTGACTTTTGTTCGGTTGACAGAAAGTCACCTACTAACCAATTTGCTTCAGACCAGTCACCAGTTCTCAGACGAGCAGGTGACGTCCCCGTGTCAAAAGTAGGAACCAGTCCCTTGAATTCCAGGACGTTCGACTCGTCACACAACTCCCAACCCCCACCCCTTATTAAAAATTTTTTTCTTGTCACCTCGTAGGAATGTTACCTTATAATGAGTCGTTATTTTCCCTTATCTAATAACTATGTCCGTTGGTCGACCTACTTAGAGGACCCGTAACACGAGTCACTTTCTTCGGTTAGAGTTGTCCCATGAATGACATAGGAAGAAAAATGTACTTTAGGAATGTTATTACTTTAATATCACTACTTCTTGTCAAGTAAGTAACAAAATCCTTAATGACCCCTCACCGATATTGATGTTTCTTCAGTTCCTTCAAAACCCTCACTTTTAGTTGTCAAGAGACCCGACTAACAACATCAATACATTCACACCATTTTAAAGTATCTTGGATGCGATTAAAAAAAATTTTCCTCAGGTACATTCTTGGTCATCGTAGACAAATTCTAGACACTACTTATCACAAGGCAACACAGGCAAAGGACCAAACCCATTGGCACGATAGCAATACAATCTACTATGACTCTTCGGTCCACCTCTTATACTTTTATGACACGATAAAGACATTGACAATACATACAGACTTTCAGTAAAGTTTCTTTTTCAAATCACTAACCCCTCTACCTTATATGAACTTATTTAAGCTTTATTTATTTCTGCCGTCGTCAAACTCCATCTTTGTGAACCACTCGGTCTTGTCCAATACCAAGACTTTGACAACGATTGTGACGTATCTGAACTCGTTCAAAGGATTGAAGAGATTTGAAATGAAAAGAGTAGACATTTTACCCTTCTCCCCTAACACTGAAAGATTGTAAAGATCAAGATCTCGTTTTGGGAACCTGGTCTCACAAAAGTTAATACGGTCGGACGCCAGGAGACTTAGTCGAAGGAATATTTAAGAGACATCCAAAGACTAAAATTGTTGAGTCGTTCTTAAGGAAGGAAACCAAAACGTCGTCAAGGGTCGATATCAGTCGTTTCTACGTAACTAAGACGGGTGAGGAAGGTTCGACCTCCTTTTAAGAGTAGGGAGTACACAGATGTGAGAAGAACGGAGATCCTCTATGAGATTCGACTCGGGCACCATCTCTCGGGGTTCGTTCGTTGACGTCGTGTGCGTCTTCTGTATTCGGTCCCGTCCCGGTAATCTACTAGTTCAGGTACTGCATTCCTGAGTTCTTTTACGTCTCTTCGTTCGTCCCGAGTATCTGTTCTTTTCGAAAGGACTCAGACGTCCGTGACCTGTATGTCAGTCTACGGGGACGAAGGAATTATCGTGTGTGATTTTGGATGATGACTGGTTACGGACGTATTGTTTCTTCTGTGAAACCCCGAAGGGACTATCAGGTCACCATTCTGAAGCGGAGGGGTACGTCCCCTGGACACAAGCTAGGGACCAGTCCCTCGATTCTAGGACGTACGGAATGACGGTTTTGTGTTTTTGTATCTTCGTTGTACATTGTTTTAAGTCATTTCTGAAAATTTTACCAGGTGTAGGTTTTTCTTTCTTCTGTGTCCTCGTTTCGCTAGAACTCAAAAAATTACGGAATGGTCTTTCCGGTATACCCAAATACAAATCCTATATAAGTCACTCTTCCTTGTCTGTTATGGTGGAGTCAACCGGGAAAAAATTTTTTCGTTTAAATTATTGTATACCTTGATCTTCAGGTTTTCATCCCCTTCAGGGGGACAACCACTGAAATCTTGACTTAACAAGCGTAACCCGGTAACACACGAATTTTACACCGACCACTCTGTACTCTACACAAAATCTGTATGTTATGAGTGACCTGAAGTCTCTGAAACAAGGTTTTTTGTCCTTACGTTTTATACAATATTATTGAAGTATGTCTAATATATTAAATTTAAGATAAAACTTATTTGATCCGATTTATTTTCTAAATAAAAAACTGACGTGGTACACCGTACACCCTAGAATCAAGGAGTTGGTCCCTAGCTTGGACACGGAGAACGTCACCTGCGTGTCTTAGAATCAGTGACCGGGCGGTCACTCTCACTTTCACAATCAATGAGTCAACACAGAGAAACGTTGGGGTACCTGATATCGGCCGGTCCGAGGAGACAGGTACCTTAAGAGGTCCGTTCTTATGACCTCACCCGACGGTAAGGGAAGATTTCCCCTAGAAAGGCTGGTTCCCTAACTTGGACCAGAGGACGTAACGTCCACCTAAGAAATGACTGAGTCAGTGTTCCCTTCGATATAAGAAATTAAAATGGACAAAGAAAAGGACCAAAATTACACCAAGGTTCTTTTAAAATTTATGAAAACACTAAGTGTAAAACAAAGATGATTCGTCGGAACGAAGTCTTGTCAAAAAGAGGGGTCCTCTATAGATCGGTACAGACTTGTGTTAAAACTTACAGTCCCCACCCCTACAACGACCGCAGACAACCTAACTCCGGTCTCTACGACGTTACGAGTCCTGTTTGATATGTGGTTTCACGAGACCGGGTTTTACAGTTGTCGCAGGTTTCACTCTTTACGACGTCGGGTCCTAAAAGGAGAGACGACAGCTGTTCTGACTGAAGGAAAATTCTGGCTAAAAGGAGTACCACTTTGTATCGGTATCTTATCAGTAGAAGGAACAACCACGGATACCTCCTTTTCCGTCTGACGGGAAACGAGAAAGAATTCTAGTCTCTTGAAAGGGGGGTTGTCGTCTTAGTTTTAAAGTCCCCAAATAAAGACTCTAGTTACTTATTTCATGATAAAAATGATTGTTTAATTGACGTATTATCTTTTATCTGAAGATAATACATTCACCAGGTAACAATAAGAGACTTTATCTGGACCGAAACCTTGTCTTAACAACGGTCCTCTTTACCGACACCTAGCGTCACTGAAGTTGTCTGACGAAATCACTAAGAGTCGTAAAAGGTAATAACTTACTTCTACATAAGTAAGGATGGTGACGTGACCGTTTTGTCTCACAAGAGAATTCACTACAAATTTGTTAATCAAAATAAAGAGACGTTTTGACTTATGACTCGATAGATAAACGTCCCAATATATTCTGGTATTAAAAAGAGACACAATAAACAAGAAATCTACTTTAAGTTATTTGGTAGGTACCGTAAAAATTAAGGTAACTAAAAGTCTTTTATATTATCTTCAATGCACCTTCTGACCTCCCTCATCCTTGACGTCACAAAGTCGTCTCTTTGTAAGAGGTAAGAATTGACTTAGTTATAAGTTAGTGGAGTCCCGGTCTTTTCGTGTAGGAATGTTCCTTCCCTTCTCTGGACTTCAAATACAATGGCCACCCCCGCCCCCCTCCACCACTTTACACGAGGATTAGAAAAGGAAATGGCTCTTCTTGGGTTCTAAAAACTTTCGTCTTTCCGTTTACGGGGAACAGGTCCGTCACGTTAGTCTATGATTCAAGGTGAGAAAGTTTTTCAGTACGGAATTCTCATGGGGGTGAGGGAATAAAATCTCTGTGACTGAACTCAAGTGAAAAGAGAACGAGGCTCTTTCTCTCTTCAGAGAGGAATTCTCAGAGTACCCTAACTTTTACATGATTTCCCCGGTGTCTCTTTTCTCTTCTTCTTAGACCTGGGGTGACCCGGATCTGAGCGCGGAGGGGAGTTGGAGGTACCAGGGGAAGACACAGTGGAGAGTGGGGCCCGAGTGGCAGTTTCATTCACACCGGTAGTCATGTCGAGACTAATGGATCTTTTGAACTTTTAGGGAAACCCTTGCACTTCTACATGTAGTAGGAAGAGAGATTGACAAGACTGGTGAAGTGACGTCAAGTGTCACATGGGAAGTGAGGATTTCCTTTGAGATTCTCTCCATATAAAGAACATGTTATCGTAATCAATTAACGACATTGTCTCTTCTGGGGCTTAGTATTACCGAATTGTTGCCTTTTCATCGCGAGTGGGTGCAGTCACAGAAACCGGGACCAACCCCACCTAGTCTCTCTAGACACGTCTCTGAGTCCATCTCCCGAGGAGGTACAAGAGAGGTTCGGACGGAACCCCTGCGGAAGATCGTCCATCCATCCTCCGTATTTGTTACGAATTGGTACAGAGACAGTGGACCCACGGTGGTTGTAGAAAGCGTGAGGAGTCCCTTGGTATATTGTAGGGACGGATCCGTCGGCGAAAGGTCCCTCGTGAGACATGACAACTACCCGGATACTTAAACCCCTCCCCTGTCAGTCGAGAGAAACGGTGTCCGTAGTATGGTCGTTAGAGTTCCGGAGGGTCTTCCTGTCTCCTGTCAAGAGTTGTAATGTCAATGAGATTTTCGGGTCACGGACAAGGAATTTATCGTATGAACAGGGAACGTCGTCCTATGTCTACTGTGCAAAAGGTTTCTAACGAGTGACATTAAACCCCTCCACCGTCCTCAGACGTAAAACTCAAGTATGTTCGACCAATATTTGGCGTCGAGACGATGAGGACAGAGTCACTCGAACCCGTTCGAGAGTCCGACTTAGGGATAGAGATTTTTCTCGGTAACGATCATTTACAAAGGTAAAAACACTACCTCTAACAGTAAAATTAGTCTTGTGAAAAAGGTTGGGACGAAGTTTATTTATTATTTAGGTCAGAGGAATTTCTAGGTACTTGTCAATTCTAAGATTATTCGGAAGTTAATCTTGACCAACCTACTACAATTTTCGACTTCCAGGTTATGAAACCGGTGAACTACGTTTCTCGGTTGAGTAACCTTTTCTAGGACTACTACCCTTTCTAACTCCCGTTACCCTCTACCCCCACTGTCTCCTACTCTACCAACCTACCGTAGGGACTGAGCTACCTGTACTCAAACTCGTTTGAGACTCTCTATCACTTCCTGTCCCTTCGGACCGCACGACGTCAGGTACACCAGCTTTTCTTAGTCTGTACTGAATTGTTGTTCTTTTCTTCTGAACAGAAATTTTTGTATGTAAAATTTGTAGGACGACGACGACGACGACGCGATTCAGTGTAATCAGCACAGGCTGAGACACGCTGGGGTATCTGCCGTCGGGTGGTCCGAGGGCAGGGACCCTAAGAGGTCCGTTGTCGTGACCTCACCCAACGGTAAAAGAAGAGGTCACGTACTTTCACTTTTCACTTTCACTTCAGCGATGGAAGGAAAATTAAGAATGTTTGGAGTTTAACTTTTTTGAAGTGCAAAACTTCGTTTTGCATAAACAAACCGAATCAAATGAAACAACATAATAAATAAAAAATTACATACAGAAACCCTACTCAAAAACATTTACTGGTAGAAGAACATACCTCAACATGTCTACATAAACGTTACTTAGGTCTCGTTAATCAGTAAATACTCTAAAAGTATTAGGAATTTAGACTTCTTTACTATTATCTGCTACAATCACATTTACCCCGGTTTAAGGGTAGGCAGTTACAAGATCTCCCTAAGGTAGTCGAAGACCTGTAAGAGTCAGACTAATCTACGTTTTGGTAACGGAGGACTCGATATTTATAGTTTCTCCCCGTAAGGTTGGATTTTACATCTTGTCAAGATACCGGTAAATAAGCAAAATTGGAACACTAACAGAAGGTACAACTATGACAAAATCCGGTGGTAAGTTTATTTCGTTGAATTATTCCCCTTCCAAAAAAACAGTATTGTTTCTTCCCTTTTTTACTCTTATTATTTCTATTTATTTCGACTCAGGTCTCGTGTGTCGTCGGAAGCGGGAGCGAACACAGACGTAGCGAGGAGAAGGGCACCAATTGAGTGAGTTGAAACCGGGATGCGTCAGGGAGTGGTTCTGTGTCCCAGTCCCCTGTCCCTCCCTACCCCTTACCCTACTCCACCTCCCGTCTCCTGCCTCGAGTACAGGACCGTGTCCTTCAGGGTTTACTCGACCTCGGTCTACCGTTCAGTAACCACTCTCGGTACTGGACTGGATCTTCGTGGCTGAGTCCGATCCTCAAAGGTTCTTAAATTTCGTTGCCGTCTGCCACTGACGTCGGTACTTTATTTTTCTACGAACGAGGAACCTTCCTTTCGATACTGCATGGATCTGTCGTATAATTTTTCGTCTCTGTAGTGAAACGGGTGTATCCAGGTATATCAGTTTCGATACCAAAACGGCCATCAGTACATACCTACACTCTCGACCTGTTATTTTTACCAACTCGTGGTTTCTTAGCTACGAAAGTTTAACACCATGACGTCTTCTGAGACTTCTCAGGAAACTTATCATTCCTCTAGTTTGGTCAGGTAGGATTTCCTTTAGTTGGGACTTATAAGTAACCTTCCTGACTACGACTTCGACTTCGAAGTTAGGAAACCAGTGGTCTACGTTTCTCAGTCGAGTGACCTTTTCTGAGACTACGACACTTTCTACCTTCCGTCCTCCTCCTCCCCTGTTGTCTCCTCCTCTACCAATATAACGCAGTGACTGAGTTACCTGTACTCAAACTCGTTTAAGGTCCTCTATCACTTCCTGTCCCTTCGGATCCCACGACGTCAAGTACCCCAGTGTTTCTCAACCTGTGTTGAATCGTTGCCTTGTTATTGTTTCACCTTTGACTCAGTCTAACCTTCGACCCGCTCCTAGTCACCCTCTATGGACCGACGGACGGTACTGATCGAGGGACCGGACTGAACCACGCAGTAGGGAGTGACGTCTCGTCCGACCGTGTGACCCTGCAGAAGTCCTCGTTCCGATCCAGTCGGTAAAGTTCAAGAAGACATTGTCCTTGTTTACTGACACGGAGCTCTGGGGAAAGAGGTAAACGGGTAACTCATGGTTGAAAAACGAGGTTTGGGACCCTTATAATTCGACTTTCCTTCTGTCAGGAACAGGGACTCCACGAGTCCGGTTCCTCTCAGCACCTGTTCGTTTGTTTACGTCATACCACTCACTATCCGTCTCTCGTAAGACCCTCTTGTCTCCTCCTAGTGCATTTAGTATCGTTTGTTTCCTCGTCTACTGTCCCCTCTCCCACCGTCTCCGGACCCGGCACAAGGATCGCGAGGTCCAGGGTATTCGTTAGTCGTCTTACCTTTACCCGAGATGATAGTCATTAGTTAAAGGAATATTGTTCAGTGGGTTTTGTACATAATAACGAGGGGTAAGACACCCAACCGTTAAACCCACCCCGAGTCGTCTCCGTAAGAAAATGTCAGAACGGACCCCAAGTACAGACGTCAATGAATCACCGGGTCGGTCCCGCCCTACTAGATTATACCGGTCTGACAACTACGACAAAGAACCCAAAGAGAAAGGTGTAACAGAGTCTCACGGTTCTTCTGTTTCAGGGTCCTTGTTCCCGAATAGTTTGAAGACGAATACAGCACAAAGGATCGCAGGTAAACTGGTTCCGTTCAATAAACCGGTTCGGGTCTCGGTACGCCCCTCTGCACTTGTGTGTACCTACCTCCGCATGTGTCCCGTACGTATAGGGTCTACACACAAGTGTCCCCGCCAATAACATTGGTAGACGTCTCGAGAGAAGAGACGGAGTGGGGTCTAGGCTACAATCTAAGACAACTTCACAAGGGTGCAGTGGACAGAGGTCGAAAGTTATTCCTTGGTGCAATTCGATTTCCTGGACTTAGTCCTCAGCAGAGCCCATTGTCGGTGTCGGAGGTTGGGGAGGGGTTGAGGACCTTGGTCCTGGACAGCCCAGTTCTACCTCAGAGTCGGACGGAGTGTCCAATGGAAACGGCTCTCAGTTCTTCGTCGTCGCCTAAGTATAACTACACACTGTCTTTTGTTGTTTTAAGACATTTCGTTAAAAGGAAGTTAAATTTTAATTTATTTGATTTTTTTTTTTCTCCGTCGCTGGACCTACTCCAGCTGATCAGTAAGCGTCGGGTCTACGGTCTCCTTGTTTCCTTTTCTCTTCCGTGACTCCTTCTGTCTAGATGCCCTTGAACCACCTATAGACTCTCTCGTCTCCCCCAGAACTGTCGAAACACCGGGATTGCTTAAAGACTCTAGATTGAGGATCTCCAGTGTTCGTGAGTCGTGCAGGTGCAAAGTTGTCCAGGGACGTAGTACGTACACACGGACGTACGAGTCGGTGAGTCAGCGCAGGCTGAGAGACGGTGGGGTATCCGCCATCGGGCGGTCCGAGGAAACAGGGACCCTGGAGGGTCCGTTCTTATGACCTCTCCCAACGGCAAAAGATGAGGTCCCCTAGAAGGACTGGGTCCCTAGTTTGAGTGTAGAAGACACCGAGGACGTGACCGTCCGTCTATGAAATGGTGACTCGGTGGACTCTTCAGGGCGGTTGTATCACTGGAGGTGGGTTTTTGTATAGAGACGAGGTCTTACATGTGAATTCTTGAGAAGTGTTCTTGTATTTTAGAGTCGTAGTACTCCTTGATCTCTCCGAAGACCAGACTGGGGATTAAAAAAGACTACCCATTTGACTCTGGGTTCTACCAATTCACTAGTTGTTTCATTATTCACGTCTTGACACTCTCCACATCGTTCTCTTAATTCTTATGTCTGAATTAGACTGGATCTATAGGTCCTAAACGTTACGGGACCTCTCATACTATCGAAGGGGCGACCGCGATCACCATTTCTTGGGCGGACGGTCACGCCCTCTGTCTCCTCTGCACCCAAGCTAGGGACCCAGTCCTTCTAGGGGACCTCCTCCCGTACCGTCGGGTGAGGTCATAAGAACGGATCTCTTAAGACACCTGTCTCCTCGGTCCCCAGAGTTCCTTACCCTGTGCTGACTTCACTGAATCGTGTGTGTGCGTGCGCCTCTCATACTATCGATACCCAAAATGAAGGTATGAACTAATTTAGTTTACTCTAAAAGGTCGATTAGGTTACTAATCTTTTCTGCATTTCTTAGGCTTATTAGGATAAACTTTATTCAGAATAAGGACCTTGAGTATACTGGGATTGAGAAGTGAATCTTTTCTTAGTTTCTGTCTAGTGTTTAGAGGTAACTCGTTGTAGTGAAAAGATAATCTGAAAGAAAACGTGTAACCTGTAAAAATTTATATGAAATAAAAATCTCGTCAATATCAATAAGTTTTTCGTGTAATTTGAAAAGTCGTTCTACAAAAAATAATTTCGTATTTTTATCCGGATCAGACAGTGATAGTATTATTTTTTACGACTCGACGATTCTAGTTTCTGTCAAAATACTTCGAGACATATAAAAGAACCCATCCATGTGCACGTTTTGGATCCTGAACGTTAGTGTCGAGATTAAATGACTTCTTTCCTGTTGGAAAAGGAGGGTGTGTACACACGTACGATTCAGTGGAGTCAGTACAGACTGAGAAAACCCTGGGTGGTACCTGACATTGGGCGGTCCGAGAAGACAGGTACCTTAAGTGGTCAGTTCTTATGATCTCACCCATTCGGTAAGGGAAGGAGTTATGTTTTTTGTCTTTTTTCAAATTTTTCTTTCAGAGGGCTATAACAGTTCACAGAGGACCTCCTTTTTGGGAAGAGTCAACTCCTAACGACTAGTCTCCTTTAGTTCTATTAATCCTCGGATGTAAATTGTGTTAGATCGAGACGAAAGAAGTGGAAGATAAAGTTCAACGTCTTTATTAATCTCGATGTAAACGACTACTACAGTCGATTCACAAACGGCAAGACAGTAAATTAAGAGTGTTGGTAAGAGATTGTCCAAAATGATTCTAGAAACCACTTCCAAATTCTGATCCACTCTTTTCCTTCCTAACAATAGTCAAGTCAAGTCAGCGAGTCAACGCAGGCTGAGAAACGTTGGGGTACCTGGAGTGTCGTGCGATCCGGAGGGACAGGTAGTGGTTGAGGGCCTGAGGTGGGTTTGGGTACAGGTAACTCAGCCACTACGGTAAGTTGATAGAGTAGGAGACAGTAGGGGAAGAGGAGGACGGAAGTTAGAAAGGGTTGGAGTCCCAGAAAAGTTTACTCAGTCCAGAAGCGTGCTCCACCGGTTTTATGGCCTCAAAGTCGAAGTTATAGTCAGGAAGGTTATCTGAATACCTTTATAACTGACTTCACTCTACTTCCAGATAGTCTTGGGACTCACCTCGTTACGTCTACCACATACAGTTGAGGCCTACAAAGTAAGTTCCAGCTAGAAAACGAAATTTTAGATCTAGTGTATAAATGAAGTGAGTGAAGAAGGAGTCACACGGCGGTTCAGCGAAGTCAGCACAGACTGAGACACACTGGGGTATCTGCCGTCGGGTGCTCCGAGGGGGCTAGGACCCTAAGAGGTCCGTTCTTGTGACCTCACCCAACGGCAAAGGAAGAGGTTACGTACTTTTACTTTTCGCTTTCACTTCAGCGAGTCAGTATAGACTGAGAAGCGCTGGGGTACCTGACGTCGGGTGGTCCGAGGAGGCAGGTACCCTAAAAGGTCCGTTCTCATGACCTCACCCCACGGTAACGAAAGGAGTCATATTCAGAAAGTAAATAAAATATTTCCGGGTTGTTGTCACTCTAGGTGACCCGAAAATCGTTTACTCCTATAGTAGGTTTGAGTAAATGAATACATTTTACACGGTTCAGGGATTTGGTAACCAAAGCTACCCAAAGACAGGGTCTGGCTTTGTCTAAGAACCACCCTCACCCCGCAACACACAAATCGTTCGATCAAGGAGGTTTCTTTATCTCCTTAAGTTTAACGAATCTTGAAACCTGCATTGTCTGTAGTACGATCCTTATCGTAAACAGTAGAAATGGATTAGGAAAGTCGTGGGGACACTACTCCCGGAATAATAACAGAAGTCAAAACACCACATTGGCGACTCCGAGATTCTGGAGATCGGAGTATCGAGACACCACCGTCTCGAGTGTGAACCTGAATCTAGACACGTTATTGTTACGCTTACGAGAACCCTAGAATCGTGAAAAGGATCTTAAGAGTGGTTGGGGTAATCATCGTGACTAATTTCCCCCTTTACGTACGGTGAATTTACTCTCCCTTCGAAATCTAATTTATACACACTCTTGCAAACCAGAAGATTCACCGGGACCTCCATCTGTCCATATAGACCTTTATCGAACACACACTATAAAACCCATTTTCACCTCAACTCTCTCATCTTAAATTTCTTGTATTGAGTCGTTCTCCTCTTACAAAGGTGCTTCTTCGTCCTCAATATCTGTTTCACTCTCCCCTCTTCACTCAAACCCTTCATCTGACACGCTTAACCTCTCAGAAAGAGACTCCTTCCAGAATTGACATTTTTTTGTGTTTTTGTTTTGTTTGAAGGTAACTCGAACGAACGAGTTGTAAAGGACCATTCCACGGAAAGAGGGAGTCCAAAGCGCCACTAGGGTTACTTAGTTGACGTACAGGTTCTCAGGTACTCTCGGGGGAAATGGATGAGAAGTGTAGTAACGTACCTTCCTTTGGAGTCTTCCTCCTCTTCTCCCCTCTCTTAAGGTTAACAGAAAAGTTGGGTCGCGAGACCTAACAGTCTCTAATTCCCTCACGTGTGTACCCGTTCGATGAGAAGGGTTCAGGTATTCGTAGGAGGTAAACAACGAGTCTCTGAATTCAGTAGGGGTCTATAAATCCAAAGGAACTGTTCGGATATTGTCCTCGTACAAGATAGACTGTAATCTACAAGGCACCATAACCGACCCCCCAACTCATCCCACAACGCCCCTCTCCCCCCAAGGAGGATAAAGTTCTAGAGACAAGGCTCTGAGGTTCTCACTTGACTCTTCCGGTTTCGTTAGGGTGTCGGTCCACCCAACTCAAGGGACGATCTTTCGGTCCACCAGTCAAAGGAGACCTTTGTTCTCAAACCTTGTCTTCGCAGACTCCGTCGGTAGTAGGGTTTCCCTACGGTTTCCCAAGAACTCAGGGAAGACACTCCGTCGAGTCTAGACTACTTTTAAGTCTGTACAAACAAAGTAGGGACGTCTACGAGAAACAGTCGAGACGTGTGGACGGGTAAAGGTCCAGAATCCCCTGTACCTGTGGTAGACGTACCTTTGTAGTTAAAATTAGTTTTTAGACCGTCTTTTCGAGTCGAAATCAGGATTTTGGTTTTATCTATATACTTCTTTATCTCATGGTTTGAGTACTCTTTAAAAAATTTATTTTTCGTTAAAACTTATACATAGTATGGAATTAACTTGGTGAAGTTTCTGTTAGGGAAGGAGTCTTGACCTCGACTCTACAAACGAACAAACCCCACAAGTCTCGTGAAGACCCGTTTGACCTTCTTGGGGTGCCTACTTAGACTTGGAGTCTCAGGTGTGACCCGACTGGCGTCCCGGACTCTACCCCTCCACGTCTTTTATGGGAATGACAAACGTCCCGACAACCTCGGGTCGGTGATCAATGGTTAGGTCGGTCGTTCTCACAAGGGTTTGAGGAGAAGCAGGGAACTTTCATCCGGGAGACACGCCTAAGTTTTAGGTCTCGGGAGTTTCTATGTCCTTCTTTTCTTCTTCAATTCTGATTTTTACGTCTTCTCGTTCAGTGTTGGATACTAGGGAAAATAAAGAAGGGTCTTCGAGCTGAAGACCATTGTTGTCTAATGTTTGTGTTGGGGGTTGAAGAAGGTTCGACTAGGGTACCTATTCTAGCCGTCCGTCGTTGACAAAGGTCAACCTCTAGAAGTGAACCCAAAATAAAGTTCAGACATTCCGACACACAGACACGCACACACACACACACCAAAATCCCACACACACACACACACACACACACACCAAAAACAGACCCCTCCGTCTACCTCTTAGAATTTCTTCTGTTAAGTATCCAAACCCTCAAAGACCCCAAACCCCCATAAAAAACTTGAAAACAAAACTGTTCTCTAATGTCCACAAGGGTAAACCTTGTATTTGATATGAAATTTTTTTATTATTATTTAAGGACTTTCAGGGAAACCGGGTTTTTTCCTTTTTGTCGTCTGTCTGTTGGAAAACCCTCTGCTAGGGAAAAACCGTCCGTAACTTAACAGGACCTATTGTAATAGGTCTAACGTCTGACGTTTCCACGTCCTCCCCGGGCGGACTCTAGACCCTGAATAATTGACTCTCTCGTCGGGAGGTGCGAACAGTCAAGACGAGCGTCGACGTTCTCTCCTAAGACCTTCGTCCTACGTTCCACGACAGGAAGGAATCGTCTTCCAGGGAAAAGACGGCACTTAACACAAATCGACCGCTGAGGGGAGGTCGGGGGTGGTCGGTTCATGTCCGAAAAAAAAAAAAAAATCCCTTACGTCCGTTGTCGAGGATTATGTCCTTTCCCTTTGTGGAAAGATTAGTCTTCACGAAGATTAATCTTGCTTAATGGTTTGGACGGGATGTCAATTAACGACGTTTGTTTTAGTGATTTCTCGTTAATTGTTCACTTCCGTCCTCGACAGTTAACTAGGATCTTTCTTTCTTTTCTTATTTATCTTTTCTTCGTCACACTCCTTCCTTCCTTCTTCCCTCTCTCCCTTCTTCCTTTCCCTCCACCCCTCCACCCTCTGAATTTAGGTCATATTAGACAGTCCTCGTACATATGCCAACAAAATTTAGTAGAGAGACGAAGAGGCAGTAGGACATTTACAAGTGAACACTTTAGAGTCCCGTAATTCAGACGGTTTTCGTAGTCCTCACTTAATCCGTCACTTTCATCTGTCGTTCACTTTTTTGTTGGGTCTGGGCAATAAATACATAACAAGTGGACTTAAAGGGTTCGAAGGCGAGTCGAGTGTACCTAGAGTTCAACCGATCTCTGTAGACAAAAAGGTCAAAACAGTTGTAGAGGTCTTAAGGAAACATATTTAATGCCAAAACGGGTTTCGAATCTTTGACCACACAACTAAAGTGTCGTTTGTAAACCAAATAGAGACTTGACCTCTTTGTCTTTAAGGAGGTTCAGGAACGTGCACTGCGTCAAGTGTGTTCTTAAAAAATATAGACGTGAATATCCAATTTAACACGGAGGGTGGCGGTTTTGCTAAGTGTACAACATTGGGATTAGAGGTCAGAGACTCCTGTACTTGAATAAACCTTTATGTCAACAACCTCTACATTAATCCCAAAGGGGCCACGGAGTCTCCATTTCTCAGACGGACACTACGTCCTCAGTGTCCTCTGCACACAAGCTACGGACACAGCTCAGAGCTGTCTTCTAGGGAACCTCCTCCCGTACCGTTGGATGAGGTCATAAGAACGACCTTTTTAGGGTACTTGTCTTCTCGGACCACCCGATGTCAGGTACCCCAGAGTTTCTTAACCTGTGTCGACTCGTACGTGCGTACGTGTGTACTTCTACATTAATCAAAGCTACTCCAATTGACCTCCTCCTCTCGGGGGTTAGGCTATACTGAGTGCAGGGATATGTTTCCCCTTTAAACCTGCGTCTCTGTGTATATTTCTCTTGCGGTGTACTTCTACTTTCGTCTCTGACTGTCTAGTTACACGTCGTTCGGTTCCTTGTGGTTCCTGCCGGTCACCTGGTCCTCTTCGATCTTCCTTTCGCACCTTGTTTACGGAGGAACGTCGAGTCTTCCTTGGTTGGGACGGACGTAGAGCTAGAACCTGAACTTCGGGGGTCTTGGCACTCTGTTATGTAAAGATGACAAATCAATATCAAAGGGTCGTTTCATTGTGAGGAGAACCAAGACTAGAACTCACCGGAGTCGGACGTCGTCGAACTTCGTTCCGAAGTCAAGGACCGGTCTCTACCTCCAGTCCAGAGTCTCCTTTCCGGGACTTAGGATCGGTGATCTGGTCACAAGTCACTGTTCCGGGACTGAGAACTTAAGGGTGTTTCTGTCTTTCAACACTCTGTTCAGATGTACACGTCTGTCTACGTACTCGTCTGAACGTCTCTCTTGGCACGGGAAGACCGTCAAATTTAGAGAATATACCCCGTGCAGAAGACCAAAGGAGACCGGTTAGTAGAACGAAACGGACTGAGTCTCAGGGTTGAACCACATAGAGTCCTAGGACCGTCCGTCCCTAGTCGAGTCCGTAGAGAGGGAGGACCTTCGGGGAGTATTATATAGGAGAGGGGCTTCCTACCCAGTCCTCGGGAGGCGTCGTAAGGGTGTTTCAAGACATGGACGGACGTCATACAGAGAATCGGTCCTACCTAAGATGGCGTCTCCGGATACCCATCAATCGTAGTGAATGATACGCCACCACGGGGGGAGGGACAGATTGTAGGTTCCTGGGAAAGACGTGTACATACGAACCCCTTCAGAGGATTGCAACTCTTACTCTTTATTCGTCAGAGAAGAGAGACTCGTTCTGGGTCGGACTAGGTTGGTACCGGGACGACAAAAAGCAGAACCCCATAGTTAGGCGTCTCTTGGTCGATGTTGACAAACGGAGTCCCCGACTGGACAGAGGATGGAGTCAAGACGGAATACTACAGGAGGAGTCACCCGGGAGAGACTACGGGCGTGAACGGTGGTGGCAGTAAATCAGGAACAGTGGAGGATCGGCGGACGGACGGAGGGTCTAAAGGAGGGGAACTTGCAGGTGACGTGGTCCCCCTCTAAAGGCGTGGTGTCGGGACTGGTATCTTGGTAAGAAGGTATCCTAATCTTCTTATTATTTTTGTTATTCTTATTATTAGAGAGTCCACATAAAATATACGTCCGTAACACCCTCTGTTTCCTTCCGTTTCTTTTAGTTTCTTTACAGACGAGAGATCCTCGAGGGTCGAGATGACTACACCCACTCCTGTCTGTGTCGGATCTAGTGACCCATCTCTGTATGGCGTCCGTCCACGTCCCGTAACACCCTTACGACACCTCCCGAAGACTGTGTAGGAAGTCCCTCTCCTATATAATACTCCCCGAAGGTCCTCCCTCTCTACGGACCCGACTCGGGATTGCGTGACCGAGAGTTAAGATTCACGTGTGTCGTCAGTGAATTCTTCAAAGCGTTAACAGTTCCGGACACAGGCTACCCGGGGGTCTGGGACTCCAGACCCCCACCGAACCCAAACCTTCAACGTGTTTTGGAGGACCACTCACTTTGTGTATCGGGTAAAACTCTTGGAGACACGGTTCCGTGACTGAGAGACGTGGAACTTTAGTAGACTTCCCAAAAGTGTTTGAGGTCACCGACCAGGATGGGTCCTCTCTAACCTAAATTAACCAGACCGACACCTCTCCCTAATTTCTTAAAAAAATTGTGTGGGGGTCCTTCCTCCAATACACGTCTGTTTAAGTTCTTGGTGATTGAACATTCCTATGTAGAGTTTTAACTTACACGAATCTTTAGTAGAACTCTAGAACAAGTAGCCGTCTAGAGGGTAGTCATCCAGATCCTACCCTCCTAGGGGACCTCCTCCCGTACCGTCGGGTGAGGTCACAAGAACGGACCTCTAGGGCACCTGTCTCCTGGGACCGTCCGATGTCAGATACCCCAGCGTGTCTCAGTCTGTGCTGACTTCGCTGAATCGTGTCGTGTCCTACCCCGGATTTTACGATGACACATTCCTGAGGTCGACGAGCACGACGGTCGGACCTTCGGCGTGAAACCTTTCGTTCCGGAATTCTTCCTTGTGCTCAAGAGGTCCATTTCTCTCGCACCAGGACGTGGACCTCCCACCTCTGCCCTCTTGTCCTACACCTGATCTCTCAAGGACCCCCAGTAAGTCACCTAGACCACAAACTACACCTACACTCCGTACCCTATCAGGTCCCGCCGCCGGTCCAAAGATCGTTCCTTCGGACTGGACGGATTAACTGGCGTCTTGTAGGGCTCGTCGCGGGTTCAGAACGGTTGAAGTACCAGGCAAAGTGTAAAAGGTTTGAGTAGTTTTCAGAAGAGTAACGAGCAGAAGTGTCTATCTTAATTGGTGCGGAAGGAACAAAAAGACAGGAGAAAACGGTTGTGGTTCTCATGTTTGAGTTTACGGAGGCCACCGGTTAAACCGTGCCCGAACTCACTTCGTCAGACCTACCCACTCCTCCCTTTTCATTTTGAAGGGAAGACGATGGTTGGGTGATTACATATAATACTATAATTATAATTAATTAATGTGGAATTCTTATATAATATTACAGGTTAATTATAGAAGTGTCATCAATTATGTTTTTTCTTCTGTAATTTCCCTTTATTACTAAACTTGTTGTAACTAAGACGTAGTCTTTTTATTTATTTTCGATCTTCTGTCATTTTGTAAGAAATTTTTGACTTTCCAATTTTGAAAAATTACAGTCTTATAAAAAATTTACTATTGCATGTAAAGAACTATTTAAGTGTAGAAATTTTACGACTTTCCTTTTACAGACGATTAGGCTCTTAATATTTAGATCTTTTTAATAGGAAATTTTTACTCCCGTCTTATTCTGGAAAACTTTAATTTTTTTTTTTTTTGACTTTCTTGGGTGAACGGTTAATAGGACGTGAAGCACTTTGAGAAGTCTAACGTCCCTTCGCTCAGATTTACCCGTGAACCTAGATACCTTCCTCACTTCTCGTGGTCTTTACCATTTGTGTGTCCAATTATATCACAAAATTTTAAGGAAATTCTCTGTGGACCCGTAAAATTCGTTTTAGTGTTCTCACATAACACCTTAAAAATTTTATTCATGTTCATTTTAAATTCTATCGTTATTGTGTTTCTTACCCCTCTTTAATGGAATAGGGTGACGTTTCAAAAATGTAAAATAGACTTCACTATGTTATATTTAAGGTTACACTGACACTAATTAATTTGTACGGATTATATTAGCGATGTCATTGGTTACGTTCTGTATTATGTTTCTCCCCTTTCGATTTTTCAGTTATGCCCTTTATTCTACTTTATTATAAAGTTTGTATAAATAACTACATATTTTTTCTTCGTTTTGAGTTACCATTATAAAACCTTACCTACAGACTATCCATTTTAATAAAAATTTGTGTTCCTTTACTAGTGGTGTCTTCAGTTCCTCACTAATGGAAGCCGGACTTCTTCCCCCCTACTTTCCCTTCTCCGTACTCTTCCTAAGACCTTTACGACTTTACAAGATAAAGGACTGGGGTACCTACAAACGAAGAAAAGTATCGAAACACAACACAGGAAAAGACATACATCGAATATCAAGCCTTAATAAATTCAAAAAATTTTAGTCACTCTTCTTTAATTTTCATAACCGAGGGTGGATGGTGATCCTGAACCTGTCGTTCCTCTAGTTTGGTCAGTTAGGATTTCCTTTAGTTGGGATCTATAGGTGACCTTCCTGACTACGACTTCGAAGTTATGAAACCGGTGAGTTACGCTTCTCGATTGAGTAACCTTTTTTGGTACTACGACCCTTTCTAACTCCTGTCCTCTTCCCCTACTGTCTCCTTCTCTACCAACCTTTGGTAGTGGCTGAGTTACCTGCACTCGACCTCGTTTGAGGCCGTCTATCACTACCTGTTCCTCCGGACCTCACGACGTCGGGTACCCCAGCGTTTCTCAGACTGTGTTAAATCGTTGACTCGTTGTTATCGTTGGTGATCCAGAATCTTTTCCAATAGAGGAGTTAAGGGCCAAAAGGTTCAGGAGGACTTCCCTAAAAACACTTACTAACCCAGGAGGATTGACGGAGATGACTGGGTTCGAGTGTCAACAGGGTTTACACCCGAGAAATCTTCGTCTCCGTTGTTAGTTCCCAGGGGTGGGTTCTCTGTGACTCAGGTCGACGTGGTCTCATCCCGTCTTTTTCGAGCGTGTAGCGGTCCTCTCGTCATGGAGGCTCCCACTCGAAACCCTGTAAAAAATCGTTCGGTTCAAGGACGGTTCGTTCTACGTAAAAGTTTATCTAGGTTTCTGCATGGAAAATAGACAGAAGTGCGTCTCGTTTGGAGATTGGGTGTAAGGAGTGAGTCCGCGAGTGTGTCATGGGGAGACGGAGGGACAGGAGATTGGACTAAGGACGACCCGGTTTTATGACTCTAGTTCCCGATCTGAATCACCATGTCTCCGATTCTGAGACACGAGGGTTACATCCCCTGGTCCTCAAGCTAGGGACCAGTCCCCTGATCTAGGGTGTACGGTACTGATTCTCAAGCGTACGGCGTTGGTTCTAGTTTCTAGAGCGAGCGACTGGGCTACGTCGGTTTATTTATTTATAAAAAAATTTATTTCTTCTTTTTTGTGATCTGAATTTAAACTACGATAGTGAGGGTCCCATTGGAGACAGTCTAGTGAGTAGGAGAGATTTTGAATTTGAGAATAAGAACTTCACCACCGAAATAGGGCTGGAGGTGTCCGAACTCTCTTTCCGTTCTCACTCGACCCGACCGACCCGACACTCGCGGTCGTCACCCTCGTCTCTCACGGTCCACGGACTAAGTTGGAGTGGTCGTCGTCGGGGCGGGGACGGTAGGACTTGTGGGTACTCGGGTCGGGGCGTGGGTGGGACGCAAGAACGACCGTACGGACACCGGTCCAACCCATCTGAGACCTGTCCGACAAACGAGTGAACTCAGGACATATAAGACCCCCGTCACTCTTACAGTGTCACTCTGGAGGTGAAGTCAAGCTTCTATAGGCACGAAGTGGTCCCCCCTAGTCTCCCACCCGCCCTATCCTCCCCCGGTGTCCCCTCCCGGGGGGAATTCACTCGTGACTCCAGTTCGGTACGACTGGTGGAGGTCGGAGTCTTGTGTGTAGAACCCTAAAATTCAATTTGCGGTCGTCCTAACGAAGTGTGCACAAATTAACATCAAAAGGTACTAGACCCATTAGAAAAAGTTCCTTTTACGTAAAAGGCACCAAATGGGTCGACTTCTGGTTTCTTTATTCTTTTTACAGTCATTTGGTCCCTCCGTCCCAACTGTTGAGTCAATTACTACGAACTAAAGTCAACTCGTAAATGGGTCTGAGAACGTCCGTTATAATGATGCCGAGTCGTCGAAGCCGTGGAGTCGAGAGTCCCAGGTAAGTCCCGAGACACTTGTAAAGGGAAATGACAGAAAACTTGTCACTAATTCTGGGTTGAAAAGAGGAGTCATTGGACGGACGGAAAATCGATGATCTCGTTTCTCGTGTCACAAAGTCCCGTGTCTCAGGTCGACGGACCTAAAGTCAAAACCGAGGTTCACCGAGTCAAAGGAGTAGACATTTTACCCACCGTCGTGGAAGGAATACTGTATCCGACAGGATTCCTATCCACCTGCTAGGGGTCCATTTTGCGACTCCGGTCGTGGACCGTGTGCCCCTCCGGAGTCATTCGCGTAGAGAATAATACTAAGTCCTTTGGAGTCAAGGAGGTCCAAGTGTAAGAGACGACCCAAAAGAATCTTTGTATTCGGTTCCTTAAAGACGGAGTCTGTTTAATTCTAAAAAAAAAAAAGTCAGAGTATGCTTTCCTCGGGGCGGGGGACCAATTTACCAAGATCAATGGTTTCTTGTGTGAAAATGGAGTGACCAATATTGAAAAGTATTGAATAGTCTAAGTGAATTTCACTAAAATTAATGTGAGATCAAAGAGATGTATGTTTTACTTTATGACCGTTCATTAACATAAACGAGGTAGATAAACAAGTCTTTCTTTAATCTTATTGAATCACGAGGTCATGAGAACGGACCGTTTAGGACACCTATCTCTTCGGACCACCCGGCGTCAGGTACCCCAGCGCTTCTCAACCTGTGTTGACTCGCTGAAGTGAAAGCGAAAAGTGAAAGTACGTAACCTCTTCCTTTACCGTTGGGTGAGGTCGCAAGAACGGACCTCTTAGGGTCCCTGCCCCCTCGGGACCACCCGACGGCAGAGACCCCAGCGTGTCTCAACCTGTGCTGACTTCACTGAATCGTCGTCGTCGTCGTCGTCGTTGTCGCGTGGGAATGACAGATTTCAGAGACATTCTTTCCTTGAACGGTCCTAAATGACTCGTACAGTCGGAGAGCGCTCAGTTCCCCCTAACCCATCCCTCACCTAGGCTACGACAGCCAGTTAGAGAGACACTACTGTCGGTCGGACACTACGTTGAAAATCCTAGTGACCAGAAGAGTGTCTGAGTCGAGAACTTAAAAGAAGCCTGAAAAGACAGTTTGCCGGAGGTAGCGTAAGAGAGTAATGAATTGACGAAGGGTGCCGTCGAGTCGACCTCTTTGTCCTCTTTCTATTTCCTACCGAAACCCGTATGTGACCCAAATCCCCTGGGGTCATGGTCAAAGATACATCATCAACGGCACCCCACCCCACCCACGGATCCCTTCCATAATCGATAAAACACCGACCCTCTTCGTGTTCATTCATTGTCTTTCGAAGAAAGATCCTGTTTACAATCCCGTACCGAAGGTACCCCAAAGGGTCCGTTCTTATGGCCTCACCCAACGGTAAAGGAAGAGGTCCTCTAGAAGGGTTGGTGTCTTCTAGTAAATTCCCTTTCATGAGACTATCGTCGACACAGTATGTTTACCTTAGAACATTTTACTCGGGTCACTCAGACAGTCGAGAGGTTTCAGTTTCTTGAAAGACCGTATTCGCGAAAGAAGCCCATATCTTACAGCTTGCTCTGGTTCCAACCACCCTACTAAACTAGATAAGAGTGAGAGGTAACGAAAGGTTATTTAAACCCCAGACTTCCGTCTACAAGACCTTTTTCTTGGTGTGTGCATACCACAAAAATCAGGGAAACTGTTTAATCCTTTAACCCCAATGTTTTAAAACATCGGTGTCCGCGTACCGAGGTTTCACTGGTTCAGTCGGGGTCTGGTCCAGACACACGACGGAGCCCGAGTGTCAGTCTCCCTCCGGACCCATGAGGCAATACGGGGGTGTGCACTCCCAATTCAGCCTAGGACGAAGGGAGAGCACGTCTGTCTGTGCCGTAACACGATTGTCCGGATTACCGGAACGACAGGTCCAAAGGGTGTCGTAGAGTCTTTCGGAGTCAGAAGGGGAGAGGGGTGGAGACGGAGGGACCGACCGCGGCGGTCCATCCTACCTCCACCTCCAATACCCGTCGCACGAGGTGGTAGATTACCACGGGACCACTGCCGTCCAAACACGGAACACGACGAGGCACCTTCGAGACCTTTCAAGTAGTACTCGCAGGAACCCTTTTCGGTCCGACACGAACTTCGTTCGGACAGCGATGGGTGGTCGTTCCAGGATCAGGTGTCAGACATGTGTGTGTGACGGGTCCGAGATCTCCATCGCGGAGCGAAGGGGTTCGCGCAGTGCGTGCTCTGCCAAATCCCACCCTGGTTACCTCTGCAAAAGAGACCGTTAATGTTATACATGAAAAATTTACTGAACAGTAACACCATTTTCAGTGTACCGTATTTTGCATGATGGAATTGGTACCAATTGATGTATCAAGCCGCCACGACCCCTGTGAGTGCACCAACACGTCGAGAGAGGCGGTAGGTGGAGGGCTTAAAAAGTGGAAGGATTCGACTGGGAGGGTGAGGAGGGGGGTGGGGGACCGTCGATAGTCACATGAAAGACTGAGATACTTAAACTGATAAGAACCATAACGTATATTCACCTCAGTTTGTCATAAACAGACGTGGATTATATATAACCTCACGTAAAAATTCCAGTTGAAACCGTTGGGTAAGGTCACAAGAACGGACCTCTTAGGGTCCCTGCCCCCTCGGACCACCCGACGACAGATACCCCGGTGTGTCTCAGCCTGTGTTGACTTCACTGAGTCGTCGTCGTCGTCGTCATCGTCATTATATACAGGATGTTTATCTAATGTGGAAGAAAAAAAGGGGACACGATATCTCATCGAAGATTAATCAATAGATGAAATATGTATAATTATTTATGTATATATAATATGTGTATACATATACAGTTAGGGTTAGAAGGTTAAATAGGGAGGGACGGAAAGGGGTGAACCATAAGTATGCAAACAAGGGATACAGACACAGGGATAAAGACGAAACGTTTATTCAAGTAGTTGTGGTGAAAAGATCTAAAGTGTATATATGTAATTATGTATCACAACACATTATCGAGTCGTACAGAATCGGATGGACACTGAAGTGGTCATAACGAATCCTGTTCAAAATTCGTCACCAAGTCTACCATTTCTTAGGCGGACGTTACGTCCTCTGGGTCCAAGTTAGGGACCCAACGCTTCTAGAGGACCTCCTCCGTTACCGTTCGGTGAGATCATAAGAGCGGACCTCTTAGGGTACCTGTCTCCTCGGACCACCCGATGTCAGGAACCCCAAAGTTTCTGACTGACTCACTGAGTATGAAAATGAAAGTTGTGCAATGGACTAGACTCCATAGATGGTGGAGACGCAAGGGTTAATCTACGTGGGACGGTCTCTTATACCTATCTACTGAGAGGGCACATAATCCTTCACCCCCTTCTTTATTGTAAACCTCAGCAGAATCGTACAACCTACCTTTACCGTCTCTTCACTTCTTGTCCACAAGACCTCAGTTTAACCAACTTGACCTTTACAATCGGGAAATTAAAGAATCGACACTCTGGAATTCTTCAATGATTTGAAGAGACAGATTAAAGTCCACAACTCGGTGACTTTAGACACCCCAGAAAATAATTACGTTGAGTGTATGGAAGTATGTCGGGTGTTCGGTTTGACGTCGTTTCTCAAAAGAAGAGTTGAGTAAACTTTCCTGTATTTCTATAGTTTTGATTTTCGTATAAAAATGTGGTAAATTATAGAACGATAATAGTCATTGTTATTTTATTCCATTTTACAAATTCGGGTCTGTAAAAAAAATTCTTAATAGAAGGATTAGTTTTAGTTGTCTCTATAGTTTCTGCGGTGACTACTCGTCCCTTCAATCGAGAGGTTCGTCCAAGTGCTGATGACGGACACCCGACTCAACGAGTAGGTCTGCAATTAACCTAGATGTGGTCCCTCGTTTCTAAAGTGTCGGTACCTGGACGGCCGTCTCTTCCATATTGAAGTCTATACTCTTATACTGGAATTTTAAATGTTACGGAGATGATCAGGTGGAATTCGCTTCTTGTAAAGCATAGTTGTTTATAAAATAATAAAATAAGGAAATTCGATCCTTTTCCAAATTGTTATTGAAAAGTTCAATTATTGGATGTTCAGAGGAAAATTCTTTTACTCATTTTCGTTCAGGAGACAGGTCGGACGTAAAAGGAGGGACGTAGGTAAATAGCGCAAGGAGATAGAGTAGGGACCTGGTGTCAGACTTCTAGTAACGGTGAATCCCTTTAGAAACGGGTAGGGACCTCCTCCAAGTCACGGAGGTCCTGTAGGAAAGAGGATTGGATAATAAAAGACAGTACCGTGACCGACACTAAAGACTAAGTGTGAAAAAATTTTGTTATTAGACGGAGGAAAAAAAAAAAAGGATGACTCGGTCCAGAAGGAACACCGCGCACCCGGAAAGCAGTACCACCCGTCCTAAATCAACGGGTTCCGAACACTCTAGGATGAAGGGGCTGGCCTTACCTTGGATGTAAGGGACGTAACTTTGCTTCTAAGGACTAGTAACCTGGTGGTCCCTTCAGGGAGACTATGTGTAAATAACGTTGTCAGTAGACTGATGTAGAAATTCGAAGGAATCTTGACCCTGGTGTGGACAAAACGAGTGGTGACTAGGGGTCGTCAGTCGGGGTTCGAATGTATGTCGATATCCTTCTTACTTACTTTTTACTAGTCAAACGCCTAGTCACATTTTTTCGGTGTTACATAAACAGGTTAGACTACAGACCAGTAAAGTTGAAAAGGTAACAAAGTGTTTACATCGTTGCGAGGGTGCCTAGTGTCTCCATAGAACTCGTTCACAGACTACTAAAGGAATCCTGTTTAATACTTTTCCTTGACTACCGAGGTTCTAAAACTTCGAGATCAATTGACGAATCTTAAAGAAGTTCACCCTTCCCATAATTGGCCTTTGTATAACTTCTTTCTCTCCCTTCCTTTCTCTCTCTCTCCTACTCTTTTTCTCTGTCTTTCCTCTTTCCACCTCTCCCTCTTTCCTGTCTCTTTCTTTTCCTTTTATTATCTTTTTCTACCCTTTTCTTCTTTCTGGTCGCGGATTCAATTTCTCCGGAAAAGAGGTACACTTCAAGGGAGAAGTCTCCAACGACAGGTCGGTCAAAGGACCTGGTTGAGAGAGACAGAGGGACGGTTTGGTACGGACCCTTTCCGTTTCAGTCTGTGAGAGTTTAGTGTTCCAAATTCTACTATTTCTGGGGGTCTGGGAGGAAGAGTCCCCACTTCGTCAAGTCTCGAAAAACAAGAGGTGACAGAAACAAGGTCGCTGGAGAGGGTAGAGTTTCCTAAAAGGTGTCGTGGTTCTCGGACTGTGAAGCGGGTAGAGTCAAGAGTGTCTTGAGAGGTCACTTTCTGTTTCGGTCTGACCGTGCCTCCTTCCGTGCTTTATTTCCCCCTGACTCTTTCTTCTTTTCGCGGACGTTTAGACCGTCGGGCTTATAAGTCAACGACGTCGTTGATCTTCACTCTGTTACTTCGTCCCTCCCCTGGTGGTAGAAGGAGGGAACCAGGTCAACAGTACCTATGACCCTAAAATCTTCACTTCCCCACTTCCTAAAAGAAATGTGAAATGTTTGTTACGGAAAAAAGTAAGGGAACCGGACACCGGAACGAGGTAGACCCAACCCCTGAAGGGGAAGGAAGACTCAGAAGGGCATTCCTCCGACCCCTTCCCGGAAAGACATTTCCCCTGCCAGGTCGGACATCGAGATTTCAGACAAGGGTACGCCCCGGTCCGCCTTTCCGGACTCGTGAGTACCTTTAGAGGTACGTGACTTTAGAAGGGTCGGTGTCACGTCCTTCCGACCTCGCGAGGAACTTGAGAAGGGGGGTAGGAAGACTTAGAGGGTCCTCACGAGTGTGCGTCCGACAGTGGAAACCAAGGTCGGGTACGGGAGGGGCCGGGGGGTCTCTGGGGGGTAATCGAAGGACGGGACCGAAGGAGGAGGTCCTAAGTCGTCCTCCTTACGTCGACTCAGGAGGAGACTCCAGAAGAGGGTCGAAGAAACGGGTCTTCGGCGTAGTCCTGGTCGTGACAGGACTACTCGACAGGTCGTGGCACACCACTCCAGTAGTCGAAATAAAAAATTNACCAAGGTCGGGTACGGGAGGGGCCGGGGGGTCTCTGGGGGGTAATCGAAGGACGGGACCGAAGGAGGAGGTCCTAAGTCGTCCTCATTACGTCGACTCAGGAGGAGACTCCAGAAGAGGGTCGAAGAAACGGGTCTTCGACGTAGTCCTGGTCGTGACAGGACGACTCGACAGGTCGTGGCACACTACTCCAGTAGTCGAAATAAAAAATTAATTAAATAAATAAAATTAACCTCAGATTAATGAAATGTCATAACACGACCAAAAACGGTCTGTAGCTGTAGTTAGTCGGTACCCACGTGTACAGGGGGTAGGACTTGTCGGGGGGTGGAGGGAGGGGTGGGGTAGGGAGACCCAACAGGGACCCGCGACCGAAACTCACGGGACGAAGTGCGTAACTTGAACGTGACCAGTAGACAAAGTGTATACCATTATATGTACAAAGTCACGAGAAGAGAGTTTAGTAGGGTGGGAGCGGAAGAGGGTGTCTCAGGGTTTCAGACACGAAGTAGAGACACAGAGGAAACGGCGGAACGTACATCCCAGCAGCAACGACTTAGGGCATATATCCGTAATTATATAATAAAGCCACAGTGGTCGAAATAACTAGTGCAACAGATCTGAGTCGAGACGGTAGAGTGGTCCTACTGGACCCGTTCCCATGAATGAGAGAGACTTGGAACGAGGTGTAGGCCAGTTACGCATGACAGCTCAGGTGGTACGTCGCAACAACTGCCATATTTCACTCTTTTCTATCGACGTCGTCCGTGAGGTCGTCACTCTCGCGGGACGGGGGAGAGGTAGTGGTGGGGAGGTGTCAGTGCGTGAGAGAGTGTGAGTGTGTGTCTGTAGGTACGAGAGAGCGTGAGTACGTGAGCGTGTGTGTCAGTGTCTCAGTGTCTGTAGGTGTGTCTGTGAGAATGTGGGAGTGTGAACATATGTTATTCAGGGAATACATGTTTCCTCAAAGTAAGACTCTCACACAAGTATTAAGGTCAAACAAGTATTCCGGTAGATTCAATCGGATCCATGGGTTGATTGTGTCGGCTGATATATCATGACATCACATTATCCAAATATTACGAAGAGTGTATTCATTAAGTATTTTTTGTTTGTCCTTTAATCCTTTTGTAAAAATTAGAATGTCCTGGATATTTTCATGTCATTCGTGTCATGTTATCGACCGTGTGTCCCCGACCGTGCCTCACTTGTCCGGTCTTCTCAAGGACTACCTCCTCCCTCTCCTCCACCCTCTGCCACCTCGACTTCCCGGTAGTCGCTGTCCTCTGCCTCCCGTGGGACGTCTCAGTGAGTGCGGACTGCGACTGCCGCGCCCAAACCGAGGAACGACCTTGGTCTCCGTGTACGCGTAGAGACTTTCAAACATCAGACTTCCAAGCACACGTCCACTGACCACGTATAGGAGTACGAGTCTGTAAGTGTTTGAGTGTGAGTGTGTGGGGTGTGTCTCTGTGGGTTCCTGTGAGAGTGTATCATGTGTGTCAGTGTGCATGTGTCTCAGTGTTCATGTGTCAGTGTGTATGTGTGTCAGTGTTCATGTGTCAGTGTTCATGTGTCAGTGTGCATGTGTGTCAGTGTGTATGTGTCTCAGTGTGCATGTGTCAGTGTGCATGTGTGTCAGTGTGCATGTGTGTCAGTGTGCATGTGTCAGTGTGCATGTGTATCAGTGTTCATGTGTCAGTGTGCATGTGTGTCAGTGTGTATGTGTCTCAGTGTGTATGTGTCTCAGTGTTCATGTGTGTCAGTGTGCATGTGTATCAGTGTGTATGTGTCTCAGTGTGCACGTGTCAGTGTGCATGTGTCTCAGTGTGCATGTGTCAGTGTGTATGTCAGTGTGCATGTCAGTGTGCACATGTGTCAGTGTGCATGTGTCAGTGTGCATGTGTATCAGTGTTCATGTGTCAGTGTGCATGTGTATCAGTGTTCATGTGTCAGTGTGCATGTGTGTCAGTGTGCATGTGTCAGTGTGCATGTGTGTCAGTGTGTATGTGTCAATTTGTATGTGTGCCAGTGTGCATGTGTCAGTGTGCATGTGTCAGTGTGCATGTGTCAGTGTGCATGTGTCTCAGTGTTCATGTGTGTCAGTGTGCATGTGTATCAGTGTTCATGTGTCAGTGTGCATGTGTGTCAGTGTGCATGTGTGTCAGTGTTCATGTGTCAGTGTGCATGTGTCTCAGTGTTCATGTGTCAGTGTGTATGTGTGTCAGTGTGCATGTGTGTCAGTGTACATGTGTCAGTGTGTATGTGTGTCAGTGTTCATGTGTCAGTGTGCATATGTGTCAGTGTGCATGTCTCAGTGTTCATATGTGTCAGTGTGCATGTGTGTCAGTGTTCATGTGTCAGTGTGCATGTGTGTCAGTGTTCATGAATCCGTGTACACCAGTGTGTTTACGTGTGTGTGTGTGTGAGTACATGTATGAATATGTGAGAGGGTGTACACATATGAGGGTGTGTAAACGCATGTAAGTCGAAAGGGAAAAAAATTAGAATATAACCATATATCAACTGAAAGTTACGACACAATCAAAGTCTACACGTCGTTTCACTTAGACAATATGTATGTGTGTATAAGCGAAAGTCGAGAGGTAAAAACCGAATAATTATCTTTCTGACCCTTACAGAATAAAATAAGTAGTAAATAGTTCGTTCTCTCTCATGTCGACGAACCAAATTCGTTGTGGTAGACAGGTAGGTAGATAGGTAGGTTATTGTAAACACATCTCAGATTGTACCCGGTCTGATACTGTAGTATTTCCCGGTAGTCCGTTCCGGTGGTCGGTGTCCGAAGAGTCGACGACCTTGAGTCTCGTCGGCACTCTGGGAGGAAGTCGGAGGTACACGGAAGTAAAGGGCTGTGAATCGGTGCGTCGGACCTTCGGTCTTGTAGCGCGTTTCTGGAAAACACTACCCTCCGGTCCCGTGCTACCCCGAGTCCTGCGACACCAGCGAACTCCGACCTCAACGGTGACCAGAATGTTTGTGAACCTTGTTTGCGGTGTCTGGGAAGGTCCACTACTAGACTTGACGTTTCTACCAGGACGGAAGGGGGACGGACAGGTCGTGACTCATCCCGGTGTTCGAGGGAGGAGTGGGACCCCGTCGGTCTTCAAGCAGGTCCCGACGACCCACACCACGTCTCCCAGCCCAAAGTCCGCAGTTAGTACAACCACGACGAAAAGTTGGACGACGACGACGACGACGACGACGATTCAGCGAAGTCAGTACAGGCTGAGACACGTTGGGGTATCTGCCGTCGGGTTGTCCGAGGGGCCAGGGACCCTAAGAGGTCCGTTCTTATGACCTCACCCAACGGTAAAGGAAGAGGTTACGTACTTTCACTTTTCACTTTCACTTCAGTAAGTCAGCACAGGTTGGGAGTCGCTGTGGTACCTGACGTCGGAAGGTCCGAGGAGACAGGTACCCTAAAAGGTTGGACCGTCCGGGACAAATTATATCACTTCTCCTTTTGCAATTCTATCCTAGTGTCACTCAGTTGGAGGAAGTATGAATCAAAGGAGTAGACATTTTATCCTTATCCTGAAGGGACCACCGAGTCACCGATTTTGAGACGTAAGCGTTACGTGCCCTCCCTGGACCCGAGGTAGGGACCACTCCCTCGGTCTAGGGTGTACCGGGTGACTTCTCGAGTGTTCCGCGTCGATTTCTAGGACGTGTGTCGGTGTTTCTGACTCCCAGGGTACACGGTGTTGTTACTTAACCGTGGATTGATTCATTAACTTTTCATGTTTAAGTTCGTACATGTGAGAACCGTGTAAGTACAGTTACATACCGTTTTGGTTATGTCATAACATTTCATTTTATTTTTATTTATTTATTTAAAAAAATTACTTTTTTTATTTATTTATTTTTAAATTTTTTATTTTAAATTATTTTACCCTTGTTAGTATATTGGTAGGGAGTCCTGTTCACACTCCTAAGTTTTTATGGACACTTAGAAAAACGGACCGTTCATAATTCATGAGTATTTGGTACCGAAGTGACAAGTTAATCTAATGGTAAGAATGGAGACAATCCCAAAGATTGATACGTTTTAGTATCTATACGTATATTTTCATTGACCTTACTTAGTGTCTTCCAATTTTTTACAACTGAACGAATCTGATTACCTTGAGATATGGAAAAATGAAAATAAAGGTAAAATTGCAAGGCTATAAAGATGTTCTTTATATTCAGTTTTACCATTTGTGTTCACAGATCCCGTACTAAATATCCTCGGTGAATTCGTTTTATAAATTGAAGTCTAGGAGGGTAAATAAACGTAGTGTACGTCGTAATTAAAGAGGATTATCTTGTCTTCCTTTATGGACCTTCGTAGGTACCTTGTGTGCTGATCTGGAGGCTGTTCTTGTCGTCTGTGAGGTGCGATGAGAAAGAACTAAGTATAACGATAGTAGTAGGAGGGTGGAAGAATTTATATAAATAGTACGAATAAACATACAATAAAACATAAAATAAATAAATAACATAAACCGACGAGACCCGGAATTAACGTCGTGCACCCTGGAAATCAACGTCGCACACCCTAGATCAGGCGACTGGACCGGGGAACGGGACCCTCGTGTCTCAAAATCGGTGACTCGTTGATCCCTTTAGGGATAGTGGGAATAAAATTTTTTTTTTGTTGTTATTGTTGTTGTAGTCTTTAAATAGGTCTATGACTTAGGTTTAGTAATTAAGGTATCATTAGCTTTAAAGCGGTAGGTGTTATCGTTATTAAAGTGGGTATACGATGTAATACAAGATTTCCCTTCGGTGGACTATCACCGAAAACCCATGTTTCCGGTACGACCTATGTCACTTTCCACTGGTAGTCCAGACAAGTTCTGTGTCTTCTGTAAACTTCTGTATGAAGTCCCTCGACCTTCATGTCGTCCTTTTCTCTTTTAAGGTACTTTGTCTATCTGAGACTTAACCCATCAAAATTGAGACTCGACATATTCGTTCCGTCTGTCTCTCTCTCGATGACCCCTTCTTCAGTTTGAAAAAAGGTAGAACTTCCAACTTCTGTTTGGTAATCAGAGTAGGATCTCTGGTAAGCTCGTAAGTGCAAATTGAAGGTCAGTCGTATCAGTAAGTGTGTTACGTGACCCGCAGCTCCTTCTGTGCTTTATTTGTGATTGCTTCTATTTGACTTAGCAGTCTAAGAAAGGGCCCCTAGGGTCTTACTTTGGTCAGACGTGTCGGTAACGGATGGACACAGGTAAATCTCTTTTATATGGACGAAGATAACTGGTTATTTCTGTCTTCAGTCTCCTTCCAAAAGAAATATTTTTGTCAAAGTCTCGATGACCCTAAGTGAAACTTGTGTATGGTACAGAATGGTACTCGGTCCATGACAGACCTCGTGAAAGGTACCTACTAGTCTGAATCAGTAGTGGTATTTGTACTGTGTCTCCACTTCCTGTCTCTGTGTTCTTCTTTTGTCTTTTATGATCCGAAACAATACTCCCGTTGTCGATCTTAATTAAAGTGGGCTATCCCACTAACACATCTTCTCTTTATTCTTTACCTCGACCCTCTCATCAAACCCGGTGTCAGTCCCCCCAAGGACCGATGTCTAGTGCTCCCGAACTATAAGAAAAATAAAATAAAATCGACGCAGCTCAGAAACAACGTCGTTCGCCCTAGAAAACAGGACCACGTGTCCGAGGTCTCGTACCCGAGACTCCAACGTCGAGTGCCCGAGAGATCAACGGCTCGTACCCGAATCAACGGGGCACCATTCTCCCTAGGATCAAGGGGCTGGTCCCTAGCTTGGGTGTAGGGGCGTAACCTTCCGTCTAAGAGTAGGCGACCTGGTACTCCCCTCAAGGTCCTCAAACTATAAGAAATCCCTCATTAGTTCCGGAGTCTTGTTCACCCGTTTCGGTATACAATTCTAAAGAAAGTCTAAAATTCTTTATTTCACCTTCGTCTTCACTTCTTTCCTCTTCGTGAAAGTCTCCTGGGTCCTTTCTCGACGTAGTAGTAGAAGGGAGATAGTTTGGGTGACGAGAAACTGGGGGTGTTGTAGGGCGTGGCATCTTTAATGAGAGGGGTGAACTACGGATTGAGAGACAGCACCCCTATAAAAAATTGATCGTGGACTTTATTAGAATTTAATAATGGGGGTCTAATAAGACTGAGTCTCTCGAGGAATCATACCTCTTCGTGGGTGAAATTTCTCTGTTGTTCCAAAGGGACCACCGAGTCTGCCATTTTTTTAGACGGACGTCACATCCTCAGGGTCCAAACTAGTGACTCAGTCCTTCTAGGAGACTTCTTCCCTTACCGATGGGTGGGGTCATAAGAACGGACCTCTTAAGATACCTGTCTCCTCAGACCTCCCGATGTTAGATATCCCAGCGTTTCCCAACCTGTGCTTATTCGTTGATTGTGAAAGCGAAAAGGGAAAGTTTCTCTACTACCGATAATATATGGGTGGGTCTTGAGGGACAAGAAAGACAGAGGAACAAGTCGGGGGAGACGGGAGTCTCAGAGTCACCTTTGGGTTCGGACGCCCGTCGAGAGAATAAAGTTAGTTCGTCATGAACGGCACCACCTTGTGGTACTAGGGAAGGCACATGGAGGTCCGACTGCTGTTAAACCCTAGGTTTATTAACTGGGTTCAAATATCAGTCTCTTTGACTCTGAATCTCTCCACTTTACGAATTTGGTCGTAGGGTTGAAGGCATACCTTTGTAGGGCCGAGTTATGGTGAGGACGAAAACGTGTCAACGTGGAGTGTCGGTGGACCGACTGTCAAACTGTGTTAGGGCGGCGAGTCTCGTAGACCTGACACCCGAGTCGGAGGGTCACTGGCCGGAGTCTAATCTCACTTGTTATCCGACCCGCATACCCCGAACCAGGGGTCCCCGACTAGGAGTCGTGGGCGAGGTTTCTGGGAGGATGGTAAACAGTGTCCTACGGGCGACGAGACGTGTAATTAGGTTTAACTCAAGTTCGGGAATCGGAGACACAGGGTAACATTACGATATTAAAAAGAAGTTGTGTTCTAGTCTCTAGACGATTCTGGACCACAACGGCTGTGTTTTCTTCTTTCTAAAACAATTAGAGTTACTTCTACTTAAGAAGAATAAAAAAGGACTTTTTTTTTTTTTCCTTTTGTACGTACTACTATAATGTAGTCGGAGAGTCTTTTTCTTTTTTTGTGTCTTTTGTGAGACGGTAGTACTGTATCAATTTTGTACCCCGAAATTCTCAGCTGTGTTTCATGTCGTTAATGTGTCGGGAAGTGGAAAATGACCAAACAAAATAATAGGACCTGTAAGGTCGACAAAAAAGGACCCTACAAAAACCTATGCTATTAGGGTAATCGGAACTTTATCTCAATAGTATCTCCTTCGTTCCAGTTTCGCCCCTCTTACAAGTATCCTAACCTCTCTTCTCCCGTTCCCCTTCCTCTCAGGGATTTTTAACCTTTGCAGAAATACTTTAGACTCGTAAAGTCTTAGTCTTCCCTGGAACTTCTACTGATCAGTCTGGAAGAGTACTTTACGTACGTGCGCGTGTGCATGCACATGTGTGTGTGCCGTTTATTCCCACTCTACCCCTACTATAGAGGTTCCTTTACCTACATAGTAAGTCCGAATATCCAATCTTCTTCACCTTTGTCGTTCCGTAAATCGACAGACTTTTCTCGGAACACATTTAAAGTCGTTCCAGAGGAATCCTTTTTTTCATGGTATTACTGGGGAGAAATAGAACAGTTATGAATAGTGCGGAGACAGGAGCTATTTCGAGAGAACAACTGCGTAAACAAGCGAAAGCTTGTAGACTAATTGGCTTACTACATCATATCCCTAGGAGTGTCGTGTCAGACCCTCGGTTTACCTCGAACGACGGGCGAAAACGTACCGGGTGTCCGACTCTTATCGAAAATGTGAAAAATTCTCAACTTTTTTATAGAAAGGTCAAATTTTGTTTTGAAGTTTTTATTATAAAATAATGTACAGTTTTAATATATTTTAAGTTTACAACCATAGATGTTCATTACAAACCGACCTTGTGTCAATACGGTTCGTAAACACATAACAGACTCTGGTAAAGGTGGGAAGTCGTCGACTCAACTCGTCCCATTGTCTGTATCGTCGAAGAGACCACCGAGTCGTCATTGCTCAGGCGAACGGTTATGTCCTCGACGCCCAAACTAGGGACCCACCCCTTCTAGACCTCTTCCTTTGCCGTTGGGTGGGGTCATAAGAACGGACTCTCTGGATACCTGTCTCCTCCGACCACTAGATGTCAGGTGCCATAGTAACCGTCTTGGAATTTGTAAGTAGACCGGGAAAGGTCTTCTTTCGGAAGGTAAAGTGATTGTGCTTTTAACCTCGTGGGGTCGGGTCCCGGTGGTGAATCCATACTGGACCCGGTCAAGTACTCGCAAAGGTACAAACCCGAGGGAGTAGACGTTTTACCTCTAGCATAAATAATTTTGCCATATTAATTTCGAGTTGAACTACAGTTGACTCCAGTGAGATGGGAGACTCTGAATTTGTTGTAACGAAAGTCAAGTCGAGACCCAGGACCGTTTTAAGGTACAGGGGAAGGTGCAAGGGTCTCGGAACGTAGGAGAACCAGGAAGACCAAGGTTTAAGGTCGAGAAAAATTGAAACTCGAGCGAGAAGAGGGGTCAGGAGTCGACCAGAAGGACGAACCATCCTTGGTCTTAAAACACGGAGACGGTCGAGGTGGAGGTTTGTGTCAGTGTCCTCCGTAATATACCCTTCGTCCAAAGCCCCTGAATCCCTTCCCTACCACATCGATTTTGAGTCTCTTCCGTTACCGTTAGGTGAGGTCGTGAGAACGGACCTTTTAGGGTACCTGCCTCCTCAGACCATCCGACGTCAGGTACCCCAACGATCCTCAGTCTGTGCTGACTGAAGTGAAAGTACGTAACCTTTTCCTTTACCGTTGGGCGAGGTCATAAGAACGGACTTCTTAGGGTCCCTACCCCCTCGGACCACCCGACGGCAGATACCCCAGTGTGTCTCAGTCTGCGCTGACTTCGCTTAATCGTCGTCGTCGTCGTCGATTTTGAGTTTGTTAAAATTTTGTTCGTCGGTTGAAGAGAGTAAGGTCATCTGAGTGCTGACAGGGTGATGGTCGCTTACGGCGGAAGGGGCTTCCAAGGTCGGGAGACGGTACGGAGAGTCGGAAGACGGTACAGTTAGGCGAAGAAGTAAAGATGGGTAGGGAAGAACTTTAAAGGAAGTATAGAAGGTAGAAGAGACAAAGGGCCTCGGGAAATAGGAGTTCTGTGGGCGTCTTCGAGTCAAAAGTGAAGATAGACTATATCCTGTGGGATCGAGTAGTGGGACTACGGATGTAGAGGTACCAATATCTGAGGTACAAAAAATAATTTTTTTTTTTTTTGGGAGTGAAATATAGAGTGTGAATCTTCGGGTCTTGTTGACAGTCTCGAAGTCTGTGTGAAACAGAAACAGGGTCTTCTTGTATATAAGTCACAGGGTGACTATGTTTAATACAGTGGTGGAGGGAGAATCTTCTGTCCTCGTGACAGTCATCGAAACCCCAACTAAACGAAGAAGAAAGGGAATTTTTTATATGTCATAGCTAGTATGACGGACTGTACCTTTTTATTAGTTATGTACGAAAGGAAGTACTGAAGAGGGGTTTCTTTGTACCTGTTTTGTGGTTGTACACGTTGTTATGTACGGCGTGTACACCCGGTACTTGTGTGTGAACGGGTGGCACTTACGAGGTGGACCCCGGAGACAACCTTCTTTGTCTATGTCTTGATCCAACCCTTGGTAACGAATCCTGTTCCACTATTTTCATTGTCTCACGAAAAAGAGGTGGTAAATTTACATGGTCCTCGACTTATTTTCAGTGGTCTTCTTTTAGGAAACCTCTTAAGGAAAAAAAAAAAAAAAATTGAACGGTCTGTTCTTCCCCCCCCCCCCAGATTCTGAAACATAGATAACGTGGATAACGACGTATTTTATGGGGATTTTGAGTTGTCAGTTTCGTTGTTTGTACATCGTGGAGTGTCTCAAAGGACTCATAACCCTCAAGTCTTTCCGAATCGACCCACCAAAACCGGATCTCACAGAGTCTTCCAATGCCAGTTCTTTAACCGAACCCGTCGTCAGTACACTTCCGAGCTGACCCCGACCTCTTAAACGAAGGTTCTGTCGTGTGGGTCTGCCGACAACCGTCCTCCGGAGACGACTAACGTGTCAAAAGAGGTCTCCTGACGACTACTGTGCCGAAGGGGGTCTCATTTACTAAGTTTCCTCTCTCTGATTTTGTTTTCGATTCGATGAAATATTGGAGTTGAACCTTACTGTACGGTAATGAAGATGGGATAAGGTGTCCGGTGTGTCTGGGTGAGACATACTCTCCCTTTATGGGTTCCTACCCTCTCTGTCTGACTGATGGACGGAAAAGTTGGACCCTCTGAGAGTCACAGTAAGGTCCTGTGGGGGGAAAGAATGAATTCGATCAAACACATAAACTGAACGTTGTTTTTCTCGGATCTTATTCTACCTTAAGACTCAGATTACGAGATGTAAAGATGGGAACTCCTTTTCTTTTCTTCTTTAGGAAAGATGTAGTAACATACGTTTTGTCTTGTTACTTGTTAAACCATAACAATATTATAGTTTAATAGTGTTATGAATGACAGAGTTCTGTCAGTAACATAAAACGAGTGTTAATTCACGTTCGTCGAGAAGACATGCCCAGAGAGTACGATGACGTCGGTCTACACGGGACCCCGACGTCAGTGGACCGAAGTCAGGTCGAACCGTCCCGACCCGTACGTTCCACCGAGTAGGTGTACCGACCGTTGACTACGTCGACAGACGACCCTCGAGTCGACCCCGGTAGTTTGTTTGACGGACACGTACCGAAGGGGTCGTCCGACGGAGTCCATTGACCTGGAGAGTACACTGTCGACGACGGGAGTTTCGTTCATAGGGTTCTTTGTCACCCCGGACACATATTGGAAAGGACTGGATTGGAGTCTTCGATATTTCGTAGTCAAGATGACGTGAGTCAACTAATTTTGGTTCAGTACTTTCAGTTGGGTCTAAGTTTCTCTCCTCTTGTGTGGGAAGTAGAGAGTTACCTTCCGAGTTTTTACCGGTCTCGGTCTACCAAAAGGGTTTGTAACCTGGATGGGTACGGTTCGAGAGCACCCTATTTGTCACGGAGGGTGTATTTTCTCTATCCCTCCCTAGAAGAGTCAATCTTACATTTATTTGAAGTGTTGTTCTTTGCCAGGTAGACCGAATCCTATAGAGAGGAAGACCCTTCACTTTCTATAGACGGTTTGGTGTAAATAGTCCTTTGTAAAAGTTCATTGGTTTTTGAGTTCAGTTTGACAGTATTTGTTATTTCTTTAAAGAACTGAATATATGGACCTTCAAGACGTCAGAAACATACATAAAGCAGCACAGGCTGAGAAACGCTGGGACACCTGACATCGGGTGGTCAGAGGAGACAGGTACCTTAAAAGGTCCGTTCTTATGACCTCGGGAGGAGGTCCCCTAGAAGCGTTGGGTCCCTAGTTTGAGTGGAGAGAACGTTGAGGACGCAACCGTCCACCTAAGAACTGGTACGCGACGGACTCTTAAGTCAGAAATTTCAACATGACACACCACGAACCATTGAGCACAGGTTGAGAAACAGTGGGGTACCTGATGTCGGACGGTTCGAAGAGACAGGGACCCTAAGAGGTACGTTCTTAGGACCTCATCCAACTGTAAAGGATGAGGTTCTTTAGAAGGGTTGGTAAAGTCCTTCTAAGAAATGGCGACTCGGTGGACCCTTAAGTTTCCGAGACGTATGTAAAGGGTTGGTAGGAGGTTAGATGGGGGAAAGTAGGATCCACGTATCGTTCTTTCGACGTCGAAAACCGTATCGTTCTTTCCCGGTGGACCAGACCGGAAATTTAACCTCGTACTGGTGAAGGTCTCTTTTCGTTTTACTCAACGAAGATCTGGGTCAGGATCTTCTTACGTCTATTTAGAAAGTTTACGGGTATCGGTCGGAGAGAGAGAAATAATCCAGTTTGACCCAATATACCGGTCGGGTCTGTCAGTGACATTTCTCCTTGTCTTTCTGAGTTCGGTTGGTCCGAGTGAGGGCTAGGGACACTTACCTTAAGTAAGGGTACGTACCTCCTTCTCTCCCCTAGGCTTGTTTTATTCCTAAAACAATCTTCATTCCTTTACTCTTTACCTACGATTCCTTTATTAGTTGTTACAGATGATGTAACGTGATGGTTTTTTCTTAAAGATTATTAAGATTTAGTTCACATTAGGTAGAAAACGACGGAAAAGGGGTGTATGTTTGCGTCTTAGTCAAGAGACTTTGAGACAGGGGTTTGTTAAGACCTTCAAAAGTCTTTCGTTGAGTGTACTCAAATATCTGTTCAGGCCACTCAATGGTTAACGTGACGTTGAAAAAGGACGACCCAAAGTCCCTAGACGACCGGTGACGGTGGTCGAGGCGGTCCATTAAGACAGGGACGATCGGTACAGGTGGAGGGAGGTCCCAGGTACAAGTCACAGGTCAACGTTGTGTCTCTCTTACAAGAAACGAGACAACTTTTCTGTCGTTTCGTTACGACGAACTCTCGGGACTCACATCGTAGTCCCAACCAATTGTCTGCATTGAAAGTCTAAAATAAACAGTGTACCGGGTGAGGTCATAAGAACAGACCTCTTAGAGTACCTGCCTCCTCGGACCGTCCGATGTCAGATATGTCGACGTTTCTCGGCCTGTACTAACTTCGCTGACTCGTGTGTGTGTGACAGGCAACCGGGTTGGAGTCACGAGGTACAGGTGTCTTACGTCTATAATAAGGAACGTCCAGATCCAGTCCTTTAGTAGACTCACTGTTTGAGAGGTGACACGAGTGTTACTGGAGGAGGACTTAAGTAATGGACTCCAAGAAAAGGATTAGTGAAGACTGAGGGAGAAGGAAATTTCATTCGAGAAGGAATCCTCCAGGAATTAGGACGTTTGTCTGAGGATTACGTAGATGAGTAGTCGAACAGTCCGCAGGGTCCGTAGAGACCTGGGGTCACCAGGTCGAAGTAAGACTCGTCTCCGAGGGTTCGACTTTAGATAGGTTGTCGTAGTTGATACCCACTAAGAAAGACACTAGTGGGAACGAAAACGTTTGGTCAGTATGACCTAGTGTGGTTGGTACCCCTACCTCTTACGGTAGAGGTGCACAAGGTGGATGGGAATACGCACGGAACATACACGATAAAGTATATACGGATTTAGGATTCAAAGAGTATACGACGAGAGAAATGATCTTGAGAGAAAACGACGGGTCGACAGAGTGGAACGTCTAAGGACGTGTAGGTAGGTCTGGGTTAAGACGTTGAGGGTACTAACTGTACTCTTTGTCTGTCGTCACAAACGGTTTAAGTCAAGTCACCGAGAGTCTCGCAAGTTGGACCTTCTGTAGTCCGATGATTTTCAACTCCTCTTGTTTTTTTAGTGACGGGAATCCACCTGAGATGTTGTCCGAAGGTCCCGTGAAGGGACGTGTCTGGTGTAGAGGTCCTGTGACTGTGACCGGTCGAAGACGGTCGACGGGGAGGTGAAGAGAATCGTAGGAATTCCAGGACGACAGACTCGACAGGTCGAGTGGGAGGTGAGGGCCTCGACGGTTCGGCAGAGAGGGAACCGAGTCACGTACCTTAGTCTAACCTCCATAGAGAATTTACTTAACCCGAAAACAAGGAAGGTTGGGCACAACTTTAAATTCTCTGATTTTGTTTCCGGGAGTGACACGGGACCAGAACCGAGTCGACCCTGTGATTGACGGGTTGTTGTCGTGTGCACCCTCTTTCGCCGGTTGCGACCAATTCCGCGGGGGACCCTCCTGCGTCTTTTGTTTGAAAAGAAGAAAGAAAGATTTCAACGGAAGTAAAGACAGTGGTCACAGGTGAGACGGAGGTACGACAACCCGTGAACATCCATGTTTGCTTACTGTTCCACCTGTGGTGAGACTTCGTCCTCCGGGGCCACGTGTCCCGCGGACGGAGCACGACTCTGGTACGTTCTACGGGAAACGGGTACTCGAGACAAGGAGGCTGTAGAGACGTTTTACTCGTAACAGTAGGAGTGGACTTTCTACGTCCTAGTCCTCTGGTCTCGTCATTGTAGTGTCACTCTGGGTTTACCTCATTTGGAGTCTTCGTGTCTTGTGTACCTTACGTCCCCGGTGGGTCTTGACGGTTCTCCTCAGAAACTTTAGAACCGCACTCAAACGGTAGAAATAGGATTTTTAGTAGAGACCAAGGTGGGTTTCTCAACCGAAGGACACAAAGATTCTTTCCCTACACAGTACATGGGGTTACAAGTAGCGTCGTGACAAATATTATCGGTCCTGTACCTTTGTTGGATCTACAGGTAGTCGTCTACTTACCTATTCTTTCGACACTATGTATATGTGTTACCTCATAGTGAGTCGACAATTTTTCTTAAGTAAACTTAGTCAAGACTACTCTACCTACTTTGACCTCGGCTAATATGTCTCACTTCATTCGGTCTTTCTTTTTGTGGTTATGTCATATGATTGTGTATATATACCTTAAATCTTTCTACCGTTACTGCTGGGACATACGTTCTGTCGTTTTTTCTGTGTCTACACATATTGCCTGAAAACCTGAGTCTCCCTCTCCCTCTCCCACCCTACTAACCCTCTTACCGTAATATTGTCCATATGATAGTACATTCTTAGCTTAGCGGTCAGATACAGGTTGCGTCCTATGTCGTACGAACCCCGACCACGTGTCACTACTGGGTCTCTCTACAATACCCCTCCCTCCACCCTCCCCCAAGTACAAACCCTTGCGTACATGTGGGCACCACCTAAGTACAGTTATATACCGTTTTGTTATGTCATAACATATTTTTTATTTATTTATTTATTTTCCACCTTTTGTTATTTATTTATTTTTTCTTTCCCTACACAGAAGGTCACAACTTTACTTGTTGCCCAGAGGTCCGGTCAGGGGTTGCTCTAGTAGAGTATCTGAGAGAGAAGAAATTTTAGGTATCCTAAAGTCGACTACCGTCGAAGGGTCCACCGCGATCACCATTTCTTGGACGGACGGTTACGTCCTCTGGATTCTCTGCACCCAAACTAGAGACCCAGTCCTTCTAGGGGACCTCCTCCCGTACCCCTAGGTGAGACCATAAGAACGGACCTCTTAGGGTACCTGTCTCCTCGGACCGTCCGATGACAGGAATCTCCGCGTTTCTCGACCTGTGTTGACTTCACTGAATCGTACGTCCGTCGACTACCGTTACTGAATGTGTCCGTGTACGGGACCAGACACGGAAAACATGGGGGCCCATCCGAGTTTTCAGTACGAGACACTGAAGGTCTTATTTGATGTTTCGCATCGAGAAGGGTTTAGGATCTTAGTATCGAAAAATGTCGACCTGGAAAGGTCTCTAAGAATCCAAGTCGGTCTCGGATTTTCTCACTCTCCTGAACTGGTCCTTGTGTATGCCCTGTCCAACTGACGTCTCTGGATCAGAACCCGAAACTCCGAAGGGAACATGAGAGGGTAGACGAAACGAGTGGGTAGCACCAGGATTTGAAGAGTTCCCGGAGAATGGCGGTTGTCGACTGTGTGACTATCTACTACTTGTCCGTCCAAATTAATTCGGACCCCGTCAAGCGTAGAGTGACTTGTGTCGGGTCTTGTTTATCGTTGAAAGGTCGACGTCTTCTTTCTTAGGTACTTACTCAAAATTGATCCCTGTAAACATCTAAGTGTATATCGCCCCTTGATCAGTAGAAAAAAAGGTCAATCTCAGTGAAACCTCATTCGGGACCTCTGGGATTGTCTGAGGACGACTTATATTCCTTGAGTCGTTATTCCCCCGAAGGTTCCACCGAGCCACCCATTTCTTAGGCGGACGTTACGTCCTCTACATCGTCTACGGTCAAGGTAGGGACCCAGTCCTTCTAGGGGACCTCTTCCCGCACCGTTGGGTGAGGTCGTAAGAAGGGACCTCCTAGGGTACCTGTCTCCTCGGACCGTCCGATGACAGGTATCGCAGTGTTTCTCGGCCAGTACTGACTTCGTTGACTCGTACGTGTGTGTGTGTCGTTATGCGTCGACCTCAATTCTTCCAGACACACAGGCTCCGGAACACCGGTGTCATTCCACGGGTGGATCCAAGAGTGGCAGTTGGGTCGACACACCACTCGACCCCAGACTGGGTCTCTCTAGTTTTCATTTCTTCATGTTGGTTCTGGGACAACTAACGTCCCCCTTTCGGTCCTCCCTTCTGGTCTTGGTGTTATTTTACTTGATCCTGAGAGCGGTGTACTTGAGCCGGAACTGGTACGATAGGGAAGAACAACGTAAAAGTCTCTTTACTCATGGGTTCCGTGGTTCGTTCGTCTGAGCGACGACCTCGACAAAGAGGAGGGGTCACTACTTCTTACGACCCCACCGCACCACAGAGACTCGTCTCGTCCCACTGGGAAGGGTTCTGATTACCGTTTCTTAATTTCGAGAGACATGATCTCCAATCCTGACGACTCCAGTTTGAGATAATTTGAGAGGTTCTTTTATTTTATACCCTATCGATTAGAATTTACCTGAAGCAAAAAAGAGGTAATTCCCGTTCCACTCACTATTTCCAGAATTTAACAGAAGTCTTCGTGACTCGAAGTCATAGCTAGTATTACTTTCCTCGCTGTTGTAAATTTAGACAAGTCAATTCGACTTGTCAAGTGTGTCACAGTATGACGAGTCTGAATTTAAAACTAAGTTTCGTGAACGTCCTCAGGAACGAAATCCAGTCCGCATCCTGACGTCTCAAGGTCGAAGTCGGTGGTATATTCAGTGTCGTGTAACCACGACCTCACTCCAAAGTCTTGACTGTCACAAATCCTACGACGCCAGTGATTTTATAGAAGTACAAACAGAGTAAATTCGGAGTACTGTTGAGACACTCCATCATTGAAGACAGAGAGAGTGTGTGTGTGTGAAGGACGTGTCTTTTTCTCCGTCTTCGTACGGAACGGGAGATAGTGGGTTACCGTTTGTCAGCTCGGTCCTAAACTTGACTCCCTATAATTGGGGTACAAACGTACGGACGATCCAGTGAAGCCAGTGCAGGTTGAGAAACGCTGAGATGCCTGACATCGGGCGGTCCGAGGGGGTAGGTACCTTAAGAGGTCCTTCTTAAGAGCTCACCCACCGGTGCGGGAGGAGGTCCCTAGAAGGACTGGGTCCCTAGCTTGGGTACAAAGAATGTAGAGGACGTAACCGTTCGTTCAAGAATTGGTGACGTGGTGAACCGAAGGGAGCACCAAGTCTGCCATTCCTTAGACAGACGTTACGTCCTCTGGACCCAAACTAGGGACCCAGTTCTTCTAGCGGACCTCTTCCCTTACTGATGGGTGAGGTCATAAGAACCGACTTCTTAAGGTACCTGTCTCCTCGGACCTCCCGATGTCAGATACTCCAGCGTTTCTCGACCTGTGCTGACTTGCTGATTGTTGTGTGTAAATTGGAGTTTAGGACACAGAGTGGTGGTAGGGGAACACGTCAAGTACCTTTACAGATGGGGTCCCGGACCGTGGATGATTCGGGAGTCCTTGGAAGTCGAAGGTATGACAAGACTCTCCGGGACTCTAAAATCTTGAGTGAAGGTTCGCTCTGAAGAGAACGTGTAAACCGGTCCTGTGACTGTAGTCCCGACAGGTCTCTGATAGTCTAAGTGACCTACCGTCGACCCCCGGGGTAGGTCGGCAGTCCAAACTCAGTGACGAGAAGTCCGGTTCGGAGACTTCGTTCCATCTGTGGTTTGTACCTTAGACCTTCGGTTGGTCTCGATGGCTCTCCTAAGAAACTTCAAAACCGAACTCGAACGGTAGAAGTAGGACTTTTAGTTCAATCTAAGGTGGGTTTCACAACCGGAGGACACAAGGATCCTTTCACTGTACAGAACGTCATAACTTTGACTGTTCGCCGGCGGGCCGACACGGGGTCGACCCGGAAGGGTGTCTGAAGGGAAGAAATTTTAAGTATCCTAGAGTCGACCACCGTCACTGAATTTGCCCATACACGGCACCGGACACGGAAAACACGGGGACGTATCGGAGGCTACCGAAGGTCACTACTGAGTCTGGACCGTTCCTTCTTCCCTGGCACACACGTGGGGTGTCGGTACTGAAGAGTGTGGTATTGGGTGGTGGGTGTTCGGGAATGTGTTATTTACACAAAGTGGTCCACCGGGGCGACGGACGGTCGTAACAATATTTTCGGGTACTCTTGGACCGAAGGGACGGTCGGTTGGTCCGGACCTAGGACGAGAAGATCTGAAAGGATGACTTACAGGGTCGTCCTGAAAGGTTCGTCTTAAAGATTTGGGTACTCTGGCGACTTTCTCTGATCCTCCCGTTACGAGTGGCTGAGACTGAGTGGGGCAAAGTCGTCGTAAATAATGTCCTGAGATTTTATGTTGTGTTTGTTTGGGTAAATGTTTTGTCTTTGTCTGAGTGTCTGCATCTCTAGTCTGAACACTAATGGTCACCCCTGCTACCAACCCTCTCGTTTTCCAACCCTCAAACCCTGGTCGTCTACGTTTGATCATATATCTCCTATGTAGTTGTTCCAGGAGGACCTACCGTGTCTCCTGGCATACGTTATAGAACACTATTCGGTATTACCCTTTCTTATACTTTTTCTTACATATAAGCATATTACTCAGTGACACGACATGTTGTCTTTAATTATGTAATATTTAGTTGATATGAAGTTATTAAAAAAATTCATAAGTAATATTAAAGATGATCTCGAAGGGACGACCGAGTCTCCCATTTCTTAGACGGACGTTAAGTCCTCTGTATCCTCTGTGTCCAAACTAGGGACCCAACCTAGCTAAGGGACCTCTTCCTTTATTGGTGGGTGAAGTCATAAGAACGGACCCTTTAGGGTACCTGTCTTCTCGGTCCACCCGATGTCAGGTACCCCAGCGTTTCTCAGTCTACACTGAATCGTTTCCCTATTAAAGATGATCTACGTGGTTAGGACCGGGGACCTCAGTAGTAGGAAACGAGTCTTGTTGGACACGTCCTCCTTTCCTTTGAAAATGGACACTTGTAGACTTTCCTTCGGGTCTCAGGTCCTGACTCCGGTACCCAGCACTCTCTTCTGGAGGGTGTAAACACAATTTCTCTTAGTTGAATCAGAGATTTTCTTGTGCACTGAGAGGGGAGGGGTATCAACTGGTCTTGCTCGACCCCGGAATAAGAGGCACTCTGGAGATTCGTGGGTCCTCTTAGGAAGACCGACTGTACATGACTACACACACGAAAGAGATCATGTTGAGAGACGTAAATAGTAAACTGTCAATGATAAGTACCGTTGGGTGAGGTCATGAAAACGGACCTTTTAGGGTACCCACCTCCTCGGACCATCCGACGTCAGGTACCCCAGCGCTTCTCAGCTTGTGTTGACTTGCTGAAGTGTAAGTGAAAAGGGAAAGTACGTAACCTCTTCCTTTACCGTTGGGTGAGGTCACAAGAACGGACCTCTTAGGCTCCCTGCCCCCTCGGACCACCCGACGGTAGATACCCCAGCATGTCTCAGCCTGTGCTGACTTCGTTGAATCGTCGTCGTCATCGTAAGTGGAAGTGTTGTCGGGATACTTTATCCAACCTTTAAACCTCAGCGAGACATTGGGTAATGTTGAAAAAGGTAAATTTTATTATTTTTATAAAGACTAATCGTGAAAACACGTCTTTTAAAAACCTAAAAGTGAATCTCCATTGTCTCAATGACCCTCTACAGACATATAGTAGTTTGACCCAGCCCCCACCCCCTCAAATGTTTCTTCACACAAGTAGTAATGAAATAAAGGAAGAAACTTTTCCTACGTACGACAACCTATCTCATGTTCGTACTTTTCACCGTTACCCCGAATATCGATCCACCGACCGAAGGTTCACCAAAAATGAAAGAAGGGAAACAAATAGACATAAAAAAAAATGTTCTACTTCAAATATTATACTTTTTCCTTTCCGTAATTCAAATAAGAGACCCAAAAGTCTCCCGTTCTGACTACATACCTCGAGTACACTCTTTCTTCAAAAATGTCTGTCCCGACATCCAACTATCCAACCCTTCTTCACCCAACCCCAGGTGAAAACTTTCGGTACGAGTTCATCGTTCACCTATACATGTAAACCTCTATAAAAACTAAGAACGGTTTCTCTTTGGGTCACCCTAAAATTAAGGTCAAGGAGATGAATTTTTCAGTCCTAAGATCAAAAACTTTGTAAAATTTCCTATATCAACTAAAACGAAGGGACCACCGAGCCAGTATTTCTTAGGTTGAGAGTTCCGTCTGCACCCAAGTCAGGGACCAAACCCTTCTAGGGGACCTCCTCCTTTACCGTGAGACGAGGTCATCAGAACGGACCCTTTAGTGTTCCTGTCTCCTCGGACCACCCGATGTCAGGAGCCCCAACGTTCTCTCAGTCGGTGCTGAATCGCTTATTTGTTGTTATTATCAACTAAATGAGCTACCTGCACTTAGACTCACTTGAGGTCCTCGACCTCTACCTGTCCCTCCGGACCGCACGACTCTAAGTACCCCAGCGTTTCTCACCTTGTGCTGACTCGTTAACTTGACTTGACTTGAATCAAGGACGATATGTCGTTTCACTAAGTCAATATGTATATGTATGTAAGAAAAGGTATAAGAAAAGGTGATAACAAATAATGTCCTATGACTTATATCGAGGGACACGATATGTCCCTTCCGCTACCATGGGGTGAGGTCATGAGAACGGACCTTTTAGGGTACCCGCCTCCACGGACCATCCGATGTCAGGTGCCCCAGCACTTCTCAGCCTGTACTGACTGAAGTGAAAGCGAAAAGTGAAAGTACGGAACCTCTTTCTTTACCGTTGGGTGAGGTCACAAGAACGGACCTCTTAGGGTCCCTGCCCCCTCGGACCACCCGACGGCAGATACCCCAGCGTCTCAGCCTGTGCTGACTGCACTGAATCGTCGTCGTCGTCGTCGATATGTCATCCTAGAACAATAAAATATATACCGTACAGATAAATATAGACAAAATATGTACCATCAAACATAGTCGATTGTGGTTTGAGGATCAAATAGGGATGGGGTGGACGAAAGGGAAAACCATCTAACAAAAGACAAACACCCAGACAAGGACAAAGTATTTATTCAAGCACAATATCAAATCTAAGGCGTATATTGACTACAGTATACCACAAACAGAAGGAGAAAGACCGTAAAGTAAATCACACTATTAGAGATCCAGGTAGATACGACGACGTTTGCGTAATAAGGTAAGAAAAAGTACTGACTCACCGTAAGGTAACACAATAAGGTGTAGAAAAATAGGTAAGTAGAGACTAGAGACAAGAATTTTTCCGAGCAGACGTTGAGTTCTCTACAGGAAGGAAGCCTTCCGTCAGTATCACCTACATAAAGATAATACCAGTTTATGAAACAAGTAGTGACGAAACTATTTCATCATAAACGGTACATGTTTCACGTAGTCAAGTCAAGTCAAGTCAGTGAGTTAAACACAGGTTGAGAAACGTTGGGGTACTTAGCGTCGTGTGGTCCGGAGGGACAGGTAGTGGTTGAAGGCTTCAAGTGAGTCTGAGTGCTGGTAGTTCAGTCACTACTGTAGGTCGGTAGAGTAGGAGACAGCAGGGGAAGAGGAGGACGGGGGTTAGGGAGGGTCGTAGTCTCGGAAAAGGTTACTCAGTTGAGAAGTGTACTCCACCGGTTTCATGACCTCAAAGTCGAAATCGTAGTAAGGAAGGTTTCTTTAGGGTTCCGACTAGAGAAGACTTACCTGACCAACCTAGAGGAACGTCAGGTTCCCTGAGAGTTCTCAGAAGAGGTTGTGGTGTCAAGTTTTCGTAGTTAAGAAGTCGCGATCGGTTCGAAAGAAGTGTCAGGTTGAGAGTGTAGGTATGTACTGGTGACCTTTTTAGTATCGGAACTGATCTGCCTGGAAACACTGTTTCAGGTATCCCATGGTAAATTCTTCTTTAAAAATTTTTGGCGGTCAGATGGATGGATCTTTACCGATAACAATCACATAGACTATATAACGGAAGGTAGATAAAAAGTTATGTAAATAAAAGTATTTTAACTCGTGTGTCACATAAGTTGAAAAACGGCAATGGACTATAATATAGTATAGATATTTATAAAAACTTCCATAGTATTATAAAGGTACAAATGATACAAATAGAACCTAAAGACTCCTGTATAAAATAATTTGTAAAAATAAAAGAGATGGTAACAGACAATTATATTACATTAAAATATAAATTTCCACTCAACTCAAAATAAAAAGGACACCAGAGTAGTTAAAATAACGTTCATGAAAAAGTCGATTCACAATCGAAGATTTAAATCAAAACTAAAAATCTGTTAATCGAAAATTAAATACTCGTAATTTAGATACTTGATAGAAAAAGTATTAAAAATGAAGAGAGTACGGAAGTTTCAAAAGGTGTACGGATTTTTTAATTTGTATATAAAGAGGAAGAAGGTGTAAAAACCGAGTAAAAAAGTGGAAATTTAAAAAATAATAAAATAAACTGTAATTTTAAAAAAAGAGAAGTGTTATAGTAACGTAAAAGTTACATACTTTGAACTTTTTATATTAGTGATTTTTTGAAAGATATTATAGTGTGTATCCCTATCAGTGACGATTATAAGATATAAATAAACATTAAAAATATGAAAATATATATAAAATATTTTAACTCAAATAAAATATATACATGTTTATCAAACATAGTAGGAAAAACGAAGTGTACTGTAGTATTTATAGAATAATACAGTAATTTATCAGAAGTTTTAAACATAAGTAACTGACGTATGATGAAGTAGGACGACGACGACGATTCAGTGAAGTCAGTACAGGCTGAGACACGCTGGGGTATCTGCCGTCGGGCGGTCCGAGGGGGCAGGGAGCCTAAGAGGTCCGTTCTCGTGGTCTCACCCAACGGTAAAGGAAGAGGTTACGTACTTTCACTTTTAACTTTCATCCCTGATATATAAATTGTTTAAAGGTTAATGACCTGGAATGATGTTTATGTAGACTTTATTTTTATGAACATCTATGTAGAAACAGAGAAAATTGGTAAACAGATATATAGAATAAAAAGGGACTTCTCTACGGTTCTGTACCTTAGATGTCCCGTATCTTGACTTGGTAAATCTTCAAAGATTATTTATAGTGAGAGTCTTCTCGACTTTAGAAAATTTAAGTCTAGTCTTCAGACTTTCCTGAAGGAATGGTGTGAGAGGGTTTTAGTTCACTAAAAAATTTTTATAGAAACGGTTATATTGTTTTGTTCTTTCATTGTAAAGTAAAATTAAACGTAACGAACTAATAATTACGTCATCTTATAAAAACGTAGATTTAGAACTGAGGTAGACCTTAAATAAAACCACAAACGTCATTCCTCGTCGAAACTAAAATAAAAGAGGGTTTTTTGGTTATGATAAATAACTTTCTAAGGTAGATGAGGGGTCACACAGAACACAGGAACAAAGATGTACTTCGCGAGTACGTCTAAACCGGAATTTCTGATCGACAAGTCAGATCTCGGTGACCAGACTAAAAACGTCGAAAATGTAAAACGGATAAATCACCCAGAAGAAAATAAGGATAGAGGAAGTATCGGACATACGAAATCTTAATAAAATAGTTTAAAGAGGTTTTTTATTATGTATCTCTTAACAATGACTCTAAAGACTCCGAACATTTAATTGACTTTTGTTTAATTGTAGAAATATTTTAATTCAGTATATCTCACTACATATAGGGGTAGGAGACTCAGAATAAATAATATTATAGAATCAGTCTAAACTCTCAAGAGTAGTATTTCCAAGGTGTGTGAAGAACCATCGTAAGGGTCCCTAATACACTAAAAACAACGATCAAATTATATTCGCGACAGAGATAATATCAAAGGTTGATAACAAACTGACGAATAAATACTGTTTCGATAATTAAAATCATTTACAATACACTTATCAGAAATTTCTAGCACTCACACAACTCAAAATAACTAATACAAAATTAAAATTAACCATAATTGTTCAACAAAACCGAAAGTATCGTACTAGTTAGTCCTTTAAAAAGAGTCGGTTTTGACAGGAACTTAAGAAATATATTTGGGGTCAAAAATAAAATTGGAAGTACTAAAGTTTAAAACATAGGCGTAGTATCTCGTATACGGAATTGCGATGAACACGATAGTTCCTTCAAAATTCTAGGCCCAATTCGGTGGAAACATTTTGACCTAAAAAAAAGGTACTAAAAAAAAAAGTCGTACCTTTACTGTAGAAAGAATTTACATTTTTGTTGTCTTCAAACAGACCAGAATCCTATTTAAAGTCGGTGGTCCGATTTTCTGTAGTTCCCCGGAGGGACCACCGAGTCGCCATTTCTTAGACGGACGTTCCGTCCTCGGTATCCTCTGCCCCCAAACTAGGGACCCAGTACTTCTAGGGACCCAGTACTTCTGAGGGGGCCTACTCGCGTACCGTTGGGTGAGGTCATAAGAACGGACCTTTTAGGGTATTTGTCTCCTTGGACCGTCCGATGTCAGGTACCCAAACGTTTCTCGACCTGTACTGACTCACGTGTGTGTGTCAGAATGTCGTAAAATCCGTCTCCTCTCTTCGTTTTAAACATGATTTAAAATTATTTAGATCCTCAGTATTAGGAAAAATGACTGCGTATCAACTAAATGTTGCAACACAATGAAAGTCCACATGTAGTTTCACTAAGTCAATATGTGTATATATAAGGAAAGGTCTAAAAAAAGGTAATATCCAACAATGTTTTATAACTGACATCAGGGGACACGATACGTCATCCAAGAATAAGAAACAAGAGTCCAAAAGATCTTTAAGTGGGTCTTTCGGAGAAGAATCTGGATAATCAGTTAATACGGTCCTCCCAGAGACGAAATATTTAGTCTTAAGGATCAAGTCAATTTTAAAGAAAAAAGGTGAGAACTCAAGAATGACGAGAAAGTGGACAAAACAACTCTACTGAAGTAGTAGGTAAATAAAGAAAGAAAAATTTTTCAGTTTAGTAAACAGAATCTCCTGTTGAAATAGATGTAAAGTACAAAAGCTACGTTTATAAGAGGAAAATGATTAAAGGTTTGTTTGATAATACTTTTGCTCAAACGGAGGTCAATATTTCATTTCTTCGGTACCCTTATATCACGTGTCGTATTCCCCATACCAGCCAATATGACGTTATTGAAACTTACCTCTGTCAATGATCTGTAATAGTACTAATAAAGTGTTACATACGTTTGCAATTTAGTGATATCTCATGTGGTTTTTGATTGTATTATAACATATAATTGATATAAAGTTACGAAAAAAATTTTTTTCGAACTCAAAACCTCTCTAAACCCCTTAAAATAACGAAATAAAGAATTCACTGCCCTATCTCTGTTATTTTTTTATTATTAAAAATAACAACCAAAGTTTAAAATAGTGTAGTCTCGATCTCTTTTTCCTGGACATGTTAAAGGTGTTATTTAACCCTTCGATAAGTATAAAAGAAACACTGTTCTATAGAAAATTTAGACTGTATCCGACTATTTCTAAAATGTTTGTATGTGATGGTAATTGGAGAACATCACCTTTGTAAACTAACTATGTGTAAGACAACCCGACAACCCATATATTTCGTTCCTCTCCCTTTCGTAGTCGAAGGTTCAAGTTTAAGAGGGAACTGGGAACTATTGAACGCTCTAAGAGATCAGGAGTGGGAAGGAAGGAGACTTTACTCCTACTTTTATTGTTGTGTACGGGGATTCTTGAAAGTTCTTTATTACGTACTGGTCACGGATCGCATCATTGGTCCTGTAACAGGTGTGAGTCTTTCTTGGGTCTTACACCAAAGGAAAACGACAAACGGAACTTCTAGTGCGAAAGCCGTCATCGTGGCGTCGGGACGGAGGAGACTTGGACACAACGGACAAGTTAGAGTCAGACAATAAAATAGAAGTCAGAGTGGGGTGAAATAAAATTTACATAAGCCACAGTCGTCCTATGTTGAGTGACCGAAAATCTATGTTAAATCTGTGAAAACATTTTCTCAAATTTAATAAAGACGAATACCAACAGAGTACTGATGGTATAGTAAAACACGCAAGACCGACACTCGAAAAGGACGACATAGAAAAATGAAAGTACACGAAAATACCAGATATTCAACACAGAATTAGACGAGCTTTTAATATTCGAAATATAAGTAGTAAAAATTTTTAAGATGGTCACCGACGAAATTTGAAAAAACTCACAAAATAAACAAAAACAACTCTGTGTTAATAGTAAAGTTTCACTTGTTAAGTTGCCGTAAATCACGTAAGTTTTACAATACGTTGATGGTGAAAATAATTTGAAATAATTATCCTAAAAGTGAAATAATTAGATAAATAGTCTTAAACGTAAAGGACCCTGAATGGACCGTCAAGTCACTAACTCTGAGGTATGAAGGTACCCTGTGTCCAAGTTTGGGTTCATCCCTTGATTCTGAGACGTACGGAGTACCACACCGGTTTTTTTTTGTGTAAACGTGAAGGGACTCATTCTATTCTTGAATAGACTGAGAAAGGGAGAGGTCACAAAGAGATCGTATTAACCCCAACGTTGCACGAGTATTATTGACCATTATTCTTCCTAATTTAAAGAAATTTGAGATATTAGAGAGAGTGTTTAATACAAACAATAATTGTGTATTAAAACTTGGTACCTTTAAATACAAGTTAAAGGAGTATTTCACAATACCCAAATTAGCATAGGGGAGGTTTAAGTATATGACTTCAGGATTGGAGGTCATCGAGTCTTACATTGGTATAACCCTCCATATCAGAAAATTTCCATTAATTCAATTTTACTCCAGTACTCTTACCGGGAGTAGGTTATCCAGATTACAAGAATGTTCCTCTCCAGTCCCTGAAGGAACCACCAGGTTCTTAGGTGGAGGTCTAAGTTGAGGACCAGGTCCTTCTAGGGTGCACGACGCCCCATTGATTTGGGGTACGAGGTATCAATCGGGTATGTGGAGTTACTTCTGGGTCGTCTCAGTATTTATTCCTTTATTAAAAAGACTTTTTTTCTTCTCGAATCCTATATCTGTTCGTGTCTCCTTTCTGGTGTCTACTGGGTGCCTCTTCCATTGGTACCTCTCTCCGGACTCTCCTTTGGCTCGGATGGTTGGAGAACTAGAGTTTAAAAAGTAAAGGTCTCGACACTCGTGACAACAAATTCGTTGGGTCAGAGACCGTGAAACCGTATCTTCGGAACAACAGCATGTCAGCGATTCGGTACAGACTAAGAAACACTGGGGTACCTGACGTCGTACGGTCCGAAGGGACAGGAAGTAATAGAGGGTCTCAAGCGAATTTGAGTACACGTAACTCAGCCACTACGGTCGGTTGGTAGAGTAGGAGGCAGCGGGGGAATTGTTTGATAATATGCGTTAGTAGGGGAAAGGCGGAGTCCGAGAGGCACGACAAGGGCGAAGTAGCGGTGGTCGTACGGGCGTGCGGGTATGAAGTAGATCAAGTGAGGACGAGTAGCCCCCCGGCGCGGAGACGGGTGAAGACGGGAAGACGTAGTCTAGACGAAGGGCGACGTGGGACATAGAGTCGAAGAGTCGGTAAAGAGGTTGACATGAAGAGGTCGAGAAAGGTTCTGTTGTCAAATAAGATATAAGGGTGTCAAGCTGTGCAATCCCCGGTGGGCGTCGAATCGTTTACTTACTTACTTTACTTGTTTACTTCCTGTAAGACCAAAACGACGGACACAACAAAAGTGATACTGTGTGCCGAACGAATAAATCGGGTTTACCAAAAGTAAAGGTGTCTTGATTAAAAGAAGATAACGAGACAAGACCGGGAATCGGATATAAAACTTTACAAAACGATTATGGTTAATACTATTGTTACGGGTGTTTTTTATCCGAACGTCCGTCGTTCACGTCAAACTTTTTCCGACTTTTTTTTAAAAAATAGTGAGTGTGTTTCTACTTTAGGTGTGTGGGGCTTCTAATTATAAGGCACAACCTCGGGGGGTTCGGGGTTTGGCTATAGACCAGTGGTACTGCACACACTTTATTTACTTGGGTCGACCCTCCCTAATTGTCCATAAAAATGTATATATGCTTGGATGTATAAAGTATTTTCGGATAGGGTGCATCGGGGGTAGGAGTCTAGGACACTTATTAATTTTCGTATGGTGACGTGACGTGACTTAAACGACGGTCATTAAATGTCCCCTCTTTTATTAATGAGACTGTTAATCTGGGTCTCGTCGTACGTACGAGGAGCAGTTCGTTCCGGTTCCTTCGGACACACGTGGAGACGTTGTGGAAATTGTCGAAGTAATTAAACGTGTGACTACTTTGAGGTTTAGTCAGATCTTTAGGTGGATAATTATTTCATTACTTACTTTGAGTACACTAAAAAAAATAGGACCCCCGAAGCATGGGTCGGAGAAAACGTATAATTTTTAAGAAACGGAGAGAAGGGGTCTTCGACAACTGAAGGTTTTCGGTAAGTGTCGTGTGTCGATAACGATATTTAAGTTAATGAGAATAATCGTAGTTCGGGCATATAAGGTGACCCGTCAACCTAGTAGTAAAATTGTGTCTGGTAAGACGGACCTCACTGACGGGAAGTAATGTCGGAATCCGTAAAAAACTAGGACATAATTTCTTCAGATAAAAAGCTAAGGTACAATTTCGTCGAAAGGAAAGGTTATACCCTTACTTTAGATAGACTTTGGATATCACGGAGAGTTTTGACCGTGTACCCCTAGACAGAGGAGGAAAACCCAGGGGAGTGTAGTCGGTCGGAGGGTCGAGGGACGAATCTTCGGCGGGACAACGGTTAGTCCTAAAGAATGTCGACAGTCCTTCAATCTATTTTGAGGAGTGAAACCGTTCCCAGGAAATTGGGGTGTGGGGTGTCGAGTCGACTCGTTTCGTTGTCTAGTTGTCCCGTCCCCAAGGGAGTCCTCGACCGACATCGGTTCTTTTCCGTCAGTGGTCTGTGTCGACACGCAGAAGACGGGTTATTGTGTGCGTCACAATTTTTTTTTCAGAAAAATTCCCTGACCCCCAGCACCATTTGCCTCCTCCCCCACCTTATACTTTAATGAAAGAAGGAGGACAAAGGAACAGAGTAAGGGGACGAAGTTGATAGTAGAGTTTTTAGTATAAATTTACTGTAATCCATATCTAAGTTGAGAGGTTCCTTTCGTCCTTCCCTTTCCCGTCCGTCCCTCACCATAGATTTCTCGTAGTTCCTCTCGGGTCGTCCAGTGGTGTCGGGTGAGTTTACAGTGTCGGTGTGCTCTGTCCAGACTAGGAAGGGAAAGGCGAACAGTTCTCGGTTGTCGAGTCTCTAAACGTTTTTCGGTAGGTAGTACTCGCTCTGGAGATCTAGGTCGTCGAGGTACGAGGAGGTCCGTGAAAAAACAAAATTAAATTGACCTTCTATTAATGAAATGTTACAACACTACCAAAAACGGCATGTAGTTGTACTTAGTCGGTGTCCTTATGTACACAGGGGGGGTAAGACTTGGAGGGAGTGGAGGGAGGGGTGGGGTAGGGAAGTCCAACAGGGTCTCGTGGCTGAAAAGCAAGGGGCGAAGTACGTAGGTTGAGTGTGGCCAGTAGATAAAATGGATACCATTACATGTGCAAAGTTACGATAAGAGAGTGTAGTAGGGTGGGAGAGGAAGAGGGTGACTCAGGTTTTCAGACAAGAAATGCAGACAAAAAGAAGACGCCGGGACATGTAACCGAGTACCCATGGTAGAAAGACCTAAAGTATACATACATGATTATATGTCTAAAGAAAAAGAGAAAGACTGAATGAAGTGAGACAAATTATCCGAGGTCCGTGTACAAAGATGAGGAAGAGGGGCTAAAAGTCCCAGTCATCTGAGCCCGGTCGTTTCCGATGGGTCCCTACCGGGGGTTTAAGACTGGTGTCACGGTCGGTCCTGTTTTCGAAGTCTCCCTCGGCCAACGGAAACATTAGCGCTAAGGACGATCCTTTGGTGAAGAGCGGAGGAATCACAAAGAGACCTCGACTAACTATGAGAACCTCGCCCTTTGGGTACTCTTTCAGGGAAAAAGAGAGTTTTGCCTCTCGAAGGGGCGTCTGAGGTGGTTACGCGGTTCTGTGCGGGGGACCGAAAGGTACCGTTTCCGCCCGTACCCCGTCCTACGTCGGACGGTTCGCGACGAGGGTCGACTTCCGAGGGGGTGGTCCGTGGTCTGGGGGTACAGTGCCGTCCCGACGGGTCCCAAGAGACTTCCGCCCCCCGACACTACTTATAGACTCTTTTTGTTTGTAAACAGGGTCCTTCCCTTCCCTTCGAACCTTTTTCTTTTGAGGGGGTCCGTTCGGACCCTTTGGGGTCCCCAGATTAACTTTTCCAAATTTTATCATTTATACTTTAGATTTGGGTCTACCACGAAAAAGTTTCCTTCGTTTGGTGAGTAATTTGACTAAGGAGGATATCTAGTGGAATTTTTGTTGTTCTTCGGTTTGAAGGGGGTGGTGATAGAACGACGGTTTAGGGTAAAACTAGTTGTCGACTCGTCTGTTCTTGGAACCCGGTCACCCCGACAATCCTCCTCCTCGAGGACTAAGTGACTCTATTATGACCATTAAGACTCCGTCTGTCATAATCCCTATATAACGAGTGAGGAAGACCTGGGACCTCAGGCAGAGTTTTAGCAAGGGACTTTCCCCCTGGATTTCCCCCTGGGTTTTTATTTTCTACACCGGTCCACCGGGTCTCTGTAGGTTGTTCCGTTCAGACCTCTACGTCTCCTTACTTCCTTCCGCCACCTATTACGGGGGTGGGGTGGACGGGGTGGGACAGGTTCGGCGGGACCGATCTTCAGAGGGTTGTCCTTTGTACGACGACAAGAAATCAGTAATTCAACACAGGTTGAGAAAACACAGGGTACCTGACATCGGCCGCTCCGAGGAGAGAGACACCCTAAAGGGTCCGTTCTTATGACCTCACCCAACGGTAAGGGAAGAGATTCCGTAGAAGGGTTGGGTCCCTAGTTTGGACACAGAAGACGTAGCGGAAGTAACCGTCCTCCTAAGAAATGGTGACTCGGCGGACCCTTCGGGGTTGTCCTTTGTACTCGACCCTGGGGTTTTCCCTCTGGTTGGTTCATGTAGACTTTAGTCCCTCGGGAAACGTCCCTCCCCACCCGGGTGGACGGAATAAATAGGTTTAAAGTAAACTAAATGGGGACACGATCGTCTTAACCGTTCTACCTGTGTCTGTCTAGACCCTCAGGGGTCTAAGATCGGCAGGAGGTCCTCCCGAATACCACCTGTTGTCTCGTGGGCTCTCGGGAATGCATGTGACATAGAGTGGTTCAGATTCCGTGGTAGACAACATTCTACGTACGAACGAAATCTCTGGTGACGTGCGCGTACGAGTCAGTGAAGTGAGTACAGGCTTAGAAACGTTGGGGCGTCCCATCGGGCGTCCCGAGGTGGTGATTCTTCCTTTTTTATGGTGGTCACTCTGGTACTTTGTGGTAGGTAAAATTCTTCATCTGACTAAAGTCTCTACAATTATACCTTTTTTGATTGTTTTTTTTTTTTTCACTCGTAGAATATCCTAGTTACTTTATGTAAATATCGCCTGTGAAAGACCCTTGTATCGGCCACGGTCCTGGGTCCGGTTTACGAGGGGTACCTAATAGAGTAAGTAAGGAGTGTTGATATTAATAGCGGTAAAAAGTTTCCTCCTTTCGTCCAGAACTTTCTCGACTCACTTGGACGGGTTATAGTCTGTCACACCGACCCTACGAGTGGGTCCGGACCAACTTAGGTCTCGGGTTCGTAAACATGAACACACTAAGAGGTTTGGGGGATCCTACCTAGAACTTGTGTTTGTGAAAGTCGGGAGTGGGGCGACTCAAAGACTAAGTAATTCAGAGTTCATGATAACTATTTTGACGTTAAATATTCTCGTGGGTCCGGTAAGACTCTTCCAACAGGTCCTCGTTACGAACCCCTTGGACTTTCTTCCGACGTACGAGTGCGAGTAGTCACGGTCAGCCGTATCACTCTCGGGCGTTTGTGGTTTCCTAAAGACACCCCCCATCGACGATTGACTACGTACGAACGCGCGAGTTAGTGAAAGTCAAGTCAAGTCAGCGAAATCAGTACAGGTTGAGAAACACTGGGGTATCGGACGTCGTACGGTCCGAGGAGACAGGAACCCTAAGAGGTCTGTTCTTATGACCTCGCCCAACGCTAAAGGAAGAGGTTCTCTGGAAGGGCTGGGTCCCTATCTTGGGTACAGAGGACGTAACGTCCGTCTAAGAAATGATGGCTCGGTGGTCCTTTGGTCGGGTACGTGTCGACTTTTCCGTGTGACTGCAAGGTTTTAGTTGCAGGAGGGGTTGTCGACTCCCGACCGCGTTCAGTTCCGGACCCGGTCTTGCACGTAGTGAAACCCCAACGACGGACGTTTAGACCCAGGTGACTCGTATCTCCTGGCTTTTTTTTTTTCACAGAGAAAAGTTAAAACAAAAGAAATGTTATTAGGGGGCCAGGAGTCGTATTGAGTCGTCGGGGTGTCGTTTACTATGTTCCAGGTTTTCCACCCTTGATACTGTTAAGAAACGATCTTAAACAATCCTAAGAACAAACCGAGTAGTTGACCTTATCGTACCCGGAACCGTTCCTCCCTACACCCAGACTTAGCATCGAGGTGAAGCGGTACATTGAGACCCTTAGTCAGGTTTGAGAATTCACGAGTAGACATTTTACCCCTAAATGATTAGGGAGGAATCCACCCACAAGAATTCTATTTTACCCTAGAGTCCGAAGTTCGTAAACTGTGTCATGGACTGTGGACAATTCTTAGGTTATATACTCAAGTAAAGGATTTTGAGTTTGTATGTGCCACAAGAATGTACCTGTTTTTCTAATGCATGGGTCTTTGTAGTTTGTTGTCGTCTTATTGTTGAGATTTTTCTCGACCGGAGACAAAGGTAACCATCATGAATGTCAAAAATAAGTGTCGACAACAACCCCTGTGACCGCGACGTAACGATCCTAAGAGTAGGACCGATACACTGGAATCCGTTTAGAAATGGAAAAGATTGATGTACTTTTGGACCCGTTCTGAAACTTTACCGGCTTTTGTATAGACCCACAAGACTGATTATATAGGAACCCAATGTAGGTGAAACGTAATTGTCTTGATAAAATGTTAGGACATACAACATCTTCTACATGTCAGTAAGTCCAACAAGGACAAGTATCTTTATGTCTGTACAGCACGCCTTTTCGTTAACTAATAACAGGACACTCGTATAACTGGTCAAGTGTCGACAAAGGAGTAAGGTGTGACGGTCCACATACGAGACCTGAAACCTCAGACGAAACTTGATCAACATTGTGGAATGACCAGGAGAGTAATAAATTACCCAAATTTATTTTAAAAACTGTACACAAGTAAAATATAAACATACTCAGTACTAAAATGCAACATTTTTGTACACAGGGACTTGTGATTCGGAGACAGAAGAGTAGTCATACTATTTTTAGTATTTTTACAGGCGAAATAGGGTACTCTCACTTCTGTGCGCCTCATTAGGTGTGCTTCGGGACCCGTGTCACAAACCAGGTAGCATTCACGAGTCTACCGTGTCTTAGACGGACGTTGCGTCCTCTGGGTCCAAACTAGAGACCCAACCCTACTAGGGGACCTCTTCGCTCACCGATGTGTGAGGTTAGAAGAACGGACCTCTTAAAGTACCTGTCTCTTCGGACCGTTCGATGTCAGGTACCCCCAGGGTTTCGCAACCTGTACTGACTCGCTGATTGGGAAAGTCACAAAAGTAAGTGTTCATGAGTTAATCGTAATGATCTGCTCTGATAATTCGACAGTTTTAACTCCTCATTAATTAGGTAACTTACAAGAGTTAAAATTCGACAAGAGGTTTTTTTAAAAAAATTATAAATAGTGGATAATAAGGAAGAGATGATCACTTGTGAGTGTCTAGTTTAGTTACTTATTTATTCATTCGTCCTTTATTTGTAATTAAACTTTTCTCCTTATACTAATACTAGGTAAACTCTCGAACCTGAACCCCTCTTAAACTCCGAAATAAAAATAAAAATAAATAAAATAAAAATGAAATAAAATGAAATGTTATGACATAACCAAAACGGTATGTAACTGTACTTAGGTGGTGTCCACATATGTTCGAGGGTTAGGACTTGGGGGGAGGGTGGAGGGTGGGGTATAGTAGAGAGACCTAGTAGGGGCACGTGGTCGGGGTTCGTAGGACGTAGGACGTAGCTTGTATCTGACCGCTAAGCAAAGAATGTACTATCATATGTACAAAGTTACGGTAAGAGGGCTTGGTAGGGTGGGAGAGGGAGAGGGAGTCTCAGGTTTTCAGGTAAGATATGTACAGAGAAAACGACAGAGCGTATGTCCCAGTAGTAATGGTAGAAAGATTTAAGGCATACATACACAGTCATATGACATAACCACAAAAAGAAAGACCGAATGAAGTGAGACATATTAAACAAATAAAAAATACCTGTGTGTATATACAGGAAACAACGTTATAATATAATGAATATAGCTGGTGGATAAGGTGATTCGATAACGACTACGTATCCTACTTTCACTAATTATAAAGTAGCACAGGAGGTGTCTTATGTCATTGAAGGTTTACAAGACGTCACAACACCTGTTGAAACTGTTCGTGATAGGTCCCCGAAGTAATCTTCATCCTTTGGCACTCAGTCCTGGGGAGAGGGCTATCCCAATATTCTTGCACTAGTTCAGTGAAGTCAAGTAGACCCTAACTCCCAAGAAATCTTAACCCTGTTGAACATCTTTTTGTCTTTTCATCTCTCTTGTCGTCAGTCGTAAGTGTGTCGAGACTTCAGTAGACAAATAAGTAAATCGGTACTTATAAGATGTAGGAGTTTTTCGAGGGTCAGGTCACCCTTACACCCTGTCAAAAATTCTTTCGAAAGGTTTGTCGTCTCGGATACTACTCGAGGTCATCCCCACTCGTCTCCTCGGGTGTGAGACACTATTGAGAGCTTCCTATTCGACTCAAACTCTCCTAACTATGAAGTCCGTCCCTTTCCGTTAATGTTTTTGGTCTTCCACACTTTCTCGGGTGGTTGTCCCTTCTCGTTTCCGTAGTCACACTGAACGTTACGACCATTTGTACTGTATCCCGAGTTTTCCGTCGGGTCCTGGTGTAGTCACCACTGGCTGGGGCTCGGGGTACTGGAGGATTACTTCCATTGGGTCTGAGATAAATTTTCACTTCCTTTCAATTCTGATCGTTTCAAGTTCCTAGGTCCTGACATACAAAATATTAGTGATCTCGACCCAAAAAACTTAGGATAGTAAAAACCGGTGGACTACACGTCTCGACTGAGTGACCTTTTCTGGAATTACGACCCTTTCTGACTTCCGTTTTCCTCTTCTCCCACCGACTCCTACTCTACCAATCTATCGTAGTGATTGAGTTACTTGTACTTAGACTCGTTTGAGGCCCTCTGTCCCCTCCTGTCCCTTCGGAGCTCACGACGTCAGGTACCCCAGCGTTTCTCAGTCTGCTCTGAATCGTTGACTTGTTGTTGACGTATGAACAGAGTCATATGTCATTTCTGGTTATTGGGATCCCTTTCTCTTTTCTTTTGCCTTTGCGATTGACATCTGTTTGAAACTCTTATGTAGAGTCAGGATCTCTTTTCAGGGGGTAGATACCAACTCTTTTTGTTGTTGTTCCTTGACAACAGACCGGTCTGGGTCTACGGGTTCCGGGGAAGATCGACAACGAATCGTACCGGACTCATCGGTTTACTTTCAGAGGCACCTTCACGGAACGATAAAGAATGGGTCCACAGAAAACAAAGGGGGTTTGACGAGAAACGGTCCCTTCGCCGTCGGTGACCGCGAAAGGGAGATCGGGACAGGTGGGGCGTGACTTGGTGGAGACGTAACGGTCTGTCTGTTTCCCCGACCCTGGTTTCTCTGTAGGGTCTCCGACCAACCGGACACCAGAAGGACTTGGGACTCACGCAGTACCTGAGTCCGGAGGAACACTCTCAAAGTCTCCCAAAGGAACCACTTAGAAAGGTAAGGCACCGACAGCCCCTCGTAAAGGAATCGTTCCTGTTCTACCGGTTCTCTATCGGTACTCATGTGTGCGACAAGGGACGGTCACTACCGGTCGTGGACCCGTCTCGACGTACGGTTGTCGTCGACTTTGGTACACTCGACATAATGTCGGGATCCTGTGTAAGGGGGTCGACGTCTTATTCGCGTTTGTTTCCGACGGAAAAGGGTCGGAAGTAGGAGAGAGGGGGTAGTGGTAGACACTCTCCAGTCAGACGTCTGACGGTCTGGTCTTTGTGACCCGATAGGAACCAGTTTCCGATCCGTGCGAGGAGCGGTAAAAGGAGGGTTGACCTGAACTTGAAAACCTGAAACACAGACTAAAACGTAACGGGTCAAAATCGTTCTTAGCATAATTTGACAAAATTAGTCTTAGGGGATGGGCGTTGTAGAATTGTAAGATCTATAGACTAGTTTAAGGTTTAGACTAGTTTACGGTTTCTTACCAGTTTGATAGCGTGTTGACGTGAGTAGAGTGTACGATCATTTCATTGCGAGTTTTAAGAGGTTCGGTCTGAAGTCGTCATGTACTTGGTACTTGAAGGTCTACAAGTTCGATCTAAATCTTTTCCGTCTCCTTGGTCTCTAGTTTAACGGTTGTAGGTAACCTAGTAACTTTTTCGTTCTCTCAAGGTCTTTTTGTAGATGAAGACGAAATAACTGATACGGTTTCCGAAACTGACACACCTGGTGTTATTTGCGACCTTTTAAGAATTTCTCTTCCCTTATGGTCTGGTGGACTGGACGGAGAACTCTTTAGACATACGTCCAGTCCTTCGTGGTCAATCTTGACCTGTACCTTGTTGTCTGACCAAGGTTTCTCCATTTCTTCATGCAGTTCCGACATATAACAGTGGGACGAATAAATTGAATATACGTCTCACGTAGTACTCTTTGTGACTCGACCTTCTTCGTGTTCGACCTTAATTCTAACAGTCCTCTTTATAGTTATTGGAGTCTGTACGTCTACTATGGTGGAAATACCGTCTCTCACTTCTTCTTGATTTCTTGGAGAACTACTTTCACTTTCTCCTTTCACTTTTTCAACCGAATTTCGAGTTGTAAGTCTTTTGCTTATTGTACCGTAGACCAGGGTAGTGAAGTACCCTTTATCTACCCCTTTGTCACTGTCTGAAATAAAACCGGCCCCCACTCCCCGGGTTTTAGTGACGTCTACCACTGACGTCGGTACTTTAATTTCCTGCGAACAAGGAACCTTCTTTTCAATACTAGTTGGATCTGTCGTATAATTTTTCGTCTCTGTAATGAAACGGTTGTTTCCAGGCAGATCAGTTTCGATACCAAAAAGGTCATCAGTACATACCTACACTCTCAACCTGATATTTCTTTCGACTCGTGACTTCTTATTTACGAAAACTTGACACCACAACCTCTTCTGAGAACTCTCTGGGAACCTGTCGTTCCTCTAGGTTGGTCAGGTAGGATTTCCTTTAGTCAGGACTTACAAGTAACCTTCCTGACTACGACTTCGACTTTGAGGTTATGAAACCGGTGGACAACATTTCTTGACAGAGTGACCTTTTGTGGGACTACGACCCTTTCAAACTTCCGTCCTCTTCCCCGATTGTCTCCTACTCTACCAACCTACCGTAGTGGCTGAGGTACCTGTACTCAAACTCATTCGAGGCCCTCAACCACTACCTGTCCCTCTGGACCGTACAGGTGCCCCAGCGTTTCTCAACCTGTGCTGACTCGCTGACTTGACTTGATGGTAAGGGGTCCACTATAAACTAGTGGGACCGGACGGAAGTCGTTCTTGTAGGAGAATAGGAACTACAAGGGAGAATCATTAAAAGGTAGATGACTAGGAGCGGGGTGGTGGGTAGTCGGACGAGAAACTGTTAGTTAAGGGAGGATAGGTACGACATAAGTATTGACTCCAGTCAAAAGGAAATATCGTTACCGAGGACTTGTCTTGGACAAGAATGGTGACATTGATGACAGGTCGAGATCAAAATAAAACTACTCCAACTGTCCTTGTACTCGTGGTTCTCAGTTGACGCAGTAAGTTCCGTACGGGGGTTGAAGGGTTATATCGCCGGCTATGGGTATACGACTACAACTCGGAGAAGGAATAAAGGGGGTCGTGAGAGGGAGCTCGTGTTCAACCTTTAAGTCTAGTTTGGACATCTCCCAAAGGATCTTTGTGGTCGAACATAGACCTTTTTTTCTTGGTCCTGAAACTGGAAACATTATACACTATGGATTTCGGTTCCGGAATGGATTAGTGTCTGTATATTTCTTTTCCTGGGTCAAAACTGAGATTCCCTTCTTAGTGTATTTCAAGTTTGTTATTGAAATCACGTAAACCCTTTACTACAACCCATCCCCCTCGACCCTTCGAATGTCTTTAGAGGATACTTCCTTTCGTACAAAATAGTGCTACAGGTGAACGGGACCTAACGGATCGTATCAGAGGAAAATTTGTCCAACTAACTCAGGGGACTACACCCCCAATCTTCATTTTCCCTCAGTGGGTCGAACCTCTTGTCCTCTCTACTTTTGGGTAAGAAATGGTTCTCTTGGTAGTGTAACTTTGTGACACATTGGTTTCTTTCTGAATAATTTGAAATGAATGTTGGATAGTCAATAATGAACGAAACGAAGATTATATGGTTTTTGTTACTTAAAGACGGAAACAAAAAATTGCACTCTTAGAATTAATGGTCCTTTAAAAATAAACGTGTTGTTTTTCTTTTTTTTTGTCCTTAAGAAGGGTTTTCCCGTTTTCAATCAAATGTGACAAAAATTACTTATTAAGACACCTGAAAAAGTAGTATTATCTTTATAAACACAGTTGAAAAATTTTTACGTGTTACACTCTCAACATTCAATTCAAAATAAACCCCGTTTTACTCCTGACATCGGACCCTCTGTCGGGGAGTCTATCGAGACTCTTTGACGAGGTTTCTCCGTCCCACTTTACAGTCATATATGCACTAAATACCTCTTCCGTTAGCGTTGGGTGAGGTCATGAGAACGGACCTTTTAGGGTCGGCGTCTCCTCGGACCATCCGACGTCAGGTACCCCAGTGCTTCTCAACCTGCTCTGACTCTCTGAAGTGAAAGTGAAAAGTAAAAGTACGTAACCTCTTCCTTTACCGTTGGGCGAGGTCATGAGAACAGACCTCTTAGGGTCCCTGCCCCCTCGGACCACCCGACGGCAGATACCCCAGCGTGTCTCAACCTGTGCTGACTTCGCTGAATCGTCGTCGTACACTAAATACCACTTCGCCCTCATGCACGTTAGTTTACGTATAAAAAGGTCCAAAGATGATCAGAGCACTTTGGAAGTGACCAGTGTTCTTTGTCACAGTGGTACTTCTTAAAAGGACAAAAAGATCTATTCTCCTCTATACTCTTAACCCGAGAATTTTAGTCGAGGACTCCTATAGATTGATAGACTTCTGGATAAGACGGTCAAAAGGGTCTCGTTCCTCACGGAGTAAAGACGAGGTGGGACTTGGAGAAGTCCCCCCTAACTTCCAGTCGTCGTCGTTGTGTGCTAAATTAGGACATCTCCACCTACCACCCGAAGGGTCCACCACGACCGCCATTTCTTGTGAGGACGGTTGCGTCCTCTGTTTTCTAAGTCCAACTTAGGGACCCACCCCTTCTAGGGGACCTCCTCCCGTACCGTTGGGTGAGGTCATAAGAACGGACCTCTTAGGGTACCTGTCTCCTCGGACCGTCCGATGTCAGGTGTCCCAACGTTTCTCAACCTGTGCTGACTTCGCTAAATCGCACGTATGTGTGTGCGTCTCCACCTGCCGTTCACGGTACCGTTCACAGTGAAACACCAACTGTGAACACTTACAGTCTTTTGATCCTTGGTAATCTTTAGTATTTCTTCTATTATTTATAGGTAGTAAGATGGTAGGTCTGTCCTTGTCGACCTACGGGTAGGAAGGTGTGAAAAGACGAGTACACATAGGAAATTGTAATTTTTTACTCTTTCTTGATTTACATTGTGACATATTAGAAAAATAAAAGAAACCCAAAACACCCATAGAAAGGTGTAGTCGTTTATACTTAGATGTACTAGTAAAAATTACTGAGATACCCCGGTCGTAAAAACAAAGTAGGAAACACCTCTCTCTAATCCTACAAAGGTTAGTACGACAAAATATTTATAAGGACCCTGTTTGTCGGAGTACGTCTTCAGAAAGGAGTCAACGGATTAATATGAGAATCCCCCTTTTTTTTTATAGGGATCTTAACCTTAACGACTTAACCCGTAAACGTGAAAGACATTCCAACAACTAGGAAGCACGGTTTTTCGAGAGACCTTTTGAGAGGGTGAAACGGAGGAGGTCGTTAAATTCTTTTGTGGACAAAAGGTGTGGGAATGAGTGAGGTCCAAAGTTTTTATAAAGTTGGAAGTCACATGTGCAAAAGTCCTTTCGTGTAGTGTGAGGGCGAAACAGAACTGGGGCCGGACTGACCAGTCTTCGGGACCCTGTCCCCGCTTTACCGGTCTATCTCGGTCGGAGGGGCCCGTGTGGTGAGCCTCACAGAGAGGGGTCGGGAAGAGAAAGTTCCGTCTTTTACTTTTCGGGGCTCCACGGTCGACCTCCAGTCTCCTTGGCCCCAGTTCTTCCCTGGTTCCCACAATGTCCCGCGGAGGAAGTGTGGGGATCCACCCTTCGTAGCCTGAGGGACGGGGAGGGGGTGGAGGAGGTAGGGTTTGTTTTAGACGCCTACTCTCTACGGGTCCTTTCCCCTTTCGTTTGTGTTCCCGTCTTCCCTGGTCGAACTTGGACGTCCAATCTTCCCGTCAGGCAAGGGTGGTCCCTGGGGGGAAAGTCGACGTTTGACGACGTAAACTGTAAAGTTACGTTGGGCCCCCTCCCTTCGTCTCTCTCACCTCTCCCCTCTCCCCGTCTGACGTCTGGACTTATCCCCGCCCCTCCGTTTTTTTAGACGTAGAGAAATTAAGGCGGTGAACAAGAAAGACGGAAAGAAGGGAGGAGCGGTCTTACACTGTCAGTCTCGGTTTCCCCGAAGAGAGGGAGCGAAAGAAGAAGAAAAAGAGAAACTGTAAATTTTTGTTATATGTGAACCCTCGTAACATTCAGCCCCACCCCCCCACCCTCCGCTTCTCTTCTCCTTCTAACAAAGGCGTTCTTAACTTGGAGTCCTTTCGACGAAAGTAGGAGGAACACTGAACAGGGTCGTCGGCCTAAGGAAAAGTAACGAAACCTCCCTTTTGACTTTTCTGAACCTAAAACGTTTGTTTTTTCATTTAAGACTGGGATAGATCACTTACACGAGAGACCACCCCCTCAACGAATAAGGAACCTTTCTTAGAATCTAGTAATTCCTTACCATAAGAGTGTTTCGATTGGAGCCTCTAGTTATCGTAGTCATGAAGTCTCACCCCAAATTCTAATACAACCCCAGGGTCGGTCCGAACGGAGAGGAATGGACAGGGACTTCTACTTGGTTGGGGGATGGGAGGTCGGTTCCTTATCAAGGATCCTTAGATCTGGGACCCGAGGTCGGAACCGGAGCCCCTTGTCGGGACCTAAACTTGTCTTGTGTGACCAGATAGACCTTATGTTCTTATTAGTTCTTGTTGTGTTCTTATTATTAATGTTATTAATTGTGTTCTTATTAGTTGAACAGAGAAGATTCAGACAGAGACGAGAGAGGTTAAACGTCTACTCTTTTGAACTCCAGGGTCTTCTAACACACACACTCACACGAATCAGTGAGTAAGTACAGGTTGAGAAACACTGGGTATCTGACATCGGGTGGTCCGAGGAGACAGGTACCCTAAGAGCTCCGTTCTTATGACCCTCAGCCATCGGTAAAGGAGAGGTTCCCTAGCGGGTCCCGAGTTTGGGTCCGGAGGTCGTAACGTCCGTCTAAGAAATGGTAGACTCAGTGTTCCCTCCTAACTCCTACCATTTGAGTGTCTCGATCCCCTGTGTCCGGTCTTGAGCTCCGGAAAGAGAAGGTCCCGTTCCTCGTGGAGTGGAGGGACGGCGGACGTGTACACAACTTTCTCTCCTTCAACACGAAGGGAGCACCAGATCACCAATTCTGAGGTAGACGGTGACGTCCCCTGTACCGAGGGTAGGGACGAAGCCCTTCTCGGGTACATGGAGCCTCGTTGATCTGGTCACTCACGTGGTGTCGAGGATTTTGGGGACGAGGGATCTCGGACACCGGACGTCACTTTCTTCGGGGGTGTTACTCTGTGGACCCCGTGGCGTCACTTCTCTGCGGGGGGTGGTGTGACGTCGATCAGGTCCCCGTCGTGACTTCTCGGGCGCACCGGTTTTTATTTATTTAGCCAGAAAAAATTTTTTTCTCTCTCCTCTCTACCTCAGGGCGCAGATTCAGTCTCAGTGGTCGTCGTCGCCGAAAGAGGTGGGTCCTGGCTTGTTATTGTCGTCCTTTTCGTTCAGTCCACAAGGGAACCGTCTCCTTATAGTGAGGGGGCCTCTTCCTTTACCCGCTCGAACTTTGACTCCCTCTTCCTGGTGCAAAAGTAAAAGTTCAGGAGTCCCTGAAGTCCAACGTCTCCGACCTCTCCGGAGGATCGGTGGTCTGTGGAACTTCTGCAGGCTCGACCCCTTGTTCCTCGGTCCTAGTAGCCCCTGGGGTCCAGACTTCGTTTCCGCGTGTCCACACTACCTCTTCCACCGGAGACAGGTCAATACGGGTCTGGGAGTCTCCGTCGCGGGAGAAGCTGGTGACCCTCGGAGGGATTGCTCCTGTCCTGGTCCGACAGAACCGGTTCCCGTGTCGTCTTTCAAAGAACTCAGACAGGCAGTTTCCCCTTACGCTCAGGTAGTGGGACATACAACTTTTTCTACACTGGCTGGGGGTAAGTCATAGGGTTCGACCACTTCGCTCTGTACCTAAAACATTCAGATCTGGGACTAGTGTCGGAAAGTTTAGGGAAATCGGAGACACATCCTGGTCCTTCCTGATCTGACTTAATTTTTATTGGAAAAGATGCCATCTTTGATAATACATTACCTTGTCTGGAAAAAGTTTTTTAATTGAAAATTAAAATCTTACCAAAACCTAAAAGAAAGAAAGAAAAAAAAAAAAAAACAGTCACCATCATGTCTCAAGGGTACATGGGGATTAGGTCAAAGGAGATAATAATTGTAGAACAATGTTGCCACATAAACAATGTTTACTTACTTGGTTATAGTTATGTATCACAATTGATTTCATGTATTGAATTAAGTCTACAGGAGCACACGCACGATTTAGCGAAGTCAACACGGACTAAGACACGTTGGGGTACCTGACGTCGGGAGGTCCGAGGAGACAGGTACCCTAAGAGGTCCGTTTTTATGACCTCACCCCACGGTAAAGGAGGAGGTCCCCTAGAAGGGTTGGGTCCCTGGCTTGAGTGCAGAGAATACAGAGGTCGTAACCGTCCGCCCAAGAAATGGGGCTCGCGGTGGACCCTTCGGACTATCTCAGGACCTTGACACAAGGTGTGTCGGTATCCCAAGGTCCCTCTTAACCTTTCTACAGACGTCTTCCCTCCGTCATTCATCCCCACGTCGGAGACCAAAGTAGGGTGGTCCACCCGGGTGACAGAAGTCAAGAATAAGACTCATAGGAATTTCGTACCCGAAGGGACCACCGAGTCGACCATTTCTTAGACGGGAGTTACATCCTCTGGACCCAAGTCAAGGAACCGACCCTTCTAAGGGGACCTCTTCCCTTACCGATGGGTGAGGTCATAAGACCGGACCTCTTAAGGTTCCTGACATATCAGGTACCCCAGTGTTTCTCAGCCTGTGCTGACTCACTGAAAGTGAGTGAGTGAGTAGGTATGTTGTATCTAAACCCCCTTTTAGTAAAATGAATATGTTTATGCCAACTTTGTGAGACTTTCTCTTCTACAAAACGGAACCAACTGACGCTGGGTGGGGGATTGAAGACTGTCGGAATAAGGTTCCAACGTTTACTGAGTTAATCTAAAATAAAAAATTTTTTCTTTTTTATAAGGCACCTTTTTTGTAAAATGGGAGGATGAAAAGGGATCCTTTTTATGGTCCGGTTTCTCTTCTACCAGGAGTCCATACTTTCGACGTTCTGGTCGACTTAGTGACTCGTCTTCGCTCGACCGAAAGATTGAGTAGGAGTCGACACAGCGGAGGACAGGAATGACTTAGTCCACTGCCGTTACCGGACTTCAGGACGTCGATTCTCTCCATTCTTGCGACGGAGAGGGGGAATGCCGACACACAAACTCCACAGTGGTCCGTTGTCATTAGGAGGGTTAATGCTCCGTTGTGCTAAAAGGTTTCACGACCTAAATTCTCCTACGTTGGGGTCTTCGGTCGAGTCACGAAAGGACTCTTACTGGAGAGGGAAGAGAAAGATTTTCTTCTGACCTACAACGAGGGTTAATTCTCACTACCCAGGGTGAAAAGGACAGATGTCTCTTTATTGGGAGAGGTGTAAGTACAGAAAATTAACTACTAGACCCCTCTCTAGTCGATTCATGTGATCTTGGGTCGACAGAAATACCTCTCTTAGTCGTACCGAAGGTCCTTTCTCGACACGAACCGTCTGTCTGACTTCAAACTTACGGTTGTGACAATGAATGACTAAACACTTGCACTTGTTCACTGAACTGAGGATTCGGGACCAAAGACACACAGCTTACTGTCACCATTACGGGTGAAGGGCCTCGTCACCTCCTCACTGCACGGGTGCCTCGGACCGGAATCTACCCGGGATTCATGTACTGTCGATGACTATACAAATTTCAAACCCGTTCAAGAAAGATCCCCATAGTAAGATGTCTTTGATGAAGAAACATTTTTTTTAGGTTTCGTGTTAAGTTCCTCTGTCGACCATCATAGTGGGATGCCACTTTTTACCCAGCATCTTATGTTCGACTGGAGTCTCTATGACTCCCAAAACAAGGCTTGGTGACGTTATTTCGTTTACAGTACTATTTCAACTCAGTGTACCTCAAGAACGTATTTTTCAATACAAATGAGATATCAAACAATTCACACATATCGTAATACAGATTTTCTTATTACCTACATAGACAAAAGTTTATGAAATAACGACACACACGCTTCAACGAAGTCAACACAGACTGAGAAACCCTGGGATCCCTGACATCGGGCGGTTCGAGGAGACAGGTACCCTAAAAGGTCCGTTCTTATGACCTAACCCAAGGGTACGGGAGGAGGTCCCCTTGAAGGACTGGGTTCCTAACTTGGCTGTAGAGAATATAGAGATCTTTACTGTTCGTCCAAGAAACGGTGATCGCGATGGTTAAAAGTTTATTAAATAATGATTTTTTACTGTTTAGTTAATGTTATCATTGTAGTTTTTAGTAACTAGTGTCTAGTGGTATTCTTTATGTTATTATTACTTTTTTAAACTTTATAAGGTTCTTAATGGTTTTACAATGTGTCTCTGTATTTCGTTTGTTTACGACAACCCTTTAACCACGGGTAACTGAACGAGGTATGTTCCAACGGTGTTTGGAAGTGAAACATTTTTCTTTATTCTTTTGCGTTATAGAACCTTTGTGTTACTTTACCTTATATGGACATTACAGGGAATCCCTGATAAAAGAATCCTTTGACTACTGGATCTCTCTCTCCTGACCCTTCTTGAATCGTCCTTCTCCGACGCAGAAATTTCTCCCGGGAATGTACGAAGGGCCCCCCGTGATCACCCTTTCTGGGACAGACGGTCGCGTCCTCTTCATTCTCTACGCCCAAGCTAGGGACCCAGCCCTTCTTAGGAGACCTGTCTCCTCGGACCGTCCGAAGTCAGTCCGCAGCGCTTCTCAACCTGTGTTGATTTTCGCTGAATCGTGTGTGTGTCGTAAATGTCTCATAAGTTTGTTGTTCGGTCTGTTGAGATTCGGGAATCGTAGGTCCTTGAGTGAATTAGGAGGGTTGCTGACGTGAGTTAACTCTGATAATAATGGTAATGCACAAAAGTACATTATTAAACCCTTCATTAATCATTATTATCAAACCCTTGGACTAGGAGTGTCACCAATTCATTAAACGGGATTGGGACGATCAATCACCACCCCGAGTTAAGTTGGGTCTGGAAATCTGAAGTCTCAGGCAAGAGCCTTAGTGATGAGAGACGTCTCGAACACCCTTTCAGTAGAGGGACCCGTGCACCTGTACGAGGAAGTCCTTCTTGACACACCTGGTCTGGCCTGGACATTGTTCTTCTCTGACCCCGACCAAACTCGTCTTTTCTTTGAAGAATTTGTTTGGACTTTGGCTTTCGTAAAAAGTTTGCGTAGTTTATGTGTTTTACCGACCCTTTCCCTCACTAAGGAATTTCTTTACCTTTCTGTGTTCTATAAAAATCCTTAACATCTTACAGCTTATTCTTGACCTATAATCTACTATAATTTCTTAACAAAATTGAAAGAATTCGTACTGTTCCCTTAATACCTGTATCTCTTACACGAAGAAGAATCCGTAGTCCCCGACTTCATAACCAACCACGTTTGTATTCGTACCAAAGTCTGGCACGTAAAATTTAGTAATATTGATCCGCGTTTGTGTAGAAATAATAATTGTATAAGATAAAGTATGTATACAATTTCGTCAATCGAGATGGGGTCTTTGATTATGGTGTAACATTTAGTCAATATGAAGATAATTTTCTATTTATTTACTTTCTTTTTTTTGAAATATACGTAATTCGTAAATGATACCTGGTCTCCGTAAGACCCGTTATGAATTAAAGGAAGAGTATGGTGGTGGATACTCTACCGATGATTAAACTGGTAAGAGATATCCTCTTTGATAAAGGTCTCTCTGACCCCATCTTTACCCTCACTGTGGTGAGTGTGAATGGGGATTGTTGGTGATCGTTTAAAAAGCGAAGGACAAGGGTGTTGAGATAGGAGACGATCTCCAGAATCAAAGTCCCTTTCCTTACGAAAGTGGTCCTCTGTGTTGTTAACAAGGTGACTTGACCTTCAATTCTGTCGGCGGGTTGGTACAACATAAGGAGTACGGAGACTTAGTTATCTGTTTTGTTCCTCAATACCACAACCGAGTAAATTAACTAGGATCGATGGGATAGTAACTCCATTCCTTCTTAGACCCCCTATCCTCTAGGGAATCCCGTGAACAATCTTTCTGATACGGGACGCTAATTCCAGTCACTTTTTGATGTGTTTTAGATTCTGGTCTGGGAAGTGTTTACTTCAAAATCCAGTGGGATGGTCCTTTTCTTAGTACTGATTGACATCTCGAACAACTCCCGTTGCTCTTTTGTCTTACCTATATTAATGTTTATAGTCGACTCAGTACAAGTTGAGACATTGTGGTACCTGGTATCGAACGGTCCGAGGAGACAGGTACCCTAAGAGGTCCGTTCTTATGACCTCACCCAACGGTACGGGAGGAGGTCCCCTAGGAGGGTTGAGTCCCTAACTTGGGTCCACAGGGAGTGACGTCCACCTAAAAAATGGAAGACTCGGTGGTCCCTTCGGGTATTTATGGTTGACGTTGGTACGTTGGACATTAGCATCGATCTTGACCTTAACAGTACTTATGAAGGAGGAATAGAACAGTGTTTATGTAAACACACAGATATGAGTGTAGACTTCTATAATTCGTTTTAGATGAAAGGATAGAAAAGGGGTATAGTGCGTTGTATTCTACATAACTGAAACATAGTCATAAAAAAAAAAATTCCTAGTAACTAAAATGTAGTATGACAAGTTTCATGTCTTATAGTCCTCTCATTTGTAGTGAGTTCCTGAAATGAACGAGAAGCCTCTTTCCTTAATCACATAAAAGTCAACGTGGTCCTATCAGCACACTACAATCATGTTCACACTGGAGTAATAACGGAAATTACCTCTAATTCATACCAAATCCTCTACACATATCGACGGTCCAACTGTTCCCCACCTAAACGCTACCAAGAAAAGTACTTATTCGAACTGACCCGATTCCCTACTGGGGCTATCGAATAAAGACCCACACAGATACCCTCACAAAGTCTGCCTCCAATGATAAACTTAATCATCTGACTGGGTGGGAAACGCGACACCCGTCTGGGTAGGTTAGGAAACTCCAATGTCGTTGTATCACCTCCTTCCCCCGAAAAGGAAAGAGAGAGGTAGAGAGAGAGAAAGAGTATGTCGAAGTCAGAGGTAGAAGAGGACAGGACCTTATAATTTCGAGGACCAGGAGCCCAGATGGTGACAGAAAGACGTCCACCGTCTAGTGCCCGGAAGAGCTGGAGGTCTTGGTTTTGTAAGTTAGGGATACTATTTAGAGAAGCATGCATCTGTATAGTTCTACATAGATTACCCAAACCAAAGGGACCTCTTGGGACTGATTATCCCGGTCTTCGAAATACTCGTAATAAAAAAAGGAATATGGTGGTGAATACTTCACTCTTGGTTGACGTACGGGTAACATATTCACTCTTTTAGAGTCTCTTCAACTTCCGGAACGGGTACGATACACTAATCGTTCGCCTTCACGTCCCTCAGTCCGACCAGACTGAGGTTTCGGGTACGAGTAAGGTTAGGTCCCGCGGTGATGGTCTCGTTCCGGAATTACTTCATGTCGTGACGATCCCAGTCACCGTCGGCGGACTTTCCAGGGCCTCCGGGCGTCCGAGACATGGGGGGCGGTGAGAAAAGTTCTAGAAGAGGACGTCCGAGGAGGTTGGACTATTTAAGGGTTCGCGCATAGTGTCTCACTCCACAGTCTTCGGTAAGTCGACAAACCCTTCAGGGTTGATGTGTCTCTCAATAGAGTCCCACAAAACCCCTCGAGTTACCTACGAGGTTTTGATTAATGGGGAGATGGTCTCCCACTCTAGAATTACCGTAAAAATAAATAAAGGAAGAAAAGACAAAAAGTAAAACTGTGAAAATAAGGTTTTAACCTTATAGTGAAAACCCCAGGGTCTTAAAAGAGAGAACAAAAAATATCGTTCAAGGAAGATGGACATTCTGAGAGTCCCGAAGGGACCGTCGAGTCACTTTTTCGTAGACGGACGGTCACGTCTTCCGTGTCCAAGCTAGGGACTAGGTCCTTCTAGGGTGTATGGTACTTCGGTGATTCGGGTCGATTCGAGTACGCGGTGTTGACGACTCGGACATGTGATTGATCTCGAACTCTTGGTGCCGATGATTCGGGACACGACGTCGATGACTTAGGGCCCGTGGGACACGGTGTCGACGACTTAGGGCCCGTGGGACACGGTGTCGACGACTTAGGGCCCACGGGACACGGTGTCGACGACTTAGGGCCCACGGGACACGACGTCGACGACTTAGGGCCCACGGGACCCGGCGTCGACGACTTAGGGCCCACGGGACCCGGCGTCGACGACTTAGGGCCCACGGGACACGGCGTCGACGACTTAGAGCCCACGGGACCCGGCGTCGACGACTTAGGGCCCACGGGACCCGGCGTCGACGACATAGGACACACGGGACCCGGTGTCGACGACTTAGGGCCCACGGGATCTCGGGTACGAGGCGTTGTTCTCTTCGGTGGCGCTTCTCTTCGGTCGCGGGGTGTTGGTCCTGATCGGAGGGGGCCGAGTGGGGTCTCTTTTCGGGTGTGTCGGTCTGGGTCATGTCGGTTTTAAATTATTTATTTATTTGGGAATAGAAACCCCCTTTTTTTACCGGGTGTCGTTTGTTAGAGTTTTTTTTTTTTTTTTTTTTTTCCTGAGATCACTTCGCCTGGCTTCGTCCAACCAGTAAAAGAAAAAAGAGAGGGTCTTTCTCTTCTTTCTTTTAGCCCAACACGTGGAAAAGGTCGGGGAGGGTGGGAGGAGGACGTCGGACTACTGGAAGGGTTTGGGGTCGAGGCGTGTACCGGCGGAGACGAAGTGCGGGAAGTCCCTCGAGAGCATCTCGGCGTCTCCCCAGTCCTCCCGCGGACCTGCCGCAAGTAGACCGCCCGGTTCCAGAAAGTCGTCCTTGCGCCGTGGTCCGTGACACACGAGGACCTGCCCGACGCGGTAGAGGGCGGAAAAATGAAGGAAATGGGGACACCGGGGGAGACGAGAGGAAACGGAAGGAGCGGGGACGACGACGAGGTCTGAACACGGTCCAGAGTGAGAAGAGGATTTGACCTCAGACCCTCTCTGCGGGGAAGGACTTGTCCCGACCAGCACAAGTCCAGAGGACTTCGAGGAACACGGTCCTAACCCGGTCTCGGCTGCCAGGTAGGCACGAAGAGACTCACTCAGGTGCAAGGTTTCGACTAATCACCCCTCTGTGACCCGTTCCATAAAGAAATGGGACAACTTCAGAGTTGACAAAGTGAAATTTGACCTCCGTTGTTTGGTAGTGTTGCGACATTTCGTTAAAAGGAGGTTAATTTTTTATTTAGATTTTTAATTCTACTTGACCTCTACTATTGACGAGGAGTTGTCTACCAGGTTCATTCCTGTTTTGTTCCACTACGTCCACTCTATAAGGGTCCGGACCGGGTCGGACCGGATTATCTCGAACGAATCCACTTTTCAGGACAGACTGAGGCACTGGGGTACCTGACGTCGGACGGTCCGAGGAGACAGGTACCCTAAGAGGTCCGTTCTTATGACAACGGTAAAGGAAGAGGCCCCTAGAAAGGTTGGGTCTCTAGTTTGGGTGTAGAGGACGAAGACGACGCGACGTCCACCTAAGGAACGGTGACTCGGTGGTGTTATGTCGAATCACTAAGAGTCATCGATAAGGGAATAGAACGATTCCCCGAATCTTTACCCGGTACACTCGATCCCCTCTTCCTTAGTTTACCGAGTTCACCGATTGTGACTTCCCGGCCTTACACGTGTCGGGACAAATCCTCTATTGTTCAGTCTTACAGGTCGGTTCGTGGGTCATGCCGTCCTTTTGCGAGAGTCGGTCGGGTCTCCCTTTCGCTCCGACGAGGGTCCCCTGGGGCGTGAATCTGAGTTCCAATTTTGAACTACGATAAAATCGGTGAGGAGGAGAGGTTTCCGTAGTCCCCTACTCGTCCCAGATACTGTGGGAGAGGGTCGAGTCCGGTGTCGGGGTAACCGAGAGTGGGACGTGATGGGTGGACGTGACGGGTGGGAGGGTTGGGGGAGGGGGGTGGGGGAGGGGGGCCTGTCGACAGTCCGAGAGGTTGACCTGTCCTCCAGTCTTGGACGTTCTTCGTCCTACCGATTTCCTTCCTCCCCGGCCCCCACACCTTCCGCTTCGTTGATCCGTCTCCCGTCGCTTCCGGTCGTGTCCATACAGGGTCCGACCCCTATGCGAGTGGACAAGGTCTTCCAAGAAAGCAACATCGAGACTCTTCCTTTCCTTGTTCTTTTATAAGTATGGGTCACCGAGGTTTGCACTTTCTTTCGTATAAAAACGTTTAAATCTCGACGAGACCAGTAGGGGGTTACTGTGTCCAGTTTAAGGGTGATAAATACGGTGAAAATCCAGTTTCGTACGACGACGACGACGACGACTCAGTGAAGTCAGCACAGGCTGAGACACGCTGGGGTATCTACCGTCGGGTGGTCCGAGGGGGTAGGGACCCTAAGAGGTCCGTTCTTGTGACCTCACCCAACGGTAAAGGAAGAGGTTACGTACTTTCACTTTTGCTTCGGTGAGTCTGAGCGTCGCTGGGGTCCCTGATGTCGGATTCCCCGAGGAGACAGGTACCCTAAAAGGTCCGTTCTCATGACCTCACCCAACGGTAACGGAAGAGGTCAGTTTCGTGCCGGTGGTGGTTTGGGAGAACAATTCAGTTATACGGGGGAATTTCCCCTGTGTTACCGATTATTGACGAGTCGTTTTGTAAAAAAAAAAATGAACAAAACTTAACTATTTTCGTCTGAAGAAAAACCTCTTTCATCGATATCTGTCTTTTCTGATCGACACCCTTAGTTCTAAACCTGTTGTGGGTCCAGTCTCACGGAATTTCAGAGGTTTTACCAGGACTCAATTATCGACTCGGTCCTTTACAACTTTTCACACAGAAGCCCCTTCGGAATCTACAAGTTGTGGTTCCTGACCTTATTTCGGGGTTTACTTTGGGTAGATCATTTAGGGAAGGGGTCAACCGTCTGCGTGGATAAACGGGTCGGAGGTAGGGAAGACACTTTGACTATACCAGTCTACAGTACGTCCGCCTTCTGAAATTAACTTCGACTCAGTGTAATTAATGTAGTGACACGATAGGTTTGAATTAAGGGGACTTCACTGCAGTATTTTGGTCCCGTAATGTTTCCTAATCCCTGGTTTTCCTTCCATCTGCACTTATTCCAAAGGCATACCGGCACTGAGTACAGATTACCAACACAGGGTTTACACCCACGAGTACTGAGTGGGGACCATGGTCGTGGTCGAGGTACACCGGAGGTGTGTACACCCCGAGACTGGACCGGAGGGAGACGACTCTTCGGACTCCGGGGTCCAAATCAGTCCTCACTCCCTTCGGTGTCTGTCCTAAGTGACCCGGTTTACCCTGGACAGTTCCAGACACGGATAGGACATTCTGAAGTTCGAGTGGTTTCAAGTCACAACGGGGGTTTCGTCACGACGAAACCCACGATTACACACGATACGCCTTTTGTTTCCCAAATCACCGGTTTGTATAAACTATTTCCCTAACTAGTTACCCAAAGGAGTGACGTTCTCCGGGAATTGGACGATCACTAGTGACTTGCGAGCGTTTCCGTTATCCAATACGTCGCAAAGAACTTCAAACGACTGGTCCCTTAGGAAACGTGAATACCTAAAAAAAAAAAAAAAGACCGACATAACGTTCGGTACACCCTAGAAACAAGGGGTTGTTCCCTAGTTTGGGAAGGGGCGACGACACCTGCGTGTCATAGTGGGTGACCGGTCCTTTCAGGGGTCCCTTAGGAAAAACTTCCTCTTAAGCACCCCAATCACGAGACTTCTTGTGTAGAGTATTTTCGGAAAAATCAACATCGGAGCGGAAAGTGGTAAAGGGGAACAGTGTTTCTGTCTCTACGGAGACCTGTAAACACAAAGATTGTCAGGTAGCTACAGGTAGGTCTGGTAACTGTCTAAGACGTCGTCTAACGGGGAGTAAGGGCGTGTGTCCAGCTGTATGAAACCGAAGGTGACCTCCTGACGACCTGAAGGGACCACCGAGTCACCCATTTCACAGACGGATGTTACGCCCTCTGGACCCAAGCTCGGGACCCAACCCCTCTAGGGGACCTCTTCCTTTACCGTTAGGTGAGGTCATGATAGCGGATCTTTTAGGGCACCTGTCTCCTCGGACCGTCCGACGTCAGATACCCCAGCGTTTCTCAGCCTGTGCTGACTCACTGAAGTGAAGTCTCCTGACGATTGGGTGAGGTCACAAGAAGGGACCTCTTAGGGTCCCTGCCCCCTCGGACCACTCGACGGCAGATACCCCAGCGTGTCTCAGCGTGTGCTGACTTCGCTGAATCGTCGTCGCCACCGTCGTCGTCTCCTGACGATTCAGTATGTCGTACCGTGGTGACTCTGCCTGTGGAACCTAAGAACTAAGACTACAATGGTGACTCCTTTCATTCCGGGTGCCTCGTCTTCGTTGGTCGACCACTACTCTGTCGATCTCTCTTCGTCACGGTTCTGAGCTGGAGGAGACACGACTCAGAGTCAGGTAGAGTCAGGGTTTTTACCCTTGACGAAGAACCCATATTTATTTACGTCAATGATCAATTAATGAGTTGCTGAATGATGTCAATGATCAATGATTCAACGATGTAACTTCTCACTAAAAATCTAGTCACCCGATGATCTATCCAGATCGTTGTCTCCTTCGTCGATGTGAGTTCACCACGGTTCTCAATCCTCTCCTGTCCGATAAGAAAAGTTTCAGAGGTATTTGTAGGACCCGTTGACTCTTGAATGACGTAATAATAAATTAGACAACCTCCCAGAAAAGGGACATAGTCTCAAGAATCAACGTCTGTCGTCTTGGGTGATATCGGTCCAATTCGGGTTTATCACCAAGTATAACCTATCAGACACCATAGGAGTCTTCCTTGTCTTTGACTGACGTACACTGTGTCTGTCCCTTTTTGTCTTGGTCCCTCTTTGTGGGTTGGAGTGGTACCCAGACAAGACCTCTTGGAGGTGACAGAGATGGGCGTAGCGAACTGGGAATGTTACGAGACGGATTACAGTTTTCTTAAGGTCTCTGGGATCTTCTTGTCTATGGAACTCGTGTACGAACACTCACATAGACGTCTTTAAGTCGTGGAGGGGAACGAGTGAAGTCGTAGACGTAGAGTTCATCTACGTAGAAACTCCGGTTCGATCTAGTGTACACTCCTCCCGTACCGTTGGGTGAGGTCATAAGAACGGACCTCTTAGGGGTACCTGTCTTCTGGGACAGTCCGACGTCAGGTACCCCAACGTTTCTCAGTCTGTGCTGACTCGTTGATTCGTGTCGTGTCGTGTCGTAGTGAGACATAATACCCGATTTAACACAGGGGGAAGGGTTTTAAGTTCACAATTTCGGAATTGAGGTATAGTACTGATGTAAGCTTCTATGATGTAAATTTCTCCATTAATTTCGATTTACTCCAGTATTAGTTAAGTTAAGTCAAGTCAGCGAGTCAACACGAACTGAGAAACGTGGTGGTACTTGGCGTCGTGAGGTCCGGAGGGACAGGTAGTGGTTGAGGGCCTCAAATGGGTTTGAGTACAGATAACTCAGTCACTACGGTAGGTCGGTAGAGTAGGAGACAGTAGGGGAAGAGGAGGACGGAAGTTAGAAAGGGTCGTAGTCCCAGAAAAGGTTACTCAGTCGAGAAGTGTAGTCCACCGGTTTCATAACCTCAAAGTCGAAGTCGTAGTCAGGAAGGTTACTTGTAAGTTCTGACTAGAGGAAATCTTACCTGACCAACCTAGAGGAACGTCAGGTTCCCTGAGAGTTCTCAGAAGAGGTTGTGGTGTCAAGTTTTCGTAGTTAAGAAGCCACGAGTCGGAAGAAGTGTCAGGTTGAGAGTGTAGGTATGTACTGGTGACCTTTTTGGTATCGGAGTTGATCTACCTGGAAACAACCGTTTCATTACAGAGACGAAAACTTATACGATAGATCCAACCAGTATTGAAAGGAAGGTTCCTCATTCGTAGAAAATTAAAGTACCGACGTCAGTTGTAGACGTCACTAAAATCTCCAGCATTATCACCCTGAGATTAGGGTGTTTCGACTAGAGGAATATTCTTCTCTGTGGTCCCGGCACACTCCTGTACCGAACCTCCGCTGGTAGACGTTCGGTTCCTCTCTCCGGAGTCCTCTTAGGTTTGTACGACTGGGAAGCTAGAACAAGGGGGTCGGAGGTCTTGACATTTGTTTATTTAAATACAACAAAGTCGGTGGGTCATACACCAAAACAATACCGTCGGGAATATTGATTATATGGACGTACGTTCCCTCGGACCCTTTGTACCAAAGAGTGAAAAGTCCGGGTTCTTTTGTCTCTCCTTTTATTCTTCTCGGTCAGAGTCTTAGGTGATGAAATAGATTTGTTGTCTGAGAGTTGGCTCTAGTCTTTACATGCTTGTTCCCGAAGGGACCACCAGTCACCATTTCCTAGGCGGATGGTCACGTCCTCTGTGCCAAGCTGGGGACCAGGTCCTTCTGGGGTGTATGACGTCTCGTCGATGTCGGAACTCAGTACAGATGACTCGGACACGCGCTCAGACACGAGACGTTGTTCTCTTCCGTGGTGTTCCTCTTCAGGTACGCGGCGCTGGTCTCTCGTCCGGGGAGAACGACGTCGTTTCTGGGTCATGTCGGTATTTATTTATGCGTTTTAATAAAATTTTTCTTCACATACTTACCTAGGGTAGATCGTTTGAGGGAGGGGTCAACGACTTGTGAGTACAAACCTGTTCGGGTCGGCGGTAGGGGAGACACTTTGACTACGCCAGTCCACAGTGCGAGACCCGAAGAGGGTCTAGGTGGGTTTGAAGGGAGGGAAGTGCTAGGACGGTGGAGGGTGGACCTGGCGCCGGTAGCGACCCAGGGGTGGGTCGATTCTGAGGACTCGTGGGTAGCCGAGTCGTTCCGGGATGCGCGTAGAGGAGAGTGGATGACTTGTCTCGAGACGAGGGACGGTGTGAAGTGTCTATCTTTATGGAGGTCACTTCGTTAATTTTACGGTCCGCTGGTGTGTGTGCGCCACTTTACTTCGGAGCGTGGGGCGTTTTTTATTTCGTAGTCATCTTTGCCTTGTACTCTTGGCTTCTTTTCTCTTTATGTTCGTCAGGTCGGTAAACGAAGTCGCAAAGGGTCTTTGGTACTGCAGTACCTTCAGCCTACACAATACATTTAAAGTAATTGCCTCTTCTTTTCACGTTTGAAGAGTTTCCCTTTGACCAAAAAGAGGTCAAGATGCAATTCTTTACCGAGGAGATCCTAAAGTTCGTCCCCGGCACTCTCTGTGAGCCCTGGCTCCCGAGTCGTCCTAGGGAGCGATTTCTGTGTTGTCGTCTAAGGAATGGTCACAGAAGGGAGACTCGGTTCCCTCATATTAATCCTTCATTAAATTTCTCGTCGTAAGGGTTGTCTGAGTGAAAAGAATTTACACGTATTTAACACACTGAAGTGACAGGTCTTCGTCACGACAGAGAGAAAAGGGAGGGTGACGGTCCACTCATGGAGATCCGAGGGTATGGTGGGGGTAGGTACCTTTGAGCGAGAGGTGGTGAGGGACCGTACGGGAGACAGAGGGGTGGTGGAGAGCGATCTTTCATAAGTGGAAAGGAGGAACATTGGATGGCTTTAGGACTCCGGAGACGTTCCTCCCTTCGTCCTACTTTTCTTTCTTCTCTCAGTGCAGCCCTTCCCCCGTCCCTCCTTCTCATCCCTTCTTCCTCTTTTCCTCCGTAACACTCTTCCGTACCTCCCGCCCTTGTGGTCCTGTGAGATGCGGTCCCTGAAACGGTCCGTCCGAGTGTACATTCCGAGTCAGATTCGGGACCGTGAAGGGACTGTAAAGAGAAGGGCGAAGTCCATTCTCCTAAAGGGCCACGGAAAGTAACGACGTCCATCGTGTCGCCATTTCTTAGGCGGACGGTCACGTCCTCCGCGTTCTCTGAGCCGAAGTTAAGGACCCCGCCCTTCTGGGAAGGACCTCTTCCTTTTTCGTTGGATGAGGTTATACGAACGGACCCTTTAGGGTACCTGTTGTCTCGGACCGTTCGATGACGGGTACCCCATCGCTCCTCAGTCTGTGTTGACTTGTGTGTATAAAGGGAACGGGACTTGATAACGACGGACCGGTCACTCATGGTACGAGAAGGGGGCTGTACGAGAGACCGTGGGATCCGAGACCGTTATGGTTCTTTCTCCTTGAACTGTAAGGAGGTTCGTATGGTACCGTTCGATGGGTCATAGGTAAGAAGGGAGTAGGAATTATTGTCTGGAACCCTAAATAAGTCCCAACGTTACACGAGTCGAGGAGGGACCTTAGGTCCGTTTCTGATTCTTCAGAGAAAGTTCCCCCGATTAACTCTACCTTCCTTATTTAAAAAGGGGCAGGGGAGAAGAAAGAGAGGAACCTTGTATCTGTAGGACCGACCTCCGGGTCGTCGGTAGAACGCTGGGATTCCCATTTTTAATATGGGTTCCTGCCGGTTTCGTCTCTCACTCTTCAGTGTAGGTGTGGTGACGACTCGACGGGCGAAAACCTGAAGGAGTACCTTCTCTTCGTTGGGAAGTAAATTAAAGTCGGTGAGACCACAGGAGAAAATCTACGATTTGGTGTCAGACTATGTTGGCGGTACACCTAAGTACGGAGCCTCCGGAACGTATTGACAAGAGAGAGAGTCACTGAGGAGGGGAGGTCAAGAGGTGGACAACTCGGGCATCAGCAGAAGTCTCAGAGGTTACTGCGTAGAGAGACACACCTTTCGCGCGACCAACGAGTCGACACAGACTAAGAAACGCCGGGGTACCTGACATTGGGTGGTTCGGGGAGATAGGCACTTGAAGACGTCCGTTCTTATGACCTCACCCATCGGTAAGGGAAGAGGTCCCTAGAAGGACTGGGTCCCTGACTTGGACTCAGAGGACGTGACGTCCACCTAATTAACTGGGGAGTTCACTGGTGTACAACAACAAGTCAACGAGTCAACACAGACTGAGACACTGGGGTGCCTGACGTCGTGGACTCCGAGGAGACAGGAGGGGATAGAGGGTCTAAAACGAGTTTCAGGACAGATAACTCAACCACTACGATAGTTTGGTAGAGTAGGAGACGGTGGGGGAAGAGGAAAACGGAAGTCATAAAGGGTCCTTTCTAACTTCGCCGATAAATTATAAACAAATTATTTATACGTCTCTACAAATTATTAACTACTTATTTTTAAGGACCCTTACTTGCTTTTTATTTGACAAATGTATTTTACTGTTATAGGAGATAAGGTCTCGTGACAGAGGAGAAGTCGGAGTTGAGAATCCCCCAGAGGAAACCGGGGTCTCAGGGTTCCCTACTACACCGTAGATTTGTCTGTCCACACAGTCTCTAAGATCAGCTACGACCAACCCGTCATATTGTGTTAAGGATGGTTCCTGTTTTTTTTTTCGTTCTCTTTCTTTTTCTTCATTTTCGTATAAACATTCTCGAACTTTCTTCGTGGATTGCAAAAAGTGTGAACGAAGTTTAAAGGGTACTTTTAAACTTCGAAAAAAGGGGGGATGTAATCTCAACTAAAGTGGGGTTTTACCGAAAGTGTGACCCCACTCGTCGGGTCTTATGGTTTACCCAGAGACGATACTTCTCTCCTCCCCTCCTGTGAGTACGTTTGAGGTACGTTCTCGACCCACCACCCCTCAGGGGCCTTACGGTTTCGTCCACTCTCCTTGACGACGAGGGGGGTCTTTATGAAACCTCGGACGTGACTGTTTTTTTTTCTTACAGGTAGAGTCGTTTACCTGTATATAAGTCGATTCGTCCCTGGTGTTGTTTACAAAGACTCCTGGATTAACATGACCCGTCTCTTGACCCACGACCCCCAAGGTCTTACCGGTGTTCTGTTGAGACAGGAGTTCGGGACAATAGTCTGGGGTCTTCACCCTTGACTGTACTAGAAACAGCGGTAGTCGTAGGAGGAGGACCGGCCCCGACAATAAGGAACTCTTAAGTGACGGATTTCCTACTTCGATTGGATTTTCGTCCACAAACATTCCGTTATACTATTTACTTTATCTTGAAGTGTATACTACGCCATCCCTCCTCCTCTCTTACTAATGGACTCTAATCTTTTCCACATAGGTTCTCCCTCTATAACTCGTTCCAAAACTTCCTATGTATCTTCAAACGGTTGGAATTCGATTCTACGAATCTTTAAGAAAACGGATGTCTTCAGAAATTTATACCAAGACATACTTCCTGGGGACATAAACTTGATTAAAGAGTCCTTCTAAGGAATCTCGTCGTGAAATTTTTTTTAACGGTGCAGTGTACCGTCCGTCCTAGAAGCAAGGGGACTCGTCCCTAGTTTGAACCCGAGGGACGTAACCTACACGTTTCGAGATTGGTGACCTGACGGCTCCTTAAGACCTTGTCGTGAAAAGTTTGTGCTTACACGAACACTTAGTGAACCTTTGGAACAAATTTACTAGGACCTAGGTTTTCAGAACCGACCCAGGATTCTTAAACGTCAGATCGGTGAGGACTACAGACCTGTAGAGAGCAGTTGGTTATTTTCCTCAAGAGTCCGTCACGTCCAGGTGCCCGGTACCTCTTGACCGCATTTCATAGAGTCTACGAGGCTTTTACTCCCTCTACAAACGGTAAAGAAGGTGGTCCTGACGAAGTCCTGGTAGCAAGAGTTGACGTGTATCTTTAGGGACATCTCGGCATTGGTAGGGGTACGGGTCTTGTGTGGAACTTGTCAAAATAGGTTTACAAAGTAGTCCTACGTCCGAAGGGAATACCAGGTCACCAATCCTGAAGCGAAAGGTTACGTGGTCCACGCTCAAGTCAGGGACCAGTCCTTCGATTCTAGGGTGTACGGAGAACCGGTTTTTGTTTTGGTTGTTGGGAAGGGAGTATTTTGTCTTCGTTATAGCATCGTTTAAGTTATTTCTAAATTTTCTTGTTTTCTTACAGAAATCTCCTCCTTGGGGTCGGAACTCTCAAGGATTTCAAGGGACACAAACGCACGAGTCAACGGGTCAGTGAGTCAGGACAGGTTGGGAAACACTGGGGCACCTGACATCAGGTGGTCCGAGGAGACAGGTACCCTAAAGGGTCCGTTCTTATGATCTCACCCAACGGTAAGGGAAGACATTCCTTAGAAGGGTTGGGTCCCTAGTTTGGACGCAGAAGACGTAGAGGACGTGACTGTCCACCTAAGAAGTGGTGATTCTTCGGGAGATTTTGAGGGGTCTGCCAGGGTTTCATGTTCGTCCCGACTCTTGGGCCCGAAATCCGGTCCTCTCGAGGTGACCAGCAAATACTACTGACCTACACTGAGGGGGACGTCTGTGATGATAGAGGGTGTAACCTGTTCGTTTCCGGGTCTTCATTCTCTTAAGAGGATGGAGGTAGGATTGGGGAGGAAGAGTTTCACGCCAGGGATCTGGTCGTCGTCGCCGGGGACCTTCGAACAATCCTTACCTAGTGTCTCACTAGGAAGGGTAGCAGGGATTTTTGCAGCTGTTAGTCCCTTGCCGGGGGGAAGACGCATCCGACGGGACTCGGTAGTCTCTTATAGAGACTCATCTTCGTCTTTTGGCCTCGGGCTCCGGACCCGACTGGGGACCCACGACTGGGGACCCGTTGGGGGCCCGGCACACTCAGTGTCAGACGCAAGATTGGACCGAGGGGGTCAGACAGGGTCGTGACTACCGTGGTCGTCGATACGGGGAGGTCCGCCGGCGCTACGGGCGACTGCTCCACTGCCCGTCTCGGCGTCCGTCTCGGGGTCTACAGTCATTCGGCGTCGTCGAGGACTGGGCCCCCGTGTCTGTGTGCCGTCGGACCTCAACGTTTCCGTAGGCATAACCTCGCAAGGGGGGGCGGAGAGGACCGTACCCCGACAAGGGTGCAAAGAGTACTGTCCACGCCGCGGGTGAAAATAGGGGAGGGAAGGTTTTCGTGGTGCCTGGAAGGCGTCCGGGAAACAAGGGTCTCGCCGAATCGTTTCGTAGGCCCCTCGGCGACACCCTTCGAGAGGCCCGGATTAGGGGCCACCGCCTTCGTCGACCGGGAGGTCGACCCGGGCCCACCACTCCTACGTCCGGGCCCATACACCGAGTCGACCCGTGCGTCGGACACTCCCAGGGGTGGACGCCCCGGCGGTACCTCTGAAGACTCGAGACTTAATATTACCGATGTGTCCCGTCATCCTCTCTATAGGATTGTGTCAGACGAAGATGTAAAGACCCACCAGACTCTAAGACGAAATTTTTTTAATAAAAAACCGACATGACTCAGAAACAACCCCACGTGCCCGGAAGAGATCAACGTCGCACACCTCCGAAGAGAGATCGACACTACGGACCCAACCCCCGAAGAAGAACTCCACGGGTCCAAAGAGGACAATGTCTCGTACCCGAAGTCCTCGATATCGCGTACCTGAACCAACGGGTCGCCACACACGTTAGGATCAAGGGGCTGGTCCCTAGCTTGGGTACAGCGGGGGTACCGTTACGTCTCAGAATTGGTGATCTGGTGGTCCCTTCAGAGCCTAGGACGTAAAGACTACTCGACGGTCCACTAAGAATCCGACGACCAGGAACCTGGGGTGTGACTTATCGTTCCCGAGTCGTGTTGATCAAAGCCTATGAAGGGTCCGGTAAGAACTGACGTGCTGAAACTCTTTCCATAAATTGAGTCCCTCGGAGACAAAGGAACTAACGTTCTACCTTATTATTAGTGACTGAGGGGTCCCGTTGTCCAATGATTCGAGGACTCACTCGCTCACCTCGAGTTCCGGTCCGACACGGAAGGTATTTCGTTCTATGTCTGAGACATTCCCACAGACTCCTCTCAGACACCGAGTTAATGTAGTAATCAAGGTTCCTCGGTACACTGTCGTCCTCAAAGTCTTAGTTTACCTAAACTTACCGAGAGACTCAGAGTCCTTACGGAGACATTGAATACCCGTGGTTTTGAGTCCTACCAAAACAACAATTACTCAATTTTAATTTTTAGAAATTTTATGATCGTGTCCCGAATAATGTATCGTCCGTAAGTTATTTACAATCAAAGGAACAAAGGACCCAATCAAAAAGCAAAAGGATAGAAGGTTTCTTTTACGTTGATGTTTGGTAAATCTCAAAGACCCCTTTTTAGTAAGTTCTGGTACTCGTACTTACGAATAGAGATTTACTGATAATATCAGTCTTAGGAAACTGGTATCCGCTGTACTTGGGGTCAAGGTGTCCGAATTTTCCTATAGTGTAGAGGGAATTGAAATCTCGAAGGGACCACCGAGTCTGCCAGTTCTTAGACGGACGTTACGTCCTCTAGACCCAAACTAGGGACCCAACCCTTCTGGGGGACCTCTTCCCTTACCGTCGGGTGAAGTCATAAGACTGGGCCTCTTAGCGTACCTGTCTCCTCGGACCACCCGATGTCAGGTGCCCCAGCGTTTCTCAGTCTGTGTTGTCTCGTTGATTATGATTGATTGAATTTGACTTTTCAGGTCACCCTAAGTCCGTATCGACCTAGCTCCACAGGTGTGCTATAACAGTCCTCGAACAGAGAGGTGGAGAAAGGAGACGTAGTCGAAGCAAGAACCCGACCGAGAGTCGTAAACCACTGTTTTTGATGGAGATCACCGAGGTCCAACTGTCTGGACCGGCTTTTTCTCTAGGAGAAAGGACTTGTTAGGTCTTTTTCGGGGTCTGCACTGAGAACGACTGTCTAACTCACTACGTGGACAGGGACTCATTTAACGATGTTGGACGAGTCAGGACACACTGTACGACGGGGCCTCCGTCCGGTGGGTTAGTGCCACTGTCTCATCTTCTCACTTCCAAACGATTCCGACAGTATAGTGGCATGGTGTCTGACCCACCGTATCTGTTACCTTTAAATAAGAGAGGGTTGAGACCTCCGACCTTCTGGTTTTGGTTCCACAGTTGTCCCAACCAAAGGGGACCTCCGACACTCCCTCTGACAAAATCGGAGAGAGGACCGACGACCACCAGTGGTCGTCAGGAACCCCAAGAAAGTGAACCTTGACAACAATGACCTGGCTTGAACCTCAGACGGGTGGGCGGTACGTCGTTTCAGTTAAATGCCTGCGGCCCAAGACCACTTCCTTTGATGTCGTAACCGGGAAGGGACCACCAGGTCACCAATTCTGTAATGGAAGATAATGTCCCCTATACCCAAGTCAGGGACGAGTCCCTGGATTCCCTCGATCTGGGGTGTACTGAGTGTCGTTTTTTTTTTGTTTTGTAATTTGTCTTCGTTATCCAGGTATAGTTTTATTTGTTTTTCTTTTCTTTTCTTTCACGACACAAATAACGTCCGTGGTTCGTTCCTTATTCCTGTCGAATCCGAGTTTTCTGAGTTTGAGGAACTACCAAAAGTCCTTTCGTAAAAATTTCTGACACAAACCCCACTCCCGTTGTCCTACGTACGGAAAGAAGACTAACCAACCACTACCCCCGTGTCCCACCACCATGTCCTTTGAGTTCAGTAGTCGGACGACTAAGGTTGGTCAGACTACAGAGGTACGAAGACGAATCAACGGTGAGAGGAGGTGAACCGGCCCGGCCCCCCACCCCCCCCCCGCCCCCAGAATCTAGGACTTCTTATTGAGTCTCGGAAGGCAGTCTAACAATACGTGCAGGGAATTCTTCTCGACCCCGGGACGAAATTACGACTAGATAACGGTAATGAACGGAACAAACTGACGGCGAGGAAAAGGAGACGTAAGGGAGTGAAGGGATGGATCGTTGACGTACTCGGACGAGAAACCTTAAGTCCCTTCCTGATCCTTTGACCTCAGAAAAAGACGTTTCCTCTTTGTCCCTTATGTCTCTCTGAAAACATTGGTTTCTCCGGGGACGTCCCAAGACGAGTAAAAGTTAGAGGAGAAAAGAAACTAAGAGAAGTTAAAACTCCCCTTGTCGATACCCTGTTCTTTCCCTTGTTTCAAAACCTATCTCTTTCACTTTCACTTCAGCGAGTCATCACAGACTGAGAAACACTGGGGTCCCTGACATCGGATGGTCCGAGGAGGTAGGTACCCTAAAAGGTCCGTTCTCATGACCTCACCCCACGGTAACGGAAGAGGCCCCCCTAGAAGGGTTGGGTCCCTAACTTGGGTCCAGAGGGTGTAACGTCCGTCTACGAAATGGTAGACTCGGTGGTCCCTCCGGGAACCTATCTCTCCAAGTAGTTTTTAAGTCATCTTCTTGATCCGAAATCTCCATGAGTCAAAACGACATAGTGGGACAAGAGACGGGGTACAAAAAGACACAGAAGTGTACTGGAAGATAAATGTAGTCAGTGACCTAATCCCGGATGGGTCTAGGTCATACTGGACTAGAATTGACAATGTGGATGTTTCTGGGTCAACGGTGTATTTCAGTGTAAGACTCGTCCTCAGTGTAAAGGTTCACCCTCCTCTGGTAAGTTGGGTTATGTCCACTCTTTGGTCCGTTTTTTTGACCTATGTTTATGGTTTCTGTTGTTTACTGCTGGGTGAGGTCATAGGAACGGACCTCTTAGGGTACCTGTCTCCTTGGACCGCCCGAGGTCCGGTACCCCAGTGTTTGTCAGCCTGTGTTGACTCGTTGACTGTGAAAGCAGACAAAAAAAGTGGTCTTTGATTTCGTACACATACGAAACGTCCATTTTAACTTTTGACTGACTATAGGTATTATGGTGGATTCAATGATTAGGAGTCTAGTATTGTTGTCTCCTCTAGAACTCGTTTAGACAACAGGGTGACAGATTTTTGGTGTCACGGATGAATTGACATGAGCCCTTTAAGGTGTCCCTTGGTTTAAGATGTTGGTTCTTAGCGAGAATTCACCCTTACGAAGAATCTCCGACTCGATTTAAACATTGTTCGTCGGACTTCAGACCTCAAGAGAAGTCCGTTTAAGTGTTGACAAGACTAAAGTGTACACAGACTCTATAAGTCTCGGAATGGGAGGTCCCTTAAGTTGAAGGCAGGAATCTCGGGTCGACGTAGATTTTTACATTTAAAGGAAACACTTCCGTTTTTCAGTTGTTAAAGACTTAGAGGCCGAAGTCCTCCGTATACAAGGTTGTACGGATTCGACCTGGGTTGAGGAGTCTTAATGACAGTGGTTCTAAGATTGGATCAGTGTCTAAAGAAAAGGAGGAATGTCTTATTCTAAGTTGAAAGTTAAAGAATCCCCCTTTTTTACATCCTCTTAAAGTAAATTTCCACCCAAATTTCCACCCTATTTCCACCCAAAGTGACGTCATATTTAATAAAAATTTAAATTTTTTATTGTTTCTACGAATATTTAAATTTTATAGAAGATCGTCAAGACGATTTGGGTGATGTAGTACAATCGTTTCATTGTTGGTGTCTAAATCCTACAGGTTACTTATTCTTTTAAAGAGGTAGCTGTTATTGGTTTTGTTTGTTTTTTTAGATTTACTTTTCTTTTCGTCACCTTTGTCTTTTTTTTTAAGGTCGGTTCACTGTAAAAGGTAAGAGTAAAGGAGTTTCTTCGTTTCTAAAGGGTAAACCACGTCACTATGAGGAACCTTGGACTCCGTGACGTTGTCCCCTGGGTTCAGGGTCCAGACTGAGTGTCACAACGGTGAAGGGTCGACACACTGAACCCTGCTCAGTGAAATGGGTAGGTTCCGAGATAGAGAAGTAAAAGGTTTTTATAGAGATGACAAGCTGACATAAATATATCAACAGTATTGTGAGTTCCCGAAGGGGCCATCAAGTCACCGTTTTTTAGACGGATACTTCGTCCTCGGTGTCCTCAGTTTCCAAGATAGGGACACAACCCTTCTAGGGGACCTCCTCCGGTACCGTTGAGTGAGGTCATAAGAACGGACCTCTTAGGGCACCTGTCTCCTCGGACCGTCCGATATTCCGATGTCAGGTCTCCCGACGTTTCTCAGTCTATGCTGACTTCGTTGAATCGTCAGTGTGTGTGTGTGTGGGTAATTGTGAGTTTACCCAGGTGGGTACCCGTTCTCGAGACTTCTGGGATATTTATAATATCCCCTAATAATAATTTTGATAATTGGTAAATTCGTACACACCGTAGGACGGTCCCGGGTAATTTCGTGTATGTGTTTGTTTTCCTTTAGGAAACGGAGTTTTACTACCAGTAAAAACGAACAAACAAAATTAGAGTCCACACGACTTTAATAGAGTGAAGAGTCGGGTACCTCACACTAGTGGAGATGGGAATTTTCGCAGGTCAGAATAATAAATAAGGGAAAGTCGAGGTAAGGAGTGATGGTAAACGGAGGAGGGACGGATGTCCGTCAATAAAACAGGACAAATTGAGTGTCATAAAACGTGTATAAGGAATTTTCGACATATATAAACGTACGTATATGAAAAATGGATACGTTCGGAACAAATCACAAAGCAAGACGAAGGATTCACTTCGTCTCTCAAGAGTAATACAAGAATTCCGGGTCGATACAACGACAGTATATACCCTAGACAAAGGTGATACACCTACGACTTGAAGTGGACGTGGGTATCGTGAAACGGTCGGACCAAAAGGTCGAACTCCCTGTTGGGAGATGGTACTGTCTATTGAAACGTCACTTGTGGAAGTAAGTTTGGAGGTCGATGTCGATGCTTGGTCGAAGGTTCAACACACGCATGAGTCAATCGAACAAGAGGTCAGGTGAAGGAGGGTCGTCATCTCTTCCGTGGACATAAAGGGTAGGGTGGTGTGGACCGTAATAGGTCGAAGGATTGTCTGTATATCACATCAGATTGTCTGTATTGAGACGAAAGAACTGATACGGTTTCGGAAACTGACACACCTAGTGTTATTTGACACCTTTTAAGAAGTTCTCTACCCTTATGGTCTGGTGGACTGGACGGAGAACTCTTCGGATATACGTCCAGTCCTTCGTTGTCAATCTTGACCTGTACCTTGTTGTCTGACCAAGGTTTATCCTTTTCCTCATGCAGTTCCGACATATAACAGTGGGACGAATAAGTTGAATATACGTCTCATGTAGTACTCTTTACGACCTCACGTTCGTGTTCGACCTTAGTTCTAACGGCCCTCTTTTTCACTTCTCCTTGATTTTTCGGAGAACTACTTTCACTTTCCCCTTTCACTTTTTCAACCGAATTTCGAGTTGTAAGTCTTTTGCTTCTAGTACCGTAGACCAGGGTAGTGAAGTACCCTTTATTTACCTCTTTGTCACCTTTGTCACAGTCTGAAATATAAAAACACGAGGTTTTAGTGACATCTACCACTGACGTCGGTACTTTAATTTTCTGTAATGAGGAACTTTCCTTTCAATACTGGTTGGATCTATCGTATAAGTTTTCGACTCTGTAATGAAACGGTTGATTCCAGGTAGATCAGTTCCGATACCAAAAAGGACACCAGTACATACCTACACTCTCAACCTGACACTTCTTCCGACTCGTGGCTTCTTAATTACGAAAACTTCACACCACAACCTCTTCTGAGAACTCTCAGGGAACCTGACGTTCCTTTATGTTGGTCAGGTAAGACTTCCTCTAGTCGGGACCCACAAGAAACCTTCCTTACTACGATTTCGACTTTGAGGTCATGAAACCGGTGGAGTACGCTTCTCACCTGAGTAACCTTTTCTGAGATTCCGACCCTCCCTGACCCCCCGTCCTCTTCCCCTGCTGTCTCCTACTCTACCGACCTACCGTAGTGGCTGAGCTACCTTCACTCAGACTCACTTGAGGCCCTCAACCACTACCTGTCCCTCCGGACCTCACGACGCTAAGTACCCCAGCGTTTCTCAACCTGTGCTGACTCGCTGACTTGACTTGTCTGTATTTCCCTATAAAATAACAACAAATTAAAAGTAGATTGACCAAAGATTACTGTACTTCGTAGAGGACTACACAAATAATGAACCCCACCCCCCTAAGAAGAGGACTGTTAATAGACAAGTGTAGGAGGGGGTAAAACAATTCTCAACGATTAAAGAAGGACGACTAAACTTCTAAGGAACGCATAGGATCTGTATAGGAAAGGGTAAGACATCAGATTGACACGGGTACCACTGAACTACATTAGTCAGCAACCTTACATTAGTCTAAGTAGAGAAAAGACGGCACGCCAAGTGTGAAAGACGATTTAGAAAGAGTGGTGGGGGTGTCGACCAGGGGTATAGAGGGTCGGAATGTGGATTATGGAACAGGACCGACCGTTTCGAGTGGAACACCAAAACTTCCTCCTTTGTCTGTCTTGTCCAAGGTAGAACTTTCGTCCTGAGGTAGAACCCGGCCTGACACCTGAACGGGACATAGATACCTTTGCTGTATGGTTGACCTTTTAGTCTGGGGGGCTCACCTTCTCGGGGTCCCGAGTATGGATCTGAGAGGTAGCGGACTTTTTTTTATGGCATTAATAGACGCATTGGATTGTCTTAGTATTTAAGATAATACGAATAACCTCATATTGGTGTCCGGATCACTAGTAACAGGTGACGATTGATGGATCCGAATTCCGTACGCTTAGTGCCCAATTGAAACTAACATAGAAAGAAAAGGAAACAAGTCTGATCAAAGTCCCTTAAACCCCTCCATCCAAACCCGTACATACGAATCCCATATATTGCAAAAGTGTTTTTGACCAGCCCTAGGAACCGATTCTCCTCTGAGACGGAACTCGGGTGGCCACATTATTTCACGTGAGGTGATAGGCGCGACAGGAAGACTCACGCAGACAAAGGGTCTTGCGTACCGATGTTGTCAAAGTTGAGAGGACGACCGATTTTTTACTTTAGGTTCGTGAACGAGAGAGTATGTCCTGGGAAACGTTGGATTAGGACTTGCAAGGGTGGAGAAAAGACGATGTAATCGGGGGTGAAGGTGGGGTGGGGAGAGGACGATCGGACAGAACGTATGCAACAGGTGTGAAATTATCTGGGTGTAAGAGGAAGTGTCGTCTGTTTACATTTCTACGAAAACTTTGTCCTCCCTTCCGCCGTCCCGTGTTGAAGACTTTCTTACTGTATCGGGGTTCTATATGGTATTTGGTTAATTTTCGTCACCCAGGGTCTACCGTCTGTTAAGTTGAAACTAATCTGGAACTAGGAGATAGTCATTCGATTTACTATATGAGGCTCCGTGGTACTGTCAAGGTTCCATGGTGGTTTTCTGGTTTTTCACCCGTCATCGGGTCGAGGACCTTTAGAGGTGGTGAAGGGGTTTTATCGACCTGATTAGGAGAGTGAGTAATCGGATACTTTAATGGGTCGGGTATTTTTACTTGGTGTGGTGTAAAACTGCACCGGTCTGAGTGGTAGACTCTATCAGGTGTGGGACAGACACCTCACACAAGGAGAAGTTTATTTAGGCGAGGGATGGATAGTGAAACAGAGAGTGACTTAAGAAAGACGTTACTCTGTAGTTCTCGGACTCGAAGTAATCCAGGACTCTGGTCCGTGAGACCCAAATTGGACCCAAGTTCAGGGTCGGTGTACCTAAGTTCAGGGTTAGACTCTGTTTGCCAAGGTGAAAGTTGACAACGAAAACGAAAACACATGGACCCTCAGAAAGAGGATCAGTCATCCGGCAGTTGTAAACGTGTGAATTGCTTACACCAAAGACGAAGTCTTTTGTCAGGTTTACCGGGGTGGTGGACAATGACACTCACATCAGCATTAGTGTCTCATTACATGTCTTCTTATTGTGAGTGTAGAGGTAAAAGGTCCAGTCCTTCGGCTCAGAGCAGTTTCTTTTTACCCCGACCTGTACAGAATGACTACCGTTCTGTCTAAAATAAGTCTGAAGAGGTATCTCCTGTCTCTAAGGTGGCATTTGTCCAGTCGAGGTCGATTATGTTTCTATTGACTCCAATTACCTCTTGTCTCTCCCTCAGTCTTTTCCTCCAATATCCCTTACTTTGCTCCATTCTTTCTTCCTTGATCCACCCAATATCCCTTTTACTCGTTAATGTCTTCCCCTACTTACCTCTTAATGACCTTTACCAAACCTTCTCATCCAACCCTGTTACACCTAAAACGTTATACTGTTGTAACGTGAAAGAACTCGTTCTTAAGTCAGGGTCCCGTCCCCAGTGGAATTCCGCTAGATTACGTCTACCTTCGACCCGACTTCAAAGGATCGACACCGCAAACCGGTTCGGGAAACACGACGTCTCTTAAATGACAAGTCACCAATCCAGTACGTGCATATCGACGTGTTCGTTGTTCCGTTTCGGACCTAAATTTTCGTTTGGACGGACTGGCACTGTGGGTTTACGCTGGGAACAAAGACCGGTCATGGACACTTAAACGACTCTTTGTCTAGACCCTACACCTTCGGAACCTTCGTCCTCTCTCCGTGAGTCGACCACTCCGACGGGGTTAATGGGAGCCACAGGACCCAGAGGAGACAGGATTCCCTCACCCTTGTATTTTCGGTAAAAATTTTCAGTGAAAGGAGACCTCTTCCCTTACCGTTAGGTGAGGTCATAAGAACGGACCTCTTAGGGTACCTGTCTCTTCAACCCCCGATGTCAGGTACTCCAGTGTTTCTCAACCTGTACTGACTTCACTGAATCGTGTATCCGTGCGGTGATTCACCCTTTGTGTGTGTGTGTGTGGAGTACCCTTTCAACCTCACTAATTCACATTCTCTCACATTCTTGATCTACGAAGAACTACCTTCGTATTAAACCCTCTTTCGAATTTGAAAGGAAGTGCTTCGTACCGTTGAGATTCTTCAAAGATCTTCATCGGGAGGGTTTGCGGTGGTGGGACTCTATGTTCCTTGAGAGGCTCATCCAAAACCGTTTGTCGTGTCAAGACCCTTAGTGGACTTTAACCGGTACCCCGTGAAATGACGTTCGGTGTGGGAGTCGTTTTTCTCTGTAATCGTCGTCACGAAAGACACCGTCTCTTGTGCCCCAACTTTGGAGCTCAGGGGGAGCCTCAGATTAAATCTATTAATGTCAAGTGGAGGATCCTGAGAGGGACGCCTATGTAGACCGAAACCAACAGTAGGAATGAAGACAAGAGGGTTTAATGCCCCGTCCCGTCCTAAGATTCCGACTCGGGTACTGTCCCTTTTGTGTCCTCCCTTCCGCCGGAGGAGATGGTCGATTGTTCAGGGACAGACTGTCCTAGTAAAACGAGTCTCGTGTCTCGTGGATGTAAACCATATTGTAGTAGCCTTTTTACTCGCTCAAAAAAGGTAGCCCGTCTGAAAGAGTCACTCTTGGGGAACGTCGCAGGACCCTCGGGTCCAAGGGTCCAAGACCTTGTGGCCGGCAGGACTGAGTCTCTGCCGTCGGTGATCTTGTAGAACACCCTCGGTCTACGGCACCCAGGCTGGGACCAAGGGACACGGTTCGGAATGCCGACAGTACGGAGGGAGAGCCCGTCAGTACTCCTCCCTGACTTAAGTGCGTTCCGGGACTCCCTCGGACGGGCCCTGTGTGAGTGTCGGGGGCGCGAGTGGGTAGGTGGGCTCTAGGTCGACGGTCGGAGACACTCGACCCGACCCCGGTTACAACGTCGGTAACACTCACTGCTGTCGACAAGTACACACACACATATGGGAACTCCCGAAAGGGCCACTGAGCCGCCATTTCTTGAACGTACGTCGCGTCCTCTGGACCCAAGGTAGGGACCCAGCTCTTCTGTGAGACCTCTTCCCGTGCCGTTGGGTGAGGCCAGAAGAACGGACTTCTTAGGGTGCCTGTCTCCTCGGACCGCTCGATGTCAGGTACCCCAGGGCTTCTCGGCCTGCGTTGACGTCGCTGTCTCGTGTGTGTGTGTCTGGGGGAAGCCCCACTCGACAACGACGTCTGCCTGTTTGACGCTCGCGAACCGTGCGTCTCCCCGGCCCCCCAGCCCCTACGCGAGGTGGTCCGTGACCGACGCCGCAAGACCCGGGGAGAGGAGGCGGAAGACACGGAGGTAAAGGGGGTGACTTTTTACAGTGTCCAACGTATCGAGTAAAGAATTGCGGGTTGAAGGTAAGATTCTGAAGATCGGTGACGGATCCGGGCCGATTCCTAAGAAGGTTCCAGTCTAAAATATTAGTAGTGTTTCACACTACAAAAACAGAGAGACCCTTTGTTTTGAAGGATCTTACTTCTGATTGTGCGCAATGTAGTCGATATGAAGTCCTTTAAGGGACCGCCAGGTCGCAAATTCTGAGACTCGAGGGGCACGACGCCTACATCCAAGCTAGGGACCGACCTCTAGAGTCTCGGGTGTGCAGAACTCCGGGTTTTTGGGTTTGTCCTCGTCGTAACATTGTTTAAGTGACTTCTGAAAATTTTTGACCAAACACAGTTTTTTTTATAAAATTTTCTCATATATGAAGTTAATTAAAAGTTTTTAATTTTTACTTATGATTTCTAATTAATTAGTTAATCTTATTTTTCTGATTTTACACTTTAATACCCGTCCACTGAGTCCTACCAACGAGAGAACGAAACACATGTGCGGGACGAGCCAGTCGCGGACGAAGCGGCTATGGACGAGGGGACTGACTGGACGGGGTCCGGGGTCGATCCTGACAGGGTCGACATATAGTCTTGAGAGGTGAGGGGAATAGTTTCCCCGCCACTCTCCGCACGGGGAGACGACCAAAGGACCATTGGCCACTCGGTTGGACTGTAAAGGGGGTCATTGGTGGGATAGGGTGGGCACCCTCGTTTCTGACGGTGGCACAGGATGGTCGGACTGTCGGTGACACAGTCGCCTTGAGTCACCTCCGTCGAGGTCCTGGGACGAAGTCCTTCGACCCACATTCGAGGGACTGGGCACTTTGTATCCACAGAGACGGCGGTTGAGGACCGAGAAAGAAGACCGAACCTCAACCCGTGTGTGTCCGGCACGTTGCACGCCGGGCTGTCTTTGTCTGGAGGTTCTCGGAGCGACTCTGACTCCTGACTCCTACTCTCTACCTCTTCAGGAGTCCGGCGGACTGTTCTCTACTCCCTCTTTCCGGGAAGCGGTCCTCCGTAAGGTGTGTAGTCCTTGCCTTCCCCCGTAAGGTTCCATGATCCCTTGGACTGCGGTAGCGACGGTATCGAGTTTCTGGCAGGTTCTACCTCTTCCTGGTCGGTTCTACGGGAGTCCCTCGTGCGAGGACTGAACACGAGTCGTAACCTTTTGAGTCACTGTTGGTCGAATCTGTCAGCTAGATTCGTAGTGACTTTAGATGATCTCAGACACGTCGGAAGGAGTGGACCCCCAACCCCGGACTCTCACTTTCCCTCCCTCGATCTGAGACTCCTGTCCTGGTTCCGGTTCCTACAATCGGTTCCCCGGCCGACGGATTCAGTCGACTCCTTCCGTCCGCTGGAACTCGACCTTCCACCTACGAGTCCGAAAGTCTGCGTAGACATGGGTCGGAAAGTCCAGTGTGTCGTCGTCCCTCTGTGTTTACGGAGGTCCGTCCCGGGAGGTCTCTCCTCTCCTGCGTCCAGAGGAATCTTACCGTTACTCACCGGGTCGGGAGTGACCGGTCCCGACCTCGGACCCTCCTCCCCCCGCCCGTGGTCTGGGAGAGTGTCGTCCGACCGTCGGCGGTCGTGTGTGGTACATTCGTAGCCCACCTTTGCAACGTTGACGACACACACGCACAGAGTCGAGTCGACCCAGGTAAGCCAGGGTGGGGTCCCTCCTCCCTTAGGCGTCCGCATCCTCCCCTTTCGTAGCATTGACAGGTTGGAGTAGAGTCCCAACTAAGTCGCGGGAGACCATGGATCTTTTCACGGGGGTCGGGTTCGAGTCAGGGGCTCGGCCTGTCAGACGAGTGGGTCTAGCACCAGGACAGACGGCAGAACCTGTTCCGGGAAACGGTGAGGGTCGTCGGGAGAGTTTTGACACTGTTGTTGTGAACGGAGGTCCACACACTCTCTGTCTGGACCTTTTGTGTGCCCTTCGAGCCAGTCTTAGATGTCCCGTCGTCCTGAAGGGACCATCAGGTCGCCGATTCTGAAGGGAAAGGTTACGTCCCCCCCGCTGTCCAAGTTAGGGACCAGATCAGCATTTCTAGGGTGCACGAAACACCGGGGCTTTTTATATTCTTTGTCCTCGTTATAACATTGTTTAAGGTGTTTCTGAAAATTTTACCAGGTGTAATTCTTTTTTTTTTTTTGAAATTTTTTCGTTGTGTTTACGTTTTCTCATCTGTGACAGAAGAAGAGTAAGGAGAGACTATACGGGTGCCACGACACGAATCAGCGAGTCGTTCAGGCTGAGGAACACTGGGTACCTGCAGTAATCGTATGTGTGTGTCTGGGTCTGTGTGTGTGTGTGAGCACGTGTTGGACATGAAACGGTGAAGTCGGGACGACGGGGGACGGGCGGTACCAGGGGAGATAGTCACTCACCGGGGTCGTAGGTAGGTAGGTCCTGAGTCGAAGGTCCCTCGGGAACGACTGTGGTGAAGGTGAGGGACCAGGTCAAAGTTTAACACTTAGGTCACCTTGGGGGCACACACACACCGTGTCAGTACAGGTTGAGAACGTCGGGGCACCTGCCATCGGACGGTCCGAGGAGACAGGTATCTTAAGAGGTCCGTTCGTATGACCTCACCCAACGGTAAGGGAAGAGGTCGCGTAGAAGGGCTGGGTCTAGTTTGATGTATCGAAAATTCAAGGAGGAGGACGAGATTAGATCTCGTGGTAGGAGAGAACGGACCCGACAAGGTAACCGGAGGTTCGACCAGGGGAGACGTAGAGGAGGAGACGGTCTCAGTCGAAAGGTCCTTTGTGTAGACTAGCGTGGTTGAGGAAGTTTTTGGGAAGATGTTCCTGAAGGGACCACCAGGTCCCCAATTCTTAGGTGGAACGTTACGTCCTTTGCACCCAAGCTAGGAACCAGTCCCTTGATTCTAGGGAACACGGTACCTCGTAGATTCAGGTGTGTCACTTTGATGACTCGGTCGTGCGGTGTCGACCTCTGAGGCACACGGTGTCACTTCAAAACGGGGACACGGTTTTGATTCTGGGTCACGTCGGTCCAAAATTTTTACGGAAGATGTCGAGTTCTACCCCAGTTCGTCCCGGACCCCTCGGACGGAGGCGAAGAAGAGTCCGGAGTAGAGGAAAGCGGAAGGACTGACGACGGGGTACCCAGAAGGTAGTCTGAGGGTTTCTTCCCGTTGCGGGTTCGGGAGACAAGTCCGGCTGGTGTCCCCGGGTCCCCTCTGGTGTCGTGTAACCGTGTCCGGGACTGGAGGCCGAGTCGTCTTGTCCGGGGTCCGTCGGTCTGCGTCGCGCCCGCGGGTGGACGAGAGTTCCTGCCCCAGGACTACTTGACGGGGACGGGAGACGAAACCGAGTTCGGGTCTTACAGAGACTGTGTCGTCGAACTTTAAGAAGTCGCGAAATTTGGACAACTTAGACCCCTGTCGAATTAATGCCGGTCTCTTTAAGGAGGTATTAAAAACTCGGGTAAATCTCAAACTACGAATCTTTCGTTTGAGAAATAAACGAGTCTCACTCTCACAATTTTTCGGGGGTTGTCTGTTGTCCCGATAACTACTCGGGCCGGGCGAGGGAGGGGAGAAGACCCGAAGCGTCCAGTCGAGCTGCACAACCAAAAAAAACCAGACACAAAACAGGAGCAAAAGTCTCAACCAGGTCCTTTTTTCTGTTCTGACTGTTGAACTTTTCTCTTACCGGGAGAGGGGGAGGTCAGACCTTCCCGGTCGTAGTGGAACCGTTAGTCGGTCGGACTAAATTACAGGAAGGATTACTACCCTTTCCCGACCACTAATTTTTGGACGTTTGTTCTAGGACAGTCCTCCGCACCGTTCGGGTTCCCTTTAGGGCCCCGACGTGTCTCCCCCGAGGGTCAGAGACGGTGGGGGCCCCGGGGGTAGTCGTTTCAGTCCAAACGGTGTTTTGATGTGACGTGAGTGAGTGTGGTTCGGAGTCGGTGATCTACTACCATTTTGACCCGATGTGGGAGCTATCACATCTGGCATCCCTTATCGGTCCGGGGACCGTTCCTTTAGCTCTCAGTCTCCCTGGGTCGTTTCTCCATAATGATCCCTCGACATAGTAGTGATTCGTCGGTCTAACGTCCATCTCCCCTCCGTCTGGTCCCCCGTCTTAAGGTGCAGGCGTGTCTCTACTTCCGTCACACGTTCTACCTTCCCCCCTTGGTTCCGGTCCTCGGGGGTCGTTCGACGTGTGGGTAGGTCCATCCCGTCTTACTTACCTACTTTTATCGGAGCCGGACAGTTTTCGATGGAGGTTCTCAGTGGAACCTTCCGTCGGGACCTCTTATCGTCACAAACTAACTGTGTGGGGTGGGGTTCCGTGTCGGAGCGAACGTCTTAGACCGTATTAAGGAGTGCCAGATTACTCCAAACACCTAAAATAGCTAAATTCCCCCTTTTCGACGTTAAGTGAGAGGGACTCGGGACGACCTCCCTACTATCGGGTCGCCCCCCGCCCCCCTCCGTCCCCCTTCCATTGTCGCACACGGTCCGACCCCCTTCCCTGGGGCCATCTGTCTGTCGGAACTCTTCTACGAATTAGGAGACTCGGAGTAGAAGTGGAGACGTGTTCCGCTCCCAAACTGGTTCGAAGAGACAGAGGGCAACCGAGGAACCCTCGACCTCTCTTGCAAGGAAACCCAGGACGGTTAGTCCAGAAAGAGAAAATGCCGAAGTATAAGGAGTATTCGACGGAAGCTACAAGTAACGACGACGACGACGATTCAGCGAAGTCAGCACAGGCTGAGACACGTTGGGGTGTCTGCCGTCGGGTGGTCCGAGGGGATAGGGACCCTAAGAGGTCCNAGTGGAGACGTGTTCCGCTCCCAAACTGGTTCGAAGAGACAGAGGGCAACCGAGGAACCCTCGACCTCTCTTGCAAGGAAACCCAGGACGGTTAGTCCAGAAAGAGAAAATGCCGAAGTATAAGGAGTATTCGACGGAAGCTACAAGTAACGACGACGACGACGATTCAACGAAGTCAGCACAGGCTGAGACACGTTGGGGTGTCTGCCGTCGGGTGGTCCGAGGGGATAGGGACCCTAAGAGGTCCGTTCTTGTGACCTCACCCAACGGTAAGGGAAGAGGTTACGTACTTTCACTTTTTACTTTCACTTCAGCGAGTCAGCACAGGCTGAGAAGAGCTGGGGTACCTGACGTCGGGTGGTCCGAGGAGGCACGTACCCTAAAAGGTCCGTTCTCATGACCTTACCCCACGGTAACGGAAGAGGTAGCTACAAGTAATGGCACTAATTTAGGATAAAGGGGTTTTATTTGACACTCGGAGACTCTCCTCGGGTCGTCTCAGACTGGATCTGGGTCGAGACTCAGTGTTGTTTCAGGATGAGAGTACTCACAGACACACACACAATCAACGAGTCAGTACAGACTGAGAAAAATTAAGGTACCTGACATCGGGTAGTCTGAGGCGACAGGTACTTTAAAAGGTTCGTTCTTATGACCCCACTCAACGGTAAAGGAGGAGGTCCCCTAGAAGGTCTGGATCCCTAGTTTGGGCACAGAGAATGCAGAGGGTACGACCATCCGTCTAAGAATTGTTGACGCGGTAAACCTTTCGGGACAATTCACAGATGCCCCGTCATTTTTGGTTGTGGTGGAGATTGTGTCTACTGTCAGGGTTCCCATTCCTCGTAATGACTCTCGGCTTGTGTCCGGCCTATGTCGTACCTCCTGGCAGTCGGGGGAGGGAATTAGGAGTGTCGTCGTGATGTTTCAGAGAATAAAAGGGTAGATTGTGAGTTCCTTTTGACCCCGTGTCGTGATTGTTTAGAGTGTCGATCCTTCACACATTCGGTAAAAGTTGGGGTTTTGGGTATAAGTCTCGAAGATGAGTTATGATGGAGGGGTTTTGTTTTGTGTTGTGTTACGGTCTTTTTTAAGTGTGCTCGATGTGTGCACAGTGGATCGAAAACGACACATTGTTCGATGGGGTCTTTGGGTCGAGTCGACGATTTCGTCATGAACAACAAAGGGTGCTAAGACACCCATCTGACCCACTAAGAAGACCCGACCCGACCGAGTCGGTCCTGACCCACCGGATCCTACCAGAACCGAAGACCCAGACCACAACCGTGTCATAGTCGACCCTACTGTCCTCGTTGGAACTGTGGGTTGTTCGATCGGACGTGGGTAAGTACACCGGCACTGGGTCCCAAGAAGTTATTCTCCCGTTCGGAGTTGTGTGTCTTCGAGACATTACTTTAGTTATCTTATAACATCTAGTTAATATTAAGTTAAAATTTTTCTTCAAAATATTCGATGCAATGGATGTAGTGTAAACTATTACAGTGTGTCGGTTCCGGTCTGAGTTCTCCACCTCTTTATCTAGCGAACGGAACTACTCTTCTGTTCGTTTCAGTATAGTGGATGTCCACATGGTCTTACCCCCGGTAAAAAGTGTCAATCGATGTGTATGGGTCTCCACTCGTACGTACACATACGTGCGTATGTGTGTGTGTGTGAAAGTGTCCGGTTGTCATGAGTTCGTAAATCACGCCACGGGGTGGATCATCTGTGGGTGGGTAAAAAAACAAAAAAAAAACCGACGTGACTCAGAAGGGACTATGTGTCCCCGAAAGAGGTCGACGTCGCTCACCCCGAAGCGACGGGAGACACCCGAAGAGTAACACCGCCGAAGAGAACAACGTCTCTTGTCCAAGGTCTCGTGTGTCCGAAGTCGTCGACGGTGTGCCTCCGTGACTTCGACACCCGGGTCCTCGACACCCGGGTCCTCGACACTGTGACCCCGAATCAGCGGACCCCCGTATACTTTAGAAGGGTCTGGTCCCTAGCTTGAGCACAGGGGATGTAACCTCTCCTTAAGGATTGGGGACCTGGTCGTCCCTCCCAGGACGGTGGGTCCGTAAATAAAACTACTGTCGGAGATAATATTCTGAGTTCAACAGGACAGTCGACTGGTCTGTAAATATTCGGTTTCCTAGTGTACTAAGAGTTTTGATGAATCCTCTTTCTGAATCTAGTTCTAATGATTAAAGAAAGTGAACCTGTGACTAGTGACTCTATTGTCGTCCTCAGTGTTTCCTTTCCAAGAGGAAAAGTGACCTTTCCTAACATTACGGTGACGATGCTAGTGCGGGTACTTTACGAGTGGGGAGTGAGGGAGAGTCGTTGGACGGGTCGTAGAGAGGGACGGACAGTTTTCGTAGAGTTCCCATACGTGATACGGTCCGTGGGTGACAGGCAAGGGGAAATAGGGATACTGGTCTAGGAAGCAAAGTAGACCCCACGTCACACGACGGGGTCTGACGGAAGGGGGACCCCGTCGGCCCCATGTGTCAGTGCCGGACTTCCCGTGTCCCCTCCTCGACCCCTTTTCACACGTACGAGGACCGGGTCCAAGGACACTGGTTGTGAGGGAGTGCCGGGGGAAGGACGACGAAGGACGAAGACCTGACGTTACCGCTGTTCGTCGGACTCCCTGTCGGTGGTGGGTCCTGGTGTCTCGGTGTTGGAACTTGTGTCTCTCCTTTCCGCGTCTCGAATTTGAGAAGTTTCGCGGAGACTCGGTGGCGAGGTCGGGGACAGAGGAACAATGTGTTCTGTGTGTTCAGGGAATGAACAGGTTCAGTGGTGTATACCGTAACTTGAGTTATATAGGTTTCGGCTTGAGTGCTAAAGGGGGCTTTGACCAGGAGACGGTCGGAGACGTGTAGACGTTCGGTCTTTATTCCAGGAAATACTTAAGGAGTCCGAGGGGTCCACCACGATCACCATTTCTTGACCCGACGGTTATGTCCTCTGTATTTTCTGAAGTCAGGGACCCAGCCCTTCTAGGGGACCTCCTGCCGTACCGATGGGTGACGTCATAAGAACGGACCTCTTAGGGTGTCCTCTCGGACCGCCCGATGTCAGGTACTCCAACGTTTCTCCGTCTGTACTCACCTCGTTGAGTCGTGCGTGTGTACTTAAGGGGTGGAGGAACAGGAGACGTGACTCTGCCCATCTAGTAGAGTAGAGATAGAGGAGGTGGAGGGGGCTTAAGTAAAAGAGGGATCACGGTGGTCTCAGTAGAAGAGGTTCGTGTCTAGAAGAGTCCAGTGGCAGGGGGTGGGGGTGGGAGTGGAGGTGGGGGTCCGGGGGGGAGAGGGGGGGGGGGCCGTGACGGTGTCGGGACGTCCCGTGAAACACGTGAATTCTCTTTCTGACCGTAGAAATGGGCCGGGGAATGGAAGAGGGGTGCAGAGAGGAGAAGGCCCGAGAGATGTCAGAGTGGAAAGTCAGGTCACGAAGAGTCTGAGCAGGGTACAATCTCAGTGACCTGAACAAATTATAAATTGACTTAGTGCCGGAGATATACACATTGGGCCCGTAGTCATGAAAAACTCCGAGCGATCCACTAAAGTCCCACGTCTGTTTAAACCCTTGATGCAGAGGAATCGGTCTACCACGGGTGGGGTGGACGAGTACCCGAAGTGGGTAAAAAGGAGGACGGACCTGGGGGTGTGAGGGAAGGAGGCTGTGGAAGAGTTGGAAGAGGAGGAAGTCGACTGTCGAGTTTACAGTGACAGAACTCCTTCGAAGAGGTTCGGGGGTTTGATCCAGTCCACAGGGACGAGGTTTGAGAGTCTCGGACACCGAGAGGAGGTCTCACGAGTGACGTCAACCAGTTATATGAAGATAAAACACTACTAAGTGAGTTGTAGACAAAAGGGGTGGTCCGAAATTCGAGAGACTAGAGTTCAGGAAAGACCAAAAGGACAGGTGACAGGACCGAGTAATCCCTACGTTAGGAATAAACAACTTATTTCCCTACGAGTCATAGTGGAGGTGGCACATCTACTCCTGAGTCTCTACGATTCAGATTTTAGGGAGAAAATCACACATTGTTTCTTTAGGAGTTCCGGTCTACAATCGTGAAAAGATTCGGTCCCTAAATGTTTGAAACCGATATAGCTGTAGTGGACCTCCGAACCATTGTGTTTAGTGACCCGGAGTCGGGGTCCCGCAGACGACGTCATCCAGACCCCTCTCCGGGTTATTAAGTGTAAACCCAGTTCAAGTGTCTACGGTTACGACACCCAGGTCCCTGGTGTGGACTCCTGGTACCTGGTTCGTTGGGAGAGAGGGTTGGCAACCCACGTAAGTCACTGTTCCTTTCGGTCTCACTTAGGTTTAGGTGAGATGGTTGGCAACCCACGTAAGTCGCTGTTCCTTTCGGTCTCACTTAGGTTTAGGTGAGATTCTCGACTCGCAAAAGAAAAGAAAGAAGGAAGACGGACAAGCAAACAAGTAAACAAAGAGGGAAGGACGGAAAGAAAGAGGGAAGGACGGAAAGAAAGAAAGGAAGAATATGCTCCCAATACAAGCTTAATAATCTGCGACCACAAGGGGGGTCGGAAGTCTTCCCGAAGGAAGAGGGGTGTCGGGACGACTGTCTCGCTGGGGTCGACACCGGTTCGAGGGAGAGGGGTCCCCCGGTCCGTTTTCGAGGCTTATACAACCGTCGGTTCACTGTTTCCCCGGACCGCCCGGGTGAGGTCAGGGACGTGAGGACTGAGTACAGGTCCTTTCTCCGGTAGTACTTTAGGACGGACCTCCTTGTCCCTCCAATGGTCTTCTGGGGGTCTCGGTGTGAAGACCCGTGTGTGTGGGGGTCGGCAAATTTTAGGGGGGAAAAGAGGAAAAAAGGACGGAAGGGACATGGGGTTGTTTAACAGTACGTGTTCGGACTTTCTTGTCTTTCACAGCCAGTGGGTCATCACAGACTGAGCAACACTGGGGTACCAGACATCCGACGGTCCGAGGAGGTGGGTAACCTTAAGAGGTCCGGCCTTGTGACCTCACAGGTGTTTTTTTATTTCATTTTATCGAGGGATCAATTACCGAGTAAAGTCCTAACTCTCATGGAACAGTCTCTATAATGTTCATTCTCGTCAAAGATTTTTTTTTAGCTCTTTAAACTTTGTAAAACTTGTTTGGGTAATCCGTCTTGGTTGCATTCTTACCTCCTCTTCGAACCTGAAAATGCAAAAGTAGTCGGGCAATGATTGGTCTCGATTTTGCGACAGGTCGGGAGTAGGTGGACGGAAAGTGTATGGTCTTAAAAAATTTATTAGCATGAAATTCGAAATGGGGTCATGTTGGACTCTTCTTTCGTAAACACAGATAACAAGATTGACAATTAATTGACACAGTTGTTCCAACATCTCTTTTACAAAAATTTCGGAGAATTCTCCCGTCTGTGCAGAATTCGTGAAGATTTCGTGAAATCCTTATGGGTTCCTAAATTTGACTGTTACTATTTGTTAGTGATTAATATCAGTAAGAATTGACCAAGAGTGGTTCCTAGAGAAATAATCTATTGTGAACAATTGGATCAAAGTTGGTGTCATACATAAATTCGTTCTAATTCAAGGTAAATTAAGTTTAGCCGTGAATATACTCTGACTAATAAGACTTCATACGACAGTAAGTCCCGGAAGGGGTCAATCGGTTTTTACCATTCTAATTGACACGAAGTCTTTGGATATCGGTATTTGTATATTGAATTAAGCGTAGTATAATTTTAACGATTCTACAGGGCACTGTTCCTGGGTCCGTAGTAGAAACATCGGACCGTGGGTCGTGTTGCGAGTAGGGTTTCTTCCAGAACTGCGTACAAACGACTCGTTTGTGTCCTTAGTGTCGTTGTTACGTTGGAGGTGCTACCTAACAGGGTCTTTTATTTTTCCCACCTTAAGTACAGCGATAAACTTTTGGCCTGAGAGAAATTAACGTGTAAAGGTTACTCGTTTGTAACTCAATTCGAAAAATCAACGAAATAGAATAAGTTCGGAGAAAAAGGAGTTAGTTAAAAACGACCTCAGACCAACGAAATGTTACAACACACTCAAAGATGACATGTCGTTTTACTTAGTTGTGTCTCGGGGAGAAAAAGCCTAAGGGAAGGGTAAGTCCAGTGGTGTCTCGTGACTCACTCAAGGGACACAATAAGTCACCGAAGAGTAATCGACAGATAAAATACGCATCGGAGGTATCACATATACGCAGTTGGGACCGGAGGGTCAAGGAGGGTGGGAGGGAAGGGGGGACATAAGTACAAAGAAGAGAAGTAGACACAGAGATGAAGACGAAACGTTTATTCTAGTAGATTTGGCGAAAAGGTCTAAGGTGTATACACATAAGTATATACTATAAACAAAAAGAGAAAGATTGAAAACTCCCTGTAAAAGAGTCACATGGGCGAAATGTTTACGCCCGAACACACCATTCTCTCTCTTCTTTCTTGCGTCCAGACGACCCCAGGTGAGGTTAGAGGGTGACCCGAGGTACGGAGGGTGCATTTAGGTCGGGTTTGACTCGGATTCGGGTGTGTGGGATCCGGATCCCAGGAATAATCTACACTGTTAAATTCTTTCATTTTCTACCACCTTCGTCGGGTCAATAGGTCTCACTCCTTCTTTCTTCCCCCTTCCCCCCCCACCCCTTACTCTCGGTTCCTTTCCTTTCTCTTCTCGAAACGTCCTTCGTATGTTCCCCACTGGAGTAAAACACTTTAATCTTGTAAAAGAGTGTGGTATATGTTTTTATTTGAGTTTTACTTAATTTCTGGATTTACATTCTGACCTTTGGTATTTTGAGGATCTTCTTTTGTTTTCGTCTTATGAGGAATTGTATTTAGTACCCCAAAAAAAAAAACCTAGACAGAGGATTCCGTTTCCTTTGTTTTCGTTTTTATTTGTCAACCTTGGGTTAATTTGAATTTTCGAAAACGTGTGTTGTAACATTTCGTTAATAGGAGGTTAAATTTTTTCTAGAATTTTTTTTTTTTTCGAAAGCGTGTCGTTTCCTTAGGTAGCTGTTTCGTTTTTCTGTCAGATGTCTCGCCCTCCTTTATAAACGTTTACGAGACTGACTACTCCCCGATTATGTTTTATATTTGGCGAGTATATTGAGTTATCGTTGTTTTATTTTGGAACGGACCAATTTTTCCCCTGTCTTTTGGACGTATCTGTAAAAGGGGTTTTTTTCTGTATGTCTACGTTTATCCGTACACTTTTCTACGAGTTGTAGCGACTAGTATCCTCTCATGTTTAGTCTTGGTGTCACTGCACAGTGCGGTATGAACAGTCTTACCAATGGCAGTTTGCTCCTGTGTCCACAACCGCTCCCACATCTCTTTTGCCTCGGGGTCTATTAGGTCACCATTTCTTAGACGGACGGTCACGTCCTCCGTACTCTCTGCGCCTAAGCCAGAGACCTAGTCCTTCTAGGGGACCTCAGCCTTTACCGTTGGGTGAGGTCACACGAACGACTTTTTAAGGTACCTGCCTCCTCGGTCCACCCGATGTCAGGTGCCCCAACGTCTCAACCTGCACTGACTTCGTCGACTCGTTGATTTGTGTGAGCCATGTTACGACCACCTTCGTTTTGCATTTAACCACGTCGGCGATACCCTTTTGACTTGCCTCCAAGGAGTTTCTCAATTTTTGTCTTGATGGTGTGCTAGGCTGTTAAGGTGAGGGTCCAGATATCGACTTCTTTCGTTTTGGTGACGAATCTTTGGGACTACAAATATTGTCGTGACAAATGTTAACGGTTCTGTACCCACGTTGATTCACAGATAGTTGTCTACCGGCCTATTTCTTCTATTTCTTACCTTATGATGAGTCAACAATTTTTCTTACTTTAAGACGGTAAACGTTGTTATACCCATCTGAATCTCTCATAATACAATCGCTCTATTCAGTCTGTCTCTTCATGTTTATGACATACAACAGTGTATACACCTTATATTTTTTCTTCGTCTGAGTGTCTATGTCTCTTATTTGATTGCCGATGGTCTCCCCTTTCCCTTCTCTTCTCTCCGTTCTGTCCGCGTCCCCCAATTCTTCATGTCTGATGTTACATATTTCATTTATTCGATGTCCCAATATGATATACCGTGTCCTTATATCGGTTACAAAATGTTATTGAAATATTGAATACTTTATATCTTAGTCATACAACATTTCATGTGAACTTTGTATTATGACGTTTATTTGATATGGAGGGAATGTTTCTCTTTCCTACCGAAATAAAACGAGAGGAAACACATTAGTTACCGAAATAATAACGAAGGGACCACCGAGTCTACTATTTCGTACACGGCCGTTACACCCTCTAGGGACCCAACCCTTCTAGGGGACCTCTTCCTTTGCCGTGGGGTGAGGTCATGAGAACGGACCTTTTAGGGTACCTGCCTTCTCGGACCATCCAATGCAGGTACCCCAGCGTCTGTCAGCCTGTGCTGACTCGTTGAAGTCAAAGGAAAGGAAAAAGGAAAGGAAACACATTAGTTTTCCGAGGGGTCCACCGTAATCTCCATTTCTTGGGTGGACGGTTGCGTCCTCCGAATTCTCTGTGTCCAAACTAGCGACTCACCCCTTCCAGGGGACCTCCTCCCGTACCGTTGGGTGAGGTCATGAGAACGGACCTCTTAGAGCACCTGTCTCTTGGTGACACAGCAGTTTCGTGACACCGGTACGTCTTTTTAACGGGAACGTCTTTGGGTACACTCGAGGAAAGAGGCAATTCTGGAGGAAAAATGGCAGTAGAAACTCGTTTAGTCACCTCACCCTTTAATGATGAATCGTCCTTTAGTTCGTCTAAGGATGTGTTTAACGACCCCCACCCCTCCCTTCGTAAGGTCCACCTCCCCTGTGGTTCACGTTTCTGTGAACTTTAAGACGACGTTGACTGAGTCCGCCTAAAGTACTCGGGACGACAAGACGGCTCACGAAATGTCGTTGCTAGAAGAAAGTGTCTATTTCGTTGAGACGTGGTGATTAATAATACTGAGGGTGAAACGGGTCAATGTGCCGTCCCACCCCCTCCCCGCCGGTGTCTAGGTCTTTTCCGACCGCGACTGTATACCGGACCCACCAACTACTTTAAAGGGGTTCGTGGCACGAAATCCCCTTAAGTGGCCACCTCTTTTATGGGAAGAACTTGTCACCGTTTGTACGTGTCCTCGGTACTAAAATTAAGATGCCATTTTAGTGACAGTCTACTACAAATTCTTCTCAAAAGAACTTGATGTACCCTATTACGTTGCGGTATCCTTCGTTCTCATATGTCTTATTACGTTTATCTTACTCGAATTGATATCTTTCCCTTTTTGGTGTGTTCTTATATATTACTTTCCCTTTATACGGGTGTGCACTCGAAAGACCTACGGAGCTTTTTTACCATGTAAAGAAATTACGGAGATAAACCATGAAGGGTTTACACAGATAATACTATTCGCCTATGAAGAAACTAGTAGTCCCCTTTCTTTGTGATATTTTCTATTACGAGCACTCTACACGTGTCGAAAGAGGAATCAGTCGGGTACGAACTTCAAAACTGGTACTGGGGTAAACACCCCCACTGACCGGTGGGACAAGTGTCATTCAGGAGGCACAGTGGTAGGGACGACCCAGAACAGGGAGGACCCTCCGGTACGCGGTCCAAATCGGTGGTCAGGGGTCTAGGTCCCAGACCGACCATGAGGGGGCCGACGTTTCCTACCCTCCACCCCTCCCTCGTACGCGACAGGAGTAGGTAGTCACCGTTTCCCGGTGTGAGCTGTTCTCTATACTCCCGAGGCGAGCGTTTAGAAAGTCGCAAAGGGACGATATTAAAGAGGGTCCAGAATAATTATTTTATATTACCATTAAGGATCTTATTACCGGATAATAGGTTTCAGTGTCTTACTGTCCCGTTAGTTTTAGTCTTTCTTACTATCTCGGGTACCTCTCCCTCCTTCCCTCCCATTTAAGACCGAAGACTTCCTCACCGGAATCCGAGTACGCCCTTTAGTTTCCTTATTAGAGGTTCCGTCACCCAATTTAATGGGCTTCTTATTAAACAACAAGTCAGCGAGACAGCACAGCCTGAGAGGCGATGGGGTTCTTGACGTCGTGCGGTCCGAAGGGACAGGTAGTTGTAGAGGGCTTCGAACGAGTTTGAGTACAGGTAATTCAGCCACTATGGTAGGTTGGTAGAGTAGAGTCAGCAGGGGAAGAGGAGGACGGGAGTGAGAATTCGCAGTCCCAGAAAAGGTTACTCAGTCGACAAGTGTAGTCCACCGGTTTCATAGTCCACCTCGAAGTCGAACTCGTAGTCAGGAAGGTTTCGCATAAGTCCCAACTGAAGGAGATCCTGACAGACCAGACTAGAGGAACGTCAGGTTCCCTGAGAGTTCTACCTACTAGGTGGTATATGTGATCCACCTGTAAATTACCCAATACTTGGCTGAGGTCGGTCGGCACTGTCAAGTACAAAAATATAACATAAATGAAGGAAGAGAGTTTCACAAAAATAAAATTAAAACGAAACAAACACAGACTCAAGACGTGACTGTCAAGACCTTAACAAGGTAGAAGATAGTCCATTTTTTTTACGTAAACTGTGTCTGGATCGATACCAAAAAGGTCACCAGTACATACCTACACTCTCAACCTGATATTTTTCGACTCGCGGCTTCTTAACTACGAAAGCTTGACACCACAACCTCTTCTGAGAACTCTCAGGGAACCTGACGTTTCTCTAGGTTGGTCAGGTAGGATTTCCTCTAGTCAGGACTTATAAGTAACCTTCCTGACTACGACTTATGAGACCGATGGACTGAGCTTCTTGACTGAGTAAACTTTTCTGGGACTACGACCCTTTCTAACTTCCGTCTTCCTCTTCCCCTGCTGTCTCCTACTCTACTAACCTGTCGTAGTGGCTGAACTACCTGTACTCAAACTCGTTCGAGGTCCTCAACCACTACCTGTCCCTCCGGACCGTACGACGTCAGGTACCCCAGTTTTTCTCAACCTGTATTGACTCACTGACTTGACTTAACTTGACCGATACGGTAAAACTCCCATTTTCTCTTCAAAAACTTCAAGTTTGTCTTAGTGAGATCTTTCTCTTAGTATCATTGATCCTTTTAGGTCTCAAGGGTGGTGGTTCCCCGAACAACTGGTGTCTTTAGGAACTGCACCTGAAACGACTCTTGTGAGACTGAGGTGTGTCGTTTGGAGAAGGGGGTTTCTGTGGTTCCGGTACACGATATTACTAACAGGGAACGAGGGGGTTCGTCTGAACCTCTAGAAAGCTCAAGGTGCGTCTTCCCTAGTAGACGGTGTGGTGGAGTCGTCCCACCCGAAATTAGTACCGCCACCAGGGGCTCAAGGACTTGAGGGTAGCAAATGCTCCAAGATTCCGTTACCCAGAGTTGGGATATTTAGACCCCTCGGAGAAGTCTTCGGGTATTAATCCTGGACGGGGGCTCTCTAATACTAAATTGACAAGATCTGGGAACAACGTTTCTCGACTGAGTAAACTTTTCTGGGACTACGACCCTTTCTAACTCCCGTCCTCCTCCTCCACTGTTGTCTCCTAATCTACCAACCTACCGTAGTGGCTGAGTTACCTGTACCCAAACCCACTTGAGGTCCTCAACCACTACCTGTCCCTCCGGACCGTAACACGACACCAAGTACCCCAGCGTTTCTCAGCCTGTGCTGACTCGCTGACTTGACTTGACTCTGTGAACAATGAGTTTGACACCCAGGACCTCGGTCGTCGTTGTTGTAGTCGTCCCTGGAGTAATCTGTGTGTCTTAAAGTCTGGGGTGACGTCTGGAGTTATTAGTCTTAGACATAAAGTAGTTCTAAGGGTCTATTAAGATTACGTGTGATCCCGAGTTCTTCACAACTCGATCTTATTTTGGGTTCTTAACAAAAAAAAAAGTAAAGAGGTTTACAACCTGGTTCTGATTCTTCGGGGGTGAATTCAAGAGAGTAACCAGGAAGGAAGAAGAACGACTGGTGACAATTCGGGTCTCAGGGTCCGTGGTTTGGTCGGGTAGGGATGAAGTAGGGAGTGTCCTCCCCGATGACGATTGACACCTTTTGAGTGTCACCTTTTAACAAGGTGAGGACGAGCGGACTCCAAATAGGGGAGATTGGTGCACATCCACCCAGAGGGGGGTGGGGTCCTTAGAGAAAAAGGAGAGGAATAGGATACCGACCATAAAGGGATGGAACAGACCTCTAACCCGAGGACGGGTGGAGGGGTGGAGGGAGTCGGTAAAAACACAGAACCGTCGAAAGTCGTCTTCGTAAAGGTGTTATTTCTTTGTAATTTACTTTCCTCCTATCCGAAAAGGAAAAGAACAAAACTGTCGTGGTAGAGGAGTGGGTGTTCTCCGAAAGAGGGACTTGGTACCCATTTATTACTTTCCATATGTTCTCCTTCTTCTCTTTTGGTCCTCCTGTGTCGTTCACCCAACGACAACCCTTCCGTGATAAACTACAGATCGGTCGATAACAAAGGTTTGTTATTGTTATATTCGACTACACTCCCGTTGATCTCTGTCTTTGAACCCTCTTTCCGACGTAGGATTATAGTCCTCTAAAGTGTTTTACCGAGTTTTATAATTTATGTTAGTTCCCAGATGTAAAATTCCAATAGGTTAAAGTTTAGTGTCGGGGTTGCTCTCTTTTATTGGTAGAGTGTTTTTACTGACTACGTTTTTAGCTCCAAGTGGGTCGAGACTAGTAGAAAGTACCGTCCATTGTCCATGTCGTAGGTCCCATGTCCTTACTCAAAAAACAACTAGGACCTTATGACCCGTAATTTCTTTTCTAACCTTGGATTTTATATTGTGTTTACTTGTATAGATCCTCTTCTTTTATTTTGTCTGAGTGTTTAGATTTCTTGTCTGAACACCAACGGTTCTCCCACCCCCAACGCCTCCTTACTAACCCTCAAACCCCAATCGTCTACGGTTGGAAATATATATCCTACCTATTTGGTGTTTCGGGATGACATGTCGTGTCCGTTGATATAAGTTGTAAGACATTGTTCGGTATTACCTTTTTTATACTTTTTCTTATATATATATACGTATTGACTCAGCGAAACGTTATGTCGTCTTTAAGTTGGGTTGTAACATTTAATTGATATGAAGTTATTTCAAAAATTTCTTATCTAATTCTAAAAGGATATGTAGGGTTTCGACTCTCATCGGACTCTTCTCCAGGTTTATAGAGAAGTGGAGTAAGGTCGGAAAGTTTACATAAGTTACTTTTACTCCTTCGAGATATGAGGACTACTTAAGCGAGACGAAGTTCTATACGACCGGACCAACACTTTCAGCAACCAATCATGTGTGAGGGACCTCCGGTCAGTGTTCTTGTGGACCTTCGGTCCCCTGCTACGTCTTACGAACCGACCAAACAAGTCCAAAAGTAGGCTAGGGGCGTCTCAGAGGGGGGAGTCCGTAGACGTCTGGGGTAGCAGACAGAGGAAGCGAGAGAGGAGAGGCGAGGCAGGGGGGAAGGGCCGGGTCACGACTCTTCTTGAAGTCAGGACGAGGGTAGCGTCCTTCCGTGAGAGTCGGGAGTCATAGAAGGTGGGGGTTGGGACAGGTAGTTGTCTTTTGTAGACATTTTAATTTACTATTAAAAGAGGTTTTTACCACAGAGTTGTGTGTGAAAGTCACGTAGTAATACCGTTCTCTCGGAGAAGCACGGACTCCGTTCCTACAGCCTCTTTACCTTAAGGGTCCCTACGGTGGAGGGTCTTGTTAATGTCACCTCTGTCCTTGGCAGGGTTATCTACGGACACTAAGTACGTCGGTCCCCACAAAGATGACAAAAGATCTTAGTCATTCAGACGTATTTTAAAGACTGTCCTTGTCAATAGTCGTTTTTTTTTTTTTTCGTCGTCTCTTGGAGATTTCTTTTCAGAAAGACTCCTTTCTCCCCGACGTCTGGGAGCGTCCCAGCCAGCCAGTGTGTTACTTGTGCCCAGAAACAATGGGGGTGCTGGACAGGGGTACCCTAGCAGGGAAGAGGTAGAAGACAGATTCGTCTCTCTGCTTCAGGGGATCCTCGGTTTTACAAATGAGTTTGTGTTCGAAATAGACTTTTCAAGTACGGTTAGAGCGTCAGAGTCCGACGTGCGAAAGTACATTTTTATTAAATCTTAACAAATCTTAAATCTTAAGGAATAGTCATTTGATAATTGCAGACACAGTAATCCCAAGGTCTTCTCTCTTCTTTATTTAACCACGTTTTTCTTTTGTAAACTTTTTCGTATCGATTTTTAAAGAGTTCATTATACTCCGTATTTAATTCTAAATTCTTAGAGTTCCTTATGGTCTAGTCTCTTTGAGTTCCTTTGGACACGGTAACCATGTAGTACCAGTTGGACTACTTTTGGTTTCTATTTCGTTATACTGTGTAATGTATTTTCTCTCGTTGTTAAGTTCAATGACTTCAATAATACTTTTATTGTACCTAGTCTTCCTTACTCTTGTAGACGTATCGTATGCCTTTCTTTTCTTGGCAACGACGTGTTAAGAGGTACACTTCTATCGGAAGTCTTTATTCACATTTTATTTCTACGAGAATCTACATCCTTTTCACCCTATTGGTAACAATCGTCTGAACGAGTTTTTCTTTACCGTTTTCTTCGGCGAATGTGTCTCTTCACTGTGGTTCGCTTTACACCTTAAAGCATTCCTTCCTTTTGGTTGCCTTTACTATTTATCGACGTATTGCATAACGTGATAAAGAGAGGAGAATTCCAAATTTTATAAATACTGATAATTTTCGTTTTTAATGTCATAACAGATCACTCCAAAAGTGACATACATTCGTATTACGTATGCTGATGGCTTCACTGCCCCACTTTCCCTGAATTAACCGACACTCTCAAGGTGTGAGATGAGCTGGTTAATCCACTTTAATCAGATTAATCTGACATTTTTAAGTATACACTGATAATAGGGGTCTCGTTGTGATTTTTTTTTAGATGTGTTTCTCTCTCTTTGGGTTTTCAATTATCTTTTTTAAATTATTTTCTGACTTTTTATGAGTTGGGTTTCTTTCGTCCTCTCTACTCTATCTCCTTGCTTTTATTTATTATTGTCTCATCGGATTTAAGTTGGTATAGTTATTAATTGCATTCACCGAATTTGTGTGGTTAATTTTCAGTCTTTAGTAGTCGACCCTAAATTCGACGGATATTCTTTAGGGATATACGACGGAAATTCTTTAGGTGAAATTTTTATGCCTATGTTTACTTTATTACCATTTGTTTATCTTTTTCTGCACTATGTTTGTGATTAGCTTTCTTTAACCATTCACTGGTAAAACTAAAGTCTCTTTCTTCTAAAGCGTTGTTCCTTTTATGGTCTCTTCTCTTCCCTGTAATATACTGCTACTTTCCCAGAGAAGTTCTTTTGTTTCGTCCTGAAGGGACCACCCGGTCACCAATTCTGAAACGGAAGGTTACGTCCCCCACACCCAAGTCAGAGATCAGACCCTCGATGTTAGGGTGTACGAAGCGTCGGTTTTTTGGGTTTTGCATTTTTGTCTTCGTTATAACATTGTTTAAGTTATTTCTGAAAAATTTACTTTCATCTTCACAATCAGCGACACTGGGGTACCTGACATCGGGTAGGTCCGAGGAGACAGGAACCCTAAAGGGTCCGTTCTTAGGACCTCTCTTTTCGGTAAGAGAAGAGGTCCCCTAGAAGGACTGGGTCCCCAGTTTGAGTCGAGACGACGTAACGTCCGTCTGATGGCAAACTCGGTGGTCCCTTCAGTGTGTTACTTTATAACATTTAATTCCTACTCGTTGATGTAAGTTTTATACCCATTTAGGGTGTTAGTCGCGACTCACTTTCTTAATCCGAGTGTAGTGCACACGAAAGTAAGTAAATTTCATATTTTGTCCGTTGTGATTACAGGTCACAATCCTCAGTCCTACTTACCACTGGGAACTCCTTCAGTTATGATAAAGAACTAGATTCAAGGCAATGTTCCCACACCAGACAAAAACTTTTGAGTCACCATACATGTAAACACTAGATACATTAAAAGATATTTATGAAAAGTCAAATAAAAAATTTTATTTTTGTAATAATTCGTAAATAAGATTTGGGAACTCAGTCAACGCGGTCTTTTTATGCGACTCCCACAGTTTATTGGGGACTGTGTGTACTCGTGTAAATAACGTCAAAACTCTGTAGGAAAGTATTACAATTGACTAGAAGTACTGGAAAACCCTTTACTGTCCAAGAAAGGTCACGAAGTACGCAATGGGTCTTTGGAGACCTAGGGACCAAAAACAAACAAACAAAAAATAATTTTTGAAATGTAGAGAAAAGACGGTTGTCGTTTTATTCCATAGTTACAACAGAACCCCAACGTTCGCCAATCCCATGTTTTAAACTGGTACGTTACTACCACTCGAAGGACACCCCATCGAAGTAGTCGACGAATAAGACTTAATCGTTATTTTTCTTTGTTTGATACCTATGTACGTTTCTGTATATAATTAAATTCTACGTAGTACGAGTTACTTTCTTCGGTCTGAGTTTTCCGATGTATGACACACTTACCTGTTGATTACTTGTTGGTGTTCAGGATTCCTGTATGTAACGTTCGGGTCGTGTGTCTGTATTCTTCATGACGGAGGAACTAAAAGAAAGGACAAAAGTTTTTAAAAATTAAAATATAATATCAACCAATTAGCCGAAAGGTCAACTGCGATTACCATATCTTGGGCGGACTGTTAGGGTCTCTGGATTCTCTGTACCCAAGCTAGGGACCCAACCCTTCTAGGGGACCTCCTCCCGTACCGTCGGGTGACGTCATGAGAACGACCTCTTAGGGTACCTGTCTCGTCGGACGGCCCGACGTCAGGTACCCCGATGTGCCTCAGCCTGCGTTGACTTCGTTGAATCGTGTGTATATGTGTGTATCGACTACGTGTTACAACACTATCGAAATCCACATATCGTTTCACCTAATTCAATATGTAAAAGGGTAAATCAAACAAAATATTGTAACTCGTCTTAAGGTATACGATATGTCATCCAGGAACAACCAATAGGTAAAATTTATATCGTCACACATATACAATTAGGGTTTGAAGGATCGGAGAGAAGGAAAAGAAAGAATGGACTTAAAAAAAAGAGAGGGAGACCTAGTCAGTTATATCTAATAATGATCATATTTGATCATTGTTTGTTAAAGTGAAGTTACCGAAAATAAATAAAAAAATCAAAAAATTTTAAAAACAAAATATGACCTCATATTAACTAACTGTTCCGGCACAATCCAAGTCCATATGTCGTTTCACTAAGTCGACATGTATATACACTTAGATAAGAAAAAGTTTAAGAAAAGGGTAAATCCAATAATGTTTTATAACTCGTCTCAAGGGACTCGATACGTCATCCAGAAACAACCAATAGGTAAAATTTTAGTCGTCACACATGTACAGGTAGGGTTTGAGAGCTAGATAGAGAGAAGAGGAGCGGACAGGGGACCATCGATATTCAAACAAGATACTCTTTATTACAAAGTAAAGAGTGAATAAAATATCAGGTGCCACATGACCATCCCTTAGACAAGTAGTCTCAACCACACCTAGAGGTCGTCCAACAGTACGGTTTCCCCTTTTCCCCCTTTCCAAAAATCCTCAGCACGTGTAGGAACTTTTTTAGGTACAGTCAAGACGAGTGTCGAGGAACCAGTCTTGATAAGTTTCCGAGACAGGTTGGTTTTACCTCGGTTCTTTACGTCAGGATGGTACATTCTTTCTCTCGGTCCCCATAAATAACTTGACGTATTAAATGATGATGAGGGAAGATTTAAGTTCAAGGGTCCTCTTGTTTTTTACGTAAATTAAAGTAGACTGACGTAACAGGAGGGGTGAAGTTCATCGATCCGATGACTGAGGACCCCTTTCTCCTTTGACATGTAAAGTGTATACAGATCCTTGTACCTTACCTACCCACTCCTACTCCTTCCGTTCAGTACCCAAATGTTTAGTTCGTTTATTCGGTCTTCTATATTTTTTTCCTGGAAACCCATACTTACACCATTCTCGTCTTGGTTACCCAATTATTTGTGTTTTAATTCGTCATGTTGACGTTCCTTAGGTCTTGTCGATTACTCACGAATCAACGACAACACAGGCTGAGAACCGCTGGAGTACCTGACATCGGATGTTCCGAGGAGACAGGCACCCTAAGAGGTCCGTTCTCATGACCTCACCCAACGGTACGGGAGGAGGTCCCCCAGAAGGGTTGGGTCCCTAGGTTGGACTCAGAGAAGGTAGAGGACGTGACCGTCCACCCAAGAAATGGAGATCTCGGTAGACCCTTCGAGTCTTGTCGACTACGGGTAGTGATTTTGAGTTAGAGATTGGGGTCATAAGGAAGTTTCTTTACACAGTCGGTACATCGACAATTGTATTAAAGTTCCGTCTGTTCGAAGAGTCAGACTCAATTTGGTACTACCCCTGACTCGATTACTTTCTGTGACTAAAAAGACAAGGAGGTGATGTATTAAATACATGATCAGTCTGTATCAAAAGTAAATTAGTTCTCGATAGAACAGGTCGGAAAGTTGGGCCTCATTGAAACATGTTCTACTTTTATTGATTTAGGTAACACTACTATCTTTAAAAAGATAAAGAAGGTCTGGGCATGACCGGTTGTCTTACGGTCCTTAGAAAGAAGGAACTTACCAAATAATTTTACGTCGTCTGGGTCTAAAGTAATCCCGACACTTTATCGTACACGACGGGTGATTGATTACGAACGGTCTACATATTCGAGTGGTGTAGACGTTCATGGTTCGGTGGACGAGTTTCCTCGTCCGGAGGTCTCAGGTACGTCCCTCTTGCGACGATCGCGAAATAAACGGGAAGTTTACTACATGGGACCTCGTTTTTAGTATTTAATTTTACCTCTTCCCCCTAACGGTCCGACTCTACCGTCATAAGTTTCCCTGTTCCGAAGTTACTCCAATAAAGGGTGCTCTAAAAAGGTTCTTATAAGGGACTTGAAGACGTAGATATGTAAAATCTAACTTGTGGTTTCAAGGGTAGGGGTGATACTACTGGAACCCATTTAGGGAATTGGAGGAACTCGAAATGTGAGGCTTATTCCTTTTACCCTTACTGGCGTACACGAACACCCCGACGACACTCCTACTTTACTGTACTTTGGATTCCTTAACGAAACGTGTCACTTTCCCGATCTACAGATCAGGCGTATACGTAAAAAACTTGCACATTTACCCCAGTCTTTTGGACTAAGACAGAAGGTAAGAATTTTGCATAATGGGAGGTGGGAGGTACAAGTAAGGGAAAGAAAGAGGGAGATTGAAAGGGAGGGACTAGGGAGGGGAAGAAGGGGGAGGAGAGGAGGGAGAAGAAGGGGAAGCAAAAGAAGAGGAGGAGGAGAGAGAAAGAGACAGAAAAGGAGGGAGGTGGGAGAGCCGAAACCGGTCCTGAAGTGATATTACGGTTCTAATCGTACTCTCCGAGGTCCCTGTCCATCCCGGTTCCAGTAAGTAAAAAGGTTACTATTTTCCCGTCTTTGTCCGTCTTTCCGACTTATTACGTTCGAGTCAGGGAGGTACGGTGAGGGAACGGACGGGGAAGAGTCTCGTGTTCCTTCATTATCGATCGTACTTAGTGGTCGTGATATATGTATAGGGATTCCTCGTATAATGAAACGGTTGTTTCCAGACAGATCAGTTCCGATACCAAAAAGGTCATCAGTACATACCTACACTCTCAACCTGACACTTCTTCCGACTCGTGGCTTCTTAACTACGAAAATTTGACACGACAACCTCTTCTGAGAACTCTCAGGGAACCTGACGTTCCTCTAGGTTAGTCAGGTAAGACTTCCTCTAGTCGGGACCATAAAGAAACCTCCCTTACTACGATTTCGACTTTGAGGTCATGAAACCGGTGGTGTACGTTTCTCGACTGAGTGACCTTTTCTGAGACTGCAACCCTCCCTATCCCCCGTCCTCCTCTTCCCCTACTGTCTCCTACTCTACCGACCTACCGTAGTGACTGAACTACCTGCACTCAGACTCACTTGAGGCCCTCAACCACTATCTGTCCGTCCGGACCGCACGACGCTAAGTACCCCAGCGTTTCTCAGCCTGTACTGACTCGCTGACTTGACTTGACTTCCTCGTATAACAAATCAAACCCTACAAAAACTTGAAGTGTATTTACTTCAGTAGACATACTGAACACGAAACGTGAGTCGTAATGTAAAAACTCTAAGTAAGTATAATTACGTTCTTCGATGTTTAATCAGTACAAGCGACGACACATTATAAGGTAACACACCGATGTGGTCTGAAATAAGATAATAAATACCTGTAAACACGACAACAGTCAAAAAGTGGTCGTGTCTGTAGAGACACTACTTGTAAGAATACGAGTACATGTGCTAGTTTGATAAAGGGTTCCATCCTTCCTCTTGTGACGACTCAGTGTCCAATATATATAAAAGTTCAAATCAGATATCGTGTTTTAGTACAAAGGTTTCTAGAACGAGGTTAAATATGGGACTAAAGGGTCAAGGACCGTTTTTACAACTGTTGATGGAATCTTTTGTAATAAGAACGTTCATCACCAGTGACCTCAAAGTCTGGTGATCGGTTAAACCAAGGGTGTGTGTAGTGAACGTTCAAGTGTCAGTGTCTATGACGGGGGCCCCTCCCTCTCCAAAACAGTACATGTATCAACGATTGTTTCTCTCAGAAGTCCACTCACCAAAACACCGGGGGACCGTAACCCCTACTGAGAAGGTGTCCTACTTGTACATGACAAGTCGGGTACTTGTCTTGTGAGACATCGACGATGACAAAAAGTGTACCCCCACCACCTTAGACCGTATTCCGAACGAAAGGTTTGGTGAAAAGTAGTTGTCTACGGAGGTCGATCTGACACTACAGAAACTCTTGTTTCTGGTGAGAAAGGATGGAGCACACATAGACATTACGAATCATACCACAGACGTATAGTACGCCCACGAGTGAGCGAGTCAACACAGTCTGAAAAACTCTGGGGTACCTGATATCGACCGGTCCGGGTAGACAGGTATCCTAAACCCCCCGTTCTTATGACCTCACGCAACGGTAAAGGAGGAGGTCCCCTAGAAGGACTGGGTCCCTGACTTGGGCGTAGACAACGTAGAGGACCTGACCGTCCGTCTAAGAAATGGTTCTCTTCGGGGACATGTAGTAGTTAAATTGAAGTATTCTCAATGAACAAAACCGTCTGTCCGATACAAAACGGTCTTAGACAGAGGAGGAGGAAGGTCCATGTCACGATCCAATATAACGGGTCGTAGGGAACGTCACACTGTACCAGAACTGTGAATGAAAACCGGCTAGTTTACGCTCGTCTCCCCGATGAAAGATGGAGACCAGGACCGACAGTTTTGGAGGGGATCCGACGGGGTGTGCGAGAGAAAAGGACCGACGGGGTACCTACGAGAAAAAAAGGGAATCGATAGTGGACCCAAGTGTAGTGTTTTCCACCTTCGCCGTAGAAATATTTTAGTTGTTTCCTTTATTTATACAAAAGAGAAATTTTATTTGTTTTGACGAACTCTTGGAGAAACAGATTAAAATCCCGCTAACAAACTCTTCCGTCTACCCGTGTAAGGACTAAGTCTGGAAACCCACTAAACTCCGAGTCGACGGGTCCAACCTAGACTTATTGGAACAACATAAAGATACAGTACACATGGTCTAAAGGGAATTACGCAGCGGAGACCAATTTCTGGATTCGTATTCTTTGTCACTACACCTTTAGTCGTTGGTTCTTTACTTTGTAAGATTGAGAAATAACTGGTCTAAAAACGTCTTTGACTGTGGACACCGGATATTAAACAATGCATTCACTTGTGTGGTCATATATATAACTCCGTGAGATCAGTTATCGTAAGTCCATTGATTTCTGTATAATTATGTAAAGACCAGTTATTACACAATGAATGGATAACGTCGTATTGTGTAATGAGATTGAAATCACCTAATTTTATTTTCGTACTCGATACAGTGTAATACAGACACTGAGACCTTAGACCCGTGTCAAATCGACTCAGGAGACCGAGTGTTCCAGAGTGTTCGATGTTAGTTCCACAACTCCCCCCGACGTCAGTAGATTTCCGAACTGACCCTGCTCTAGGTAAAGGTTCGAGTGAGGCATCAAAAGTCGTCCTAAGGTGAGGAGCACCCCGTAACCTGACTCCCGAAGTCAAGCAGTGGTCGACAACCGACCTTCAGCGGGACCTCCCACATACACCTCCGAAGGAATATTGTACCGTCGGTCCAAGTAGTCGTACTCGTTCACTCTTCTCTCTTCCTCTCGTTTTCTCTTCAGTGTCAGGGAATGTTGGACAGGAACCTTCATTATAGGGCAGTCAAAGAAACAATAGGGTAGTCAAAGTGGTCCAAGTCGGGTGAGAGATCTTCTTCCTTAGTAGAATCTTCGACGGAGGGTGTGTTCTTCGAATTTTCACTATTAAGACCCCGAAGGGACCCCCAGGTCACCAATTCTGAAGTGGAAGGTCACTTCCCCCACACCCAAGTCGTGGACCAGTCCTTCGATTCTAGGGTGTGTGGAACGTCGGTTTTTGGTGGCGTATCTTCTCTTCGTTATAACGTCGTTTAAATTATTTCTGAAATTTTTGCCAGGTGTAGTTTTTTAAAAAGTTCTTTACTATTAAGACGGTTTAGTGAGGATATAAAAGACTCGGATTAGAGATTTAAAGTAAATAAATCAGTTTTCGGAATCACCGGGAAGTCCGACAGAGACCGTAAGGTCTTGGGTAACAATTTCATTTTTTCGATATTACTCTTAATTTACGTACGAAGAAGGAAATGACCCTTACTTTGATAGGTGAGGTGGTTACCCTATCAAATTTATTCATTGCCGTTCACTGGACAAGAGGAGAAAATACAGTTATAAATCTCTATTTTGAGTTTTAATTAGTCAACTTAAAAAAAGTTAGTTTTACGTCCTTAAGGTTTACACTCCAGTGTTTTCGTCCAGAACGGATAAAAGTTACGATTGTGTATTAATTTAAAGGTAAATGTAAAATTTTAACACAAAGAGTTGGTTCACACTAGTTGATACGTTAATGACTCACAGAAACACCTACTTAGTACGAAAAGAATGTATTAATTAAATCTCATTTATCTTGTCGTACGTAGTTATTAATCTACCCCTTTTTGTACAGATTTTTAAGAATTTAAGTTAAAACCATTGTGCTCTTTCACTGTTTTACGAAAAGAAAAAATTAAGGATATCCTGTTCCGTTCCATTCTCTAATATATAAGAGTCTTCCTCCAAGGTCCACATTCAAAACCTCTTTGTCGAGTCACATAATGTCTGGAAGGAGGGGGAGAGACCAAGTACACTGTTACCTGTTTAGTTTACGTAACCTTTTCTGGGTGGTAGTAGACAAGGGTATCGGGATATGTCATGTGTCTAAACCTTGATAATCGAGGGTCGTTCGAGTGTGTAAAATCGACCGGTACCAGTTGACCTTACTGTCTTGGGAAGTCGGCACAGTTGCGACTTGTCGACCAGGTCCGACGTCTCTACCAGAGGAGGGGTCTTGTAGTGGGACACAGGTCAGTGTTGGTGTACTCTGGATTTATGTCTCTCATAAAGGGGTCGACGAGAGTTCTCGGGTCTACTTTGAGTGGAACTCGACTCCTCTCTCGTCCCTCGTACCTTAAGATCGGTTTCACCCTCACACAACCTCCTTTGGGGTCGACTCCTTTCTTTACCCGTCCCGTCCCCAAATCTCCGTTCTCGCTTGCCCGTTGGGATTAGTCGGGTCGTTTGACCGTCACTGTAAAAGTTCACGTTCCAGTAGGTCTCAACGTCTTGATTCTTGTAGAAATCTACAGCTTTACCGAAAACGATTTACAGTTGAACCATTTAAACAAAAAGGAAACCGAGCAATTTTCTCTTAATTGGTAAATAGGTTATTACTTTTCTTTATACTGGGAGGGGCCCAAGTGTTCGTAGGTGGACTCCGACCGGATCGGAGAGGGTAGATCGGTCAATGCGAGTAATATATATATATATACAACGACAACAAGTACAGGCTGAGAAAACTCTGCGGTACCTGACGTCGAGGGTCTCGAATGAGTTTGGGTACAGGTAACTCAGTCACTACGGTAGGTTGGTAGAGTAGGAGACAGTAAGGGAAGAGGAGGACGGGAGTTAGAAAGGGTCGTAGTCCCAGAAAAGGTCACTCAACCAAGAAGCGTAGTCTACCGGTTTTAAAACCTCGAAGTCGAAGTCGTAGTCAGAAAGGTTACTTATAAGTATAATCGTTATACATGAATGGTTCTCCGGAGTCCATGGACTCTTTCAAGGACGGGACTCTTGTGAAAGTCAGACGACGTCCCTGTCTCACCCTACGTCTACCACTACGGCGTTGCACCTACCCAGGGTAAGACGTCTTCACGACTAGTGACGCGATGTTTTCGGAGAACGTCCCCTGGGACGGGTCCATCCCTACCCCCGAAGACCCACTATTAATCGATAGTACCGTAAATCGACTCGGGAGGTCCCACTTGTCCTCTCTGGATTTCTTTCACTCTCCACCAAATTCCATGATGTAAAGAAATGGTCTCTCCATAAATAAGAATGATGAGTCCAATGTCCTTTTGTTGTACGACCGTAAGATTACACGGATCTAAAATGTGTACAAAGTTTGTCGAAGTAAATAAACAAATTTCATATCAACTAAGTGTTACAGAGTCTACACGTCGTTTCACTGAGTCAAAATGTATCTATATATAAGAAAAAAGTTTAAGGAAAGGTAATTTCCATGTTCATTAACTTATAACAAGGACACGATATCGGGGAACAAATAGATAAAATATATATTATCGTACGTAGATAATTAGGGTTTGAGGGGCAAATAGGAAGGGGAGGGAAAGAGGAAACTATTAGCATTCAAACGAAAGATAGAGACACGTCTATGAGGACGAAACATAGTAAAAAGTCTAATGTGTGTGTTCACGATATCATACTTCAAACAGAAACAGACTTAATGAAGTGAATCCCACTGATAGTGACCCGGGTAGGTTACTGTAAAAACGTTGTTTGGCCGTGACCGAGACCAGTATCGTACTGTAGACAAAATTAAATAAAATAGGAGTTATTGGGGACCGTTGGGGGTAATAGGGGTCAAATGTTTGTTCCTTCGACTCCTTGTCCTTACAATTGACTGAGGGGAGACGGTTCTAGGAGGTCGATCATTCACCGATTTTTATTAAGATTTATTGGCTCCTATCCCCGATCTCCATCCCTCCTCCACTACTCCGGACCCGACAGAACTCTAAAAAAATTTTTCGGTCTTCTCAGGTCTACTACTTCCAGGCGTGTGTAGTCCAAGTCTTAAACGTTCACAGAATCGTTGAGGACTTCCCCAAGCTCAACCACTGTCGATCCTCGACGCCACTTGAGGTCTTTCAGGTGTGGCACCACGGTGCACGCTTGACATACCCTCCGTTCGTTCCGACGACAGAGCTGGTGGACCACTCTCTGTCCCTCGGACCCGATCTCCTCGACGTCGCTCCTCCTACCCCTGGTCCTACTTGGGACCTGGGACCCATTCATCGTAGTTGACCTGTGCCGATGACCCTACTCTCTCCTACCCTCCTCCCTCCGTCCCTCCGGTTGGCGGTCCGAGGACCGAACCCTAGGGGTGTCGACTACCCCGATCTTATTGTCACTACCACTGTCCGAGACAGGGAGTTGAGGAACTACCGTCGTCCGATCTGTGAACCTTCTGTGTAGACGGAATCTCGATCCTTACGTTCGAGAGAGTGGAACAGTGAGAATTTGTGTCGAACTCGTAAACTTATTTTGTTTTCACTTTCACTTTTTTTCCACTTGCACAATTAGTGAGCCAGCACAGGTTGAGAAAAGTTGGGGTGCCTGACAACGGACAATCCGAGGAGACAGGTATCGTAAAGGGTCCGTTCTTATGACCTTACCCAACGGTAAAGGAAGAGGTCCCCTGGAAGGGTTAGGTCCCTGACTTGGGTCCAGAGGACGTAACGTCCGTCTACGAAATGGTAGACTCGGTGGTCCCTCGTTTTCAACGAGTTAGCACAGACTGAGAAACACTGAGGTACCTGGGATCCGGGTACCTTAAGAGGTCCGGTCTTGTGGCTACACCCATCGGTAAGGGAAGAGGTCCCTTAGAAGGGTTGGGTCCCTAGTTAGGGTCCAGAGGATGTAACGTCCATCTAAGAAATGGTCGACTCGGTATCCTCTTCGGGTTCTTATGACCTCACCCATCGGATAGGGAAGAGGTCGCCTAGAAGGGTTGGGTCCTTAACTTGGTCTCAGAGGACGTAACGTCCGCCTAAGAAATGGTTGACTCGATAGTCCCTTCGGGACTTGGTGGTCTTTGAAAAATTTTGTCCTTATGACCTCGGGCGTTACACCGTTTCATAGTCTCAGTTTCGAACGGTGGAAAGATGGGACACCGGAGTAGAATGTCTTCCGGGAACTTCTACGAGTCTCTTGTCTATAAGGTTCACAATCTGATAACGGAGTACCAGTAAAGGTTAATGAGATTATACGTGTTCGACGGAGTCACAGGACTTCATTAGTCACGAAAAATATAAAACCGGGATAAACGAGATTCCTTCTCTAGTTAACTATGTAGTTGATAAATTCTAATTTACAAAAACTTCTGAAAGAGGATGAAACATCCCCTTTTTTTTGGATTTTCAGTGGGTCTTTGAGCAAAAATACTACCGACTGTGTAGACCCCCGATACTTTCTACAGACGTAAGGAAGGGTAAAAAACCGGTTGGGAAGTCTCTCGCACCAAAACCTAAGGACACGACAAGGGAGAGAAGGAAGCTCTTCTTGTCCGGTCGGAGCGAAGACAGGTGAAGGCGGTTCGATAACGGGTCCCGGGTGGAGACTCGGTGAAACAAATATTCGTCAACACTCTTCGTTCCCCAGTCTCGTCCGTTCTCGACCAGGTCCCTCCGTAAATACCTACCGTTTTAAGTCTGTCGTCGCACGTAAGGTCTCTCCCGTCGGGACACCACATAAGACGTCGACCCGGGTTCCTTTTATGCGGACGAGGAGAGTCGAGGTCGGGGAGGGACCACCCCGACAGAGATTGACCCGAGGGGATGAGAAGTTCTAGTCGGCTACCCGGGTGTAACTCCCTCCGTCGGCTACTTCTTAAGTGGACCCGACTAAACGTCTCTTTCTAGCAACTAAGGAGACCCGAACAATTCAGCTATAGGAGATATGTTTGATATTAGGTTTCCGAACGTTCTAATTGGTCGACTTCGGTGACAGTGGTTCCCGAGATCGGTCTGTGATCTTACTCCGTTTTATGGGTGTCCCGTCCTCCGTCAGGTTTACCGTACGGTAGACGGTGGAGCTAACGGAGGAACAAAATATAGAGTTGAGGAGTCGAGGACAAATGTGGCTCTGTGGTCCTTCCCCTGAACCTGAGTGACGATGGCGGTCGTACTCACTCCCTAAAGAGGTAAAGTACGAAGAAAGCAGGGAAAAGAACGACTTTTTCCTTGTGTCTACACCGTCTGTCAGAAGCGATTCTTTAGTTATAACAGTGGTATAAACATAACCGAATAAACAAACACGCTAAATAAATACTTGAACACGGGTTCGGGGTAGGTGTATTTTACACTCCATCGATGTTCTCTTGGTATTTTGTCTTTGACAGTTCACTCTTCGTAGTCTTAGTTCCTTTATATTGGACATAACCTCCACGACCGAAGGTTAAGTTCTACCGTCGGACTCTAAGTAGAAGGTAGGGTGGGTTCTTGGGGACTTTATGTTTACGGCTTCCTGCTTCTACTTGTGCGGACGTGTCACCGACACAGTGCACCCCCGAGGTCCTTCAATCTTGACTCGGATATAACCTTAACGGGATTTCGGAAACTCTTAAGGTGACACGGGTCCCGAGTTACGTGCCTCCTCTTTTAATTATCCGAGATTATTTCTATTTGGGATATTTGTATAAGTGTCCGTTACCACGGACAACCGTGACTCAGTTGGGTGCTCGTTATGATGTTCATTCCGTCGATTGTAAACACAGCCACCTTCCCCTCCTAGTAGAGATACGATTGGCTTTGTCCGTAGTAATTTGGTCTGGTGACACGAGTCGTCTTGTCCTACGTATTTAAGGTGTTCCTCTGGGTTTCCGTTCATTCGTGACTCTTAAAGAGGTACCTCCAGGTTATTGGTTCTAAAAGGACCCTCTACAACTTTCTCTCGTCGAACACTTGTGGGTCCTTTTGTTATAGTTCGTTGGGTGTCGGCAGTTTCTCCTCCCTACCCTTAGTTTCCGGTTAAAGTCCGGAAGGGTGTATGATCTGACAGAAGTCCGATGGATCTCACTGGGTCTAAGGAGGGTAGATTTTGGGTCAAAAACGTAGACATTTACCGTTACTACGATAATGGATGGGGTGTCCCCATTACTTCCCGAGTTAGTTTACGTCGCGTGTTGTCGAATCTTGTCACAGACAGTACAACCTTTATGCGATCGTATACTCGTCGAAAATAGTCATAATCAGTAACGTTACCGTCTTTCACTTCTCCTGGATTTTTCGGAGAACTACTTTCACTTTCTCCCCTCACTGTTTCAACCGAATTTCAAGTTGTAAGTCTTTTGCTTCTAGCACCGTGGACCAGGGTAGTGAAGTACCCTTTATCTACCCCTTTGTCACCTTTGTCACAGTCTGAATAAAACCCCCCGAGGTTTTAGTGACGTCTACCACTAACGTCGGTACGTTAATTTTCTGCGAATGAGGAACCTTCCTTTCAATATTGGTTGGACGACGACGACGACGATTCAGTGTAGTCAACACAGGCTGGGACACGCTGGGGTATTTACCGTCGGGTTGTCCGAGGAGACAGGGACCCTAAGAGGTTCTTGTAACCTCACCCAACGGTAAAGGAAGAGGTTACGTACTTTCACTTTTCACTTTCACTTCAGCCAGTCGGTATAGACTGAGAATCACTGGGGTACCTGACATCGGATGGTCCGCGAAGGTAGGTACCCTAAGAAGTCCGTTCTCATGACCTCACCCAACGGTAACGGAAGAGACTGTCGTATAATTTGTCGTCTCTGTAATGAAACGGTTGTTTCCAGGCAGATCAGTTCCGACACCAAAAAGGTCACCAGTACATACCTACACTCTCAACCTAACACTTCTTTCGACTCACGGCTTCTTGACTACGAAAACTTGACACGACAACCTCTTCTGAGAACTCTCAGGGAACCTGACGTTCCTCTAGGTTTGTCAGGTAGGATTTCCTCTGGTCAGGACCCACAAGTAACCTTCCTTACTACGATTTCGACTTTGAGGTCATGAAACCGGTGGAGTACACTTCTCGACTGAGTAACCTTTTCTGAGACTACGACCCTCCCGAACCCCCGTCCTCCTTTTCCCCTTCCGTCTCCTACTCTACCGACCTACCGTAGTGGTTGAGTTACCTGTACTCAGACCCACTTGAGGCCCTCAACCACTACCTGTCCCATCGGACCGTACGACAGTAAGTACCTCAATCTTTCTCAGCCTGTGCTGACTCGTTGACTTGACTTGACTTATACTTTATAAATGTTTAAAATAAAATCGATATTAATTATTAATTTCCCGGTACACACAAGTCAGTGTGAGCTAGTGAGTCACCACAGGTTGAGAAACCCTGGGGTACCTGAGACTGGGTGGTCCGAGGAGACAGGTACCTTAAGAGGTCCGTTATTATGACCTCACCCAACGGTAAAGGTGGAGGTCCCCTAGAAAGGTTAGGACGTCCTAACTTGACGGTCGGAGGTCCCTAGTTTGGGTTTACAGGACTCAGAGGACATAACTGTCCGTTTAAGAAATGGTGGTACTATGGACCCTTCGGGTTTTCCCTGTACCTATCTTTTAAATTTTTTTTTTTTTTTTGACAAATAAACCCAGTGTTTTGTGTCACAAGACACTAGAACGTTCCAGGAAGACTACGTGATACGGAAGGAGATGTGTCATGTAGAGTTGTTCCAACATCCGGGTTCAAGACCGGTCTCGACGAACAGTCAGGGATTCATAAAAATCTGGAACCGACTCACCAAAGAGAGGAAAAAGTTTTCCCGACCTACTGTCGAACGGTGATTCTTATCGTCAAAAGGTCAAATTAGTCGTTCAGAGGACCGAAGTATTGACATGACCGTGAGTACCCTCCAACTTACCGGTGCAAGTGGACACCTAGGACTCAACAGGTACGGTTGTGACCGGTCTGGACGACGGGAGAGGTATCGGACGAGGGACCCCCGGACAGTCCTGTACGTTTCCTCCTTGTCTTTGTAGAGAAGAGGGTCCTCTCTCTCATTCTCCCTCTTCAGACCTGGGTCGTAGAAACCGTAGAGAAGACTCTTCGAACTGAGACGTTGTGTACCCTAACGCCATGTGTCTTTTAAGTCCGAATTTTGAGTAGAAGTTTAGGTCTTAACTCTCCATCCAGAAGGAATTCTTCGGGACATCAGACTTACAAACACAGGAAAGTTTTACATACACAACATTGAGATTTCGAGTTATACTACCGTCCTACACTACACCGGAAATTCACCACTAATCTGGTACTCCCACCTCCGGGGTGCTTGTCCTGACCACGGGAGTATTTTGTCTTGGTTGTCTTGAGGGATCGAGGGAAGGTGGTACACTCCTGTATCGTTCTTCGAACGTCTGACGTTGGGTCTTTAACAGGAGGTGACTTGTCCAGGAAGTACTCTTAGGTGGTACGACCGTCAGACTGGAACTTACAGGTCGGAAGTCTTGTGACTCTAAATTTAAAGGTAATAAATATTCGATGGACCAGATACCATAAAAAAAAATTATCATCGACCTTACCTGATTTTGTCCTCCCATTGACCTCTAAAATAAGTCCCCACACACACACACACACACACACACACACAATCAACGAGGTAACACAGGTTGAGAAACGTTGGGGTACCTGACATCGGGTGGTCCGAGGAGACAGGTACCCTAAAGGATCCGTTCTTATGACCTCACCCAACAGTAGAGGAAAAGGTCCCCTAGAAGAACTGGGTCTCTAGTTTAGGTACCGACGCCAGCGTAGAGGAGGATACAGATACCGTCTGTACTGATTAACGAGTACTGAAAGAAAGGGTGACTCGGATCCGTCTTTAAGTCTTACAAAAGGTTGTGGTGCGATAGTCACTAATCCCAACGGTGTGTTCTATTTCGGATTAACGATTAGTCTGGATTATATTACGGACCTCGGCCCATCGACGTGGTACTTTAAAACAACTAACTTATTCACTTTACTTTTTTACAGTAATCACTTTACTTTTTTATAGTAATCCAAAGACCTTTATTCTTATCATTCAATTAATTCATTATGTTTACGGGTTGGTAACTTTGATCCTGTCCATAGATTTGTTGGTCAGCCGTTCAAGTCTGTACCTTGTCCTTCTAGAAGTACTTTAAGTGGGTTTGATCGAGTGGGTGTTACTACAGTGAGTTCAATCCAGTCTACACAACGATTTTGGTTAAACCGACTAGTTGTCACCACTCAGTACCATGTCACTATCGATAATACAGTTATATCCAATCGTTCTTCGTCGACACGACATTAAAACTATACGTTCTAGAGGGATCCTCGAATGTCAAGTGTTTATGTATATCCATCTACGTAAGTATGTCTTGACTTTCGAAGAGATTTGCAAAAATTTATTTTACCGTTGTCGTACAGGAACCTTCAGTTTTCTGGTGTCATTTGAATTACAACTGATTTTCCGATTTATAAAAAATAAAGATTTCATTATTTCGTTGACTTTTGGAATAACTATCTGAAGAGGGCGACCATTCTTATGATCGGTTCAGATTTAAAATTTTCTAAAATTTATAACATTTTGTTACTAGGAAGTTAATTTTATTTATTAAAAAAAAATTTTTTCTCTAAAATCAAGACTGTCTCCGTAATTTTTCATGGTTCGGAACATGAACCATGGTCAACTAAGGAAAGGTACAAAGGTATCCAACGAGTCTGGTATTCTTCGTAGTATAATATTATAATCGGGGTTTATGTAAAAGGTCCCGTGGATCGACTCCAACAGGTAATCTTAGTACCCCTTCCAAATTTTTTTTTTATGAGTACAGGTCTAGGGTGGACGTTTTTAAGTAAAGGAAATTAGGTTTCACTGGGTATGTACCTATAAAAATTATCTAGGGTTNTATATTTAAATAAATAAAATTAACCTCCAATTAATGAAATGTTATAACATAACCAAAACGGTATGTAGTTGTACTTAGACGGTGTCCATATGTGCACAAGGGGTAGGACTTGGGGGGAGGGAGGAGGGAGGGGTATGGTAGGGAGACCCAGCAGGGTCACGTGGTCGGGGTTCGTAGGTCATAGTACGTAGCTTGGACCTGACCGCTAAGTAAAGTATATACTATAATATGTATAAAGTTACGGTAAGAGGGTTTAGTAGGGTGGGAGTGGGAGAGGGTGTCTCAGGTTTTCTGACAAGATATATAAACACAGAGAAAACGACAGAGTGTATGTCCCAATAGTAATGGTCGAAAGATTTAAGGTATATATACACAATCATATACCATAACCACAAAAAGAAAGACCGAATGAAGTGAGACATATTATCCGAGGTCAAAGTAGGTGGAGTAATCTTGACTAAGTTTACATAAGAAAAATTACCGACTCATTATGAGGTAACACATATACATGGTGTCGAAAGAATAGGTAAGTAGACGACTACCTGTAGATCCAACAAAGGTACAGGACCGATAATATTTGTCACGACGCTACTTGT